>CM017562.1:43869205-44199205 GCA_007844125.1 Sinonovacula constricta
ATTCATTAAAGACAGCTTCTCTTTGCTTTGAGTAAAGTTCATCTTATCATAGAGAGTAATATATACAACTAGGACGAATATAGGAGCCATAGGAGGCATTCAAATGTCATTGTGATATGGGTTAATCGTAAATGGTTGAGCCAAAGCAATACAATGTTCATTTTAACTGATGTAAAACACCGAACCTTTGAGACCACTCATTAAAGAAACTTTTGAACACTACATTTAAAAAATTAACGTTTTTGTTTGTTCTTGCTGTTTGTTTGTTTGTGTGTTTTTTGTGTGTGTGTTTTTTTATATTTTTTTGTTTATTTTTGTTATTGTTTTTTGTTGTTTTTGATGTTGGAACATAAACATATAACTTTGGAAGCTATTTTGTAGGATAATCAAATTTTCTCTATCATTGGACCACAAACATTATACATAAATAAAGACAGTAAGTATTTTTTATCTTTGTATCTACGACAATAAAACAATCCATTTTTTTATTTGCATATCGATGAAAATGCTCATTGTATAGGAATATTAATATAAGTATATGTTTTTTGTCTTCTACTAAGGAAATCATAATTTATGTGTAACTTTCAAAAAGCAGCAGGATTATCAAATAGGTTAGGTTTAAAACCTACACATCTCCAATTCCACATATACCATTTACAAAGGGTTTTCTAGCACAGTCGACAAATGGAACAAAAATGATCTCCTTTTTAAATAACGGTAATAGGTAAACGTAGGTACAATGTGTGTTATCATCGGTAAACTGATAAAGTATGATAACCAGACTGCAGAGGATTTTTACCAACGTAGAAATCAAATGTCTCATCCTCTTGTATATTAATTTGTTATCGATTACATTCCTGTTTTATGACTGCAAAAGTGGAAAGTTTTGATAGAATTGTTTGCTTTTGTATTTGTTTTGCTGAAACTGATGTTTTTAATTTCAGCTAAATCCCGAAAGACCTTTAAAACTTCATGCAGAACTTGGTATTGAATAAAATGTAATACAATATGCACAGTTCTTCTAATGACATTTTTTTCAAACAAAGCAGTTGCAAGAGGACAATTGGGGGCACATTTTATTCTCGTCTTCCATATTCTAAATCTTCATTTTAACTAGATGCATGTTCTTTGACATAATTGTGTCACGTGCACTGTAGCATGTCGGAAAGAGGATAGGTAAATTAAAGAATTGCTAAATCAACTAAGGTGATTTGGTGTGGTTTACAGCACTTAATTTTTACGTCTCAAACGGAGTTCATGTTCGGAGGTTGGAGTGAATCCATACGGTTTTGAAGATATGCTTAGGACAGAAACGTTGAAGACAGAGCATGAATAGCCTTTCCCGTAGGAATCATAATGTAGACATTTTCTAATTTTAGAGTGAATGCATGGAATATAGTTTAATATATAGTCAAAATAAGCACAAAACATATTTGCGTCTCCCATGCTGGGCGGGCAAGACATATAAGGGAAGCAATTCACTATTTATAATTTCAATTCTTGTGCGCTGCACTTCTACACCAAATAAAGCATATCTTTCGTATATTGGACTGCATACATGTTGTAGCTATGTTCCAGATAAGTCTTTCTTATCGTGTTTGTTCAACTTTAAGGTTTATACTGTTCTTGCACATTTTTAAAAAAATGTTTGATGGCCATTATAAAAATGCTAACTGAATTGATTAGACGTTTCTAGGCATAAGCATTCAACAAGTATTAACATAATGTTGACTATGGTACCAGAAGTCACCTTACTTGATATGCTAAACAGATAACAATTTTTGTATCCCAAATAAATAAAAACTGAAAAATATATAGACTATATACGAGGAAAGAAAGGCAATGAAGATATTCCCAGAAACAGTAAAGCAGCCTAAACTTTAGAAAGATTTGTTAATCTATAGACTGTTTGTCGGTCATGTTACGGAACACAATATTATCGATGCCTCCCGATACTGCACCTTTGAATTAGGCACGCAATCTATAAATTTATCTACAAAAGATTAAGCATCCGGTGATTTCAGTATACAGATAAACATATTAAAATCTCGTTATCACGCTCATCAATGAGCTATGAATATAAAACCAAAGCAAGCTCAGCACATTTTCTAAGGATACAATACAATATCAGGCGCGACAACATTAGAAAGAGAATGATTTCTGTGACATATTTGCACAGATTGTATAAAATATTGTTAGCATTGATAGGTACGACCCACTTACATGACAAACGTAATGATCATACATGTAACAACGTAATGCGAATAATTTTTAACTCATCTTTAATAAGCAGCGGGATTCATCTAGTCCTGATGGATATCCTGATGAAGCATCCATTTGTAAGACGGTTTTTGTCTCAAGATAAATGAAATACTGATGTTGAGATTACAACAACCAACAGAAAAGCAATTAAACATTACGAAAATGTTTATTACGCAGCTCATAGAGAGTGCATAATGATCACCACATTCCAAGAATACGTCACAAAAAGTTAAATACCCAAATGCAAATAAATAGTTGAAAAAAATGGCATTTCCTCTTGAACATTTTATAAAACATTTTAACATTTAAAAGTGCAACTGAAGACTCTTCCGCAGATACTTGTGAGGTGTGTCATTTTGTGAGACTCACCTTAAATGTTCTTGTTTAAAAGATGAGTATCATAGATAGTTATCATTATAACTACGGACTAACTAATTTAAAATACAGAAAACAACACAAACGGGGAAAAACACAACGTCTAAAACGACTATACCAATAATATGTTTTAAGGTACGATAAAACAACACTTATCAGAACTTAAAGGAATAAATTAGCAGGAGAAATCATAACGCTCTCGTTTTGTTGTTTAATGTAAAGTAAAAGTACACATGGTATGATAAATACACATATTCACTGAATTGTTTTGTAATAAAAGGGTAAAACAAGTGCACCCATAATAATGAATTATATGGACAAATAAGATACGCTCTTTAAATTGATTTCAAGCTGCGACTGCATTCATTCTTTGAAGAAAGCATAAATTAAAATAAATGGTTCTTTCGCGAAAAAAGCGTATGTGAGCACTGACTTAGGATGTGGTAGGAAACGATAACATTTATTTTGAGTAGGCCAGATTTCTTAAGCAGTGAATAAGTCTATATTCTCCAGGTATTGAATTATAAAATAAAAAGCCGCTTGTACATGCCCTTTACGATGCAAAGTTGTTTAATTATAATGCCATGAATCCGGTCAGTCTTGTTTTGTGTCCCAGTTGAGTAAAGACAAGGCAACGAAGCCTTAGGAATAATTTGTATATTTCCAGGAAAGTTCGGAACATCAATTCCTAGATTGCACGCGAAAAAAACTTCGATTCGCGGGTTAAGTATAAAAATGTGATTTACATATTTTTGGTAAGAATTATATTTTTCTTAAAAGCTTTTTTAATGTTTTTATCTGAAATCATTTATACCGTTATACCTTTTATTAGATTTAAAGTATTTATCTGTCAGAGGGGTCCAGTCCTAACAAAATCTATGATTATAAAAACTGGGACACACAACAATGATAAAATACTTTGGACGTCCATTACTTAAACATTAAATCTACTCATTGTGCCAGCTTGAATGTGTCTTTGTATGCCTAATTTTTAACTGTGATTTTTACTTCGCGGCTTCAAAGTTGAAATAGACAGAGGGAGAGAAATAAAAATGTATTACTAAAACGCCCGCTGGCTGATTATGGATTATGATGGTATCATGTTAATCAAACAAATGCGTCAGGCCACTGTAATTATGACAAACTGTGATGTGACTGCTAAAGGGAACCCGATACAACACTTCTTATGTCCCGTATCTCCCATAAAATGTGCTGGTATTTTTATTCAATTCTTCACCAAACTTCATATTGCTCTTATTCATTTGAAATGTCTTAATTTAAAGGCTACAATTAACATATATAGTTGTGCAAATGTTTTCATCTGATCTCATTCACCCATAATTCTTGTTTTAAGATTTTCTGATACAATTATTGTTTGACAAAATTTGTAAAGAAATCAGTGATTAAAACCTTTATAAACTGTTCAAAATCTACTGTCATGACAACGATCACATAAGAATGGCAATTTAAACGCTTGACGCAATCGTCAACTGTTCGCTACAAATTTAACAAGGGTTAATTTGTTGATGTTAATCTTCAAGCAACTGACTTATCATAAAATTTCAATGTCATTAAAAGTAAGAATATAGAATACCGATCCATAATTTTGCAGGAAAGAATGTCAATTATTCAAACTGTTATAAATAAATTATAAATGTTTTTCTCACTATTAGCTCCGGTGTTAAGTTTTTTTGTGAAGTGAAAAATGCACTGCCTTGGAGAAAACTATTTCTAATCATTTATTTACAATCTTAAACTTCAAAAGTACATTCGTGTGATTCATTTGCAACCGGTTTATACTTTAAATTAGAAGCAATAATAGTAAATTCGTATAGTTATATACGGGCCTTACTAAACATATATGAAAGTAAATATAATACGATATTTATCTTCCACCTCTTCAAACATGTATGAAAAAGTAAATGTACTCTTATACTCATTTTCTCCGAACAATATGTTCTTTATATATAAGTCATGATTCAGATACGTATAATTATCCTTAGAGCGACTGCATACGGTCACTAGGAGCTTAAGAAGCCATATATACAATAAGCATTTAAAATGGATATAGTCATTTGTCTTAAGAGGAGATAGATAGGGAGGTTATCTAAATGAAAATATATTGCCAGTGTACAACAGAGGTAATAATCTAAACTAGATTTGGCGTCGAGCAGATATGTATGGTTTCAATATAACACTAGAGTAGCAAATAAAAGAAGATTACAAAAGCTCTTCAGAAATATTCACGGGCGGTTTATATATTAATTCAATAAACAAAGCGTCTGTTAAACAGTTGTGAAAATAAGAGGTATACAAGATTATGTTATGGTAAAGAACTAGGTAATAGCACAAAATGGTATATTGATTTATATTTTATTTGAAGATGAGCTGACTGTTAAATTGGAAATTAAATGCTAGGAAGACAAATGCCCTAGTGTTTCCTGTCGGGTGAAATATCAGCGCCACTGTATTTGTTCTGGCACGCAGTCTGATACCAGGCTCTTGAGAAATGTGGGAGAGCTCCATGGACTGTCGAAATGACAAACGGCAGACCTCACTGCTTGAGGTTGGCCATCTTTTCTGTACCTTTGACATTCCAAGTGTGCCGCGATTTTTCAAGAATTTGGATCTTGTACGTAATCAGACATAAATGTAAAATGTTTCTGTTTTGGTGCTGTTTAGAAAAATACAGATGAGAAAGTGAATGTCACAGTCTTTCACAAAATAAAATCTGAGAAGAAAACGCATATTTAATATTAATAATAACAATAAACTTATATTATTCAAATAACATCGGTTGTAAATATGCTTTAAGTGATAGCTCACAGAACATATGTGTGTGTGCCCTAAAATTTGAATAAGTTAAAACATCAAGCAACTTTTCAGTGGAAGGCTGGCATCTTTGAATTGTACACCTTTAACAAGTGCTTTTAGAAATGTGCAATGGATCATGAAAATATAAGATTATCTTATTAAATAATTGAAATGTTCTGGCACCATGCTATTCAAACTTGGCTTACTTACTTACTACTAAGGTAACGATATACTGCACACAAGATCAATATTTTTATTCAACCATAACGAAAATAACAACATTACAGAAAGATGATCAGAAGTTCTCGTTTTAAATAAGTATTTTACAAATGGCTTTGATAGAAACAAAATATCTTAGATTTTGAGTAAACACAAATTAACTAAAATGACAATATAAAAGGACTTTATATGAGAAAAGATAATGTTTTTCTTAACATACTTTAAAAACAAATATGGTTTTCCTGATCTCGTCTATTCAGTCTTTTGCAGGCATACAGAACACTGTTAGATTCAAGCATGAACGCATTCAAATACCAGTTACTAAAACGATGTTTTTTCTTACAATGCTATTTATGCCTAATATTTCACGTGGCAAAGAGACAGTCGGACCCATGGAAAGTTAATAAATGGGTAAGCTTAAATTATTTATACCTGATATCTAGCTCCTCTTATACTGCAGATAATAAATTTGATCTAAACAGAAAATTAATGATTTTTAGGTTTGTTGCAAGTGTCATATTATGTTATTATTATAGTGAAAGGTCAACATTAAAGTAGAGTTTATAACTGGCAACCACATTCTAGTTTTCCTTTTTTCCTATCAAGTCTCTAGTAATGTTTATGACCATTATTACATGCAGTCTCTTTGTTTTCGGTATCAGAAATGTACATTTATCTACACATATAGACACGCCTGGCACACGTAATAATTGCTAGTCGTGGACTACCATCCTTTCCATTCTGCGACGCTGCCAATGTGACTCATTCACAGTATTATGCATCCAAAGCATCATTTCTTTACCATAGTTAACCTGGAGTTAAATGCCGTAAAATACCTGGTAAGGTACATTGCACATAACTCTCGCCGAACATAACGTGACTTTAAAATTCTAATACGCACTGTCATACATGTATATACAGCATCAAAACACAATTGAAGCCAATTCGATTGACAATCATATAATTGTATATATTATATACGTGTGTGTTTTGTGTTTTTGTTACAGTGCAATTACATGTCTTTGGTTGTACAATTATTGCCATATTGTCAACAGTGTAACTATGTGCTGGTACTTTTGAGGCCTGCTTTTTAAAGCCTATTAGAGTATAGCCATTATAACTACGAAGTTGATACAGATTTTAACTTAAGTACTTTTATTGTTATATTGTTGGCGTGGTTGTGTTTTAAATAAATCTAGCAACAACAAGAAGGCAGCTGGAAATATCGGTATAGGTTTTAGAAGAGATCCTAATAAACATATTGGTAAAAGGTCACATTATTTCATAATCTCACCATGCTTCCCTCGAATAAATTGCACACATGCAATATAACTGATTACAAGCCCTGTAGCATTGAACGTAGTACGATGACTGAATGGATAATAGGCCCTATGTTCATTCTAGCATGTGGCTTTAATTGGTAGTTTCACAAAGGGCTGGCTAAGCGCAAGGATAATGTGGTAATGTGAAGCATCCTGTCATACGTTAATGGCATCATATCGCAAACTTCAGATAGATGAGTGATAGATGGTTAGTTCTGAAGCTAGGCGTTAATCTCCTAAATAATAGAAACATGATTTGAGAAAAGGGGGTCCTTTTTGTTACTTCTACAAGCAGTGGATGTCTTTTACATCAAAAGCATGAAAAGAATTATAAAAAGATAACGTAAATGCATTAATTAGGCATTTCTAAGCCATTGTGTTCTAACAAGAATTAAATGAGGCTAACTGTTAACGAACGCCACCATAACTAGTTTAATACCCAGGAAACAATACATACATACCACAACGAATTTACCAATGATTTGTTTCATTGTACATTAAAACAACACTTATCAGAAATAACTTATATAGAAGAGCACGCTTATTAGTTGCTAACTCTCATCGCCGCACCCCACACACCTCCAAGATTAACCCTTTAACTGACATTAGCTGCGCCTGCAAATATACTTTGGTCAGATATCATTCTTTGAAGAGAGCAGACTAAAATAGAACCGATTGTATCGCGAAAAAGTGTGCATGTGCACTGACTTCAACAGTGAATAAGACTATAAGTTATCCAGGTGCTAATATAGGAAATAACAGACTGTGTGTACATTACCTTATAAGATGCAAATAGTGTGTATTAATAATGCCATAAATACTATCAGTCATGTTTTGTTGTTTTGTCAAATAATTATAGACAATGCATAAATGCCTTAGGAATAATTCGCATATTTCTTCAAAAGTTCAGAAATTCATATCCGAGTTCGCACGGGAAAATTAATTTGGATAGGGAGCCAAATTAAACGATGTGGTTATTCACTTACTTGTTTTGATTAAAGTTTTAATTTTCATCAAAGCTATTTATCTTTTTGTTTTCCTGACATGATTTATGCATTTCCATATATTTTCTCGTTTATTTGATGAGAAATTGTATTGGAAATCTGAAATCGTTAATAACTTTCATCAGAGTTAAAACGCTCAATTGTCTGAGGGGTTCTATAAAAACAATTATCATTAGACGTGATGGGGCTGGAAAAAAACGCGCAAAACATGCAATGATCAATAGTTTAAAACGACCATCATTTAAATATTTAATCTAATCAATGTGCCAACTCGAATGATCTTTCTCTTCATTTTCTTTTTATCTATGATTTTTACTTCGTGGCTTAATGGTAGAGAGAAAGCGAGAGATAGAGAAAGGGAAAGAAAAAGAGAGCGAGAGGCGATAAAAAGAAAATAACATTACCAGAAACAACCACTGGTTATGGATAGTGATGGTATCATGTTGATAAAACAAGTGCATCAGGCTTCTGTAATTATGACAAACTGTGATACAGCTAAAGAGAACTTCTCACAACATTTGTTATTTCCCAAAGCTAGAGCAGTCAAATGTGCTTGTACTTCGAGTGCTGAATTATTTAATTCTTTATAAACCCTCATATAGCTCGTATTCATTTGAATTATCTTAATGTACAGACCTTAATGAGCATATATAGTTGTGTAAAAACTATGATTCCAAACAGATTTACGCCACCATATATAATCGATTAAACTCCATTGGTACGTGTTCATATATCTATCTGTAAAACTGCCAAGGACAGAAAGACCAAAATATGCAAATAGTAATGTCTAGAACTATAGTCAAGCTTTCTGAGAATAAAAAAGTCACGAAGAAACGCATATAATGGTGCAACTACATTCAGCATGAACATTACACATATATACGTATTATTTCGATTTTTTATGTTACAAAAGAAGGATAAATACCATTCAAAATGCCATGATAAGGTTAACAAAATAAGATTATACAATTGCAAGGTTTTAAACCTATATGAAAAGAGTGACATGAAGCCATAATTGGACATTCACTGTTGGATTTATTAATATTGATATATATTGAAATATTAATTGGATCTCATTACTTATTAACTCCTCACAAGACTACATTTTGTTTTGTTGGTTTGGGTTGTTTTCTAAAATTCGGTAATATCTTTCGTGTTTTTTTTTATTTCACTTTTGGCGTCATGCGTCATGGAGTCATGGGATTGTATGACTTCATTAAATTGTTCTTATTATACGTCATCGCTTGGGATATTTTATATCGAACTATTCACTCATTTGGAACTTCTGGGTTGCCGAGGCTTTTATCTACTGTACATATTATACACTTGTTCATAGTTTATTTTATTACTAGTAATTGTTTCCCTAATTTCTAATTGTTATGTCTATATATTAGTTCATTTTATCAGTTTTAACTCCCGATGCATGTGCTTACTGTTAGTTGGTTCACTTTGATGGGATATTTTAATTTACAATGTTTGTTTGACAGAAAAACCTTCAGGAAGTGCGAGGTTGGAGCGCTCCACAAACCAGGTTTAAACAACCCAGTCGGTCCATTTGCCGATTGACCGTTCCAGGGCGGTTGCTGCTTTTTTGTCTTTGTGTGTGTTATTTCGCATCTCTGTGTTACCTGTGACATTAACATTTAGCCTGTTTGCCTTTGTTAAGAGGTAGTTAAGATATAAACAATTGTGGCAATTTTGATACGACCTTTTCTTATTTAACTATTTAAAATCCCAACTTCTAATCAAATTTAGTCAAGGTGACATGCGAATTTAATTGTCTGCTAAGTGAATCAATGTCGCGCTATTTAATTGAGCTATTAATAGATAAGTAGTTAAAATGATAATTTTATCTGGATTACAATACAAATATAATGTATAGCTTTTATCAGAAATAATATAAATAAAATTAATTGAATCATGTTTCGGCATCGTAGGAAACATTTTTGTTTCTAAAGCTTAAATGCCCTGAATGATAACAAAAAGACATTTCAAAAACCGTTACATTTCTTATAATTATTTATATTCATTTAAACAGGGATGATAAATCGCCATAATGACTAGATCTGTGTCAGTGAGATGTTTATGATTTTTATCAATGTCGATTTAAAGCAAATGACTGATTACTCATTCGAGAAGGACGAGCATTACGAATATTTAGTACCGACCGATAATTTTATGCAAAAAATAAAATATCTAAAGTTTGGTATTTCACCTTTCCAATAATATATAATAGTAATATGATCTTATATTCATTCTGCCCGATAAATATCCTACATCAAAATATATATTCATTTATATCTTCGTTATAATTTTGAAAGGTATAATTATCATCTAACCGACTACATATGGGCGTAAGGGACTTAATAAACCATATATACTACTTGCATTTGAAGTGGTTAATTTATTATGTCTTAATGGAGTATAGGGAACTTAAGCTATCATGAGGAGAACATATTGTGAGTGCGGAACAAAAAAATATTTTCAAAACGGGAATAGATCGTTTTTATATTTATTGCTTGCATTTGAAAAAAAATGTCAGGAAGTGCAAGGTTAGAGCTCTGTAAAACCGGGTTAAGCACCCAGGTCGGTCCATATTGCCGACTGATCGTTCCAAGGCGGTAACTGTCGCGTTTGCTCTTTTCGTAAAATGACTCATCACAAATTTGTTCTTACTTTTCGCTTGGCTTGCATGTGAAATACCTTTGTTCTGTGCCTTTTCGAAGTTTGGTATATGTTGCAATGCTCATAGGACTTTGTCATATTTTCTTATTATGGAACAATTTAAATAATTTTATTGTTTTATTATAACAACATAGTGCCAGATAAAAGAAGTTTACGGCAGCTCTTATTAGAGTTCTACAGAAATATTCATGGAAATATTTATGGGTGGTATAAAACTTAATATTATAAACAAAGTGTATTCTGAACAGTAGTAAAAAATTTTTCTAGAAGAATAGTTTGTGGTACAGAACCGATCTCCAGCACAAAATCGTACATTATATTGATCTTTTTAGTAAATATGACCTCAATATTTTTTTTTAAAATATGCTAGAAAGACAGAAACCCGAGGGCTTTCTGTTGGGTGTAATATTAACACACTGTATTTTTTCTGGTTCTTCTTTTGATGTCGAGCCCTAGAGAACTGTGAAAACTGTCGAAATGACAAATGGCTGACATCACTGCAAAAGATTGGACAGGTTGTCAGTGCCTTTGTCATTTCGAGATACTTGTGAAACTCCAATAACTGGAATGAATTATACAATAACAAATTAAAAATAGTAAAAAAATGTTTTCTTTGGTATTTGGAGGAATGAGCAACAACTTAAAATGTGTCAAGGTTACATTTAAATTAAAAGTGTAATTATTGGTGAACCCAAACCTACCGCATTATTTGATTTTGTGTATTGGACTGTGTAATGTCTTTAAACATATATATATAAATATTTATTATGTGTTGTTGCATCAGGTTTGGAAAAACAAAACAATGTTAAATAAATGTTAGTATGAGTGAAAATGTCAGCTCTTTATGGCGCACTTTTTAAGTTTATAATAGTGTGGGTATCATTTCCAGTTAGTGTGATGCCAAATTTCATTCACAGTAAAGACACTTTCCAGTTGAAGGTTGGCATCTTTGAGCTATAAACCTTTTGCAAGTATTTTCAATTAATGTGTAATGGACCATAATAATAATATAAGGCTGTCTGATTCCCAAATAACAGAGATGCGCTGGCACCATCTTATTCAACCGAGGCTTCTAAGGATACGATTTACTGCAAACTAAAAATTATCTTAATTTAACCATACTGAAAATTTTGAAAGACATTACAGGAAGATAGAAACACAATATTTTGAATTCTGTACAATACAAATTAATTATGGATAATATATAAGAGCTATAAATGTGAAAAGATGATTAATAATACATTCAAGCATTGAAACATTCAAATACCAGTCACAAAGTCTACAAAGACTTTTTACCGCTACAAAGCCATTTAGGCATGTTATTTCAGGCAGCAAAGAGTCATTCAGATCCATGGTGAGTTAATTAATGGGTGCAATAAAATACTATATACATTTAGTCTAGCTATAGCCATACTGGAGAGTTAGATCTACACAAAGCATAATATACGACAAAGTAGTTTTAAGGTTCAACTTTTCAAAGTTCAATTATATATTATGTTTGTTGTAAGAGTCAAACTATATTCATATTAAATAATGAAGGATTAAAAGTGAATCCCGAGATCTTGGTAATGCCATAAATTGCATCTCGTTAACCAATTCACAATCCATAATTCTCAATCAAACATAACAATACTTTGAATTTCAATAAACACTGCTACAAACAGAATATCGAAACAACTTAACGTAAGCTCTCTTTACACTTATGCAACTATATATATATTATAATTATTTGAGATGTCGACTTTATATCGAAATTATAGAATTGTTACCAAACGGTTACTTACCTTGTATGGAGGCTTATAAGGTTCAACATGATAAAATACACAACAAAACAGTTGAACAATTCCTAGCAAGAATGAACAGCAACAAGATGATTTAGAATAGAATAAGAGATACCAGGTAAACACTTTGATATTCACAAACCAGCCGCATACAGATTTCGTATTACTTTATCTTTCTTCAAAGGGTGTCAAAATCACCCGGAGCAACTCTGGGAAGAATCATCATTAAAGGGCATGCAAGAAATGACGGCATGTTCAACATACATTTTTTCTCTTCAGGAAGGCACTTTACATATCATGATTTTCATTGCCATTATGCAGCTATAAGGATTACGTATTATCATATTAGAGCTGGATAGCATTTCAGTTAAGTGTTGGGACAATTCGGACTTTTTGCAGTTTCATACAATCCACAATATCGGAGAAAAATGTTTCTGCATAACTTCCTTCCAAAGTGATAACGAAATGTAATAAAGATATGACTATCTCCGCTAGAAATAAAGTGAAGGTTCTATGTGCTTTTAGCAACGTTTGGAGTGCTGTAGTTCCTAGAATGAACAAAATAAATAAAGCTTGAAGCAACTCAGATTAAAACCTATATACATTATATATCAATTCTAATAATTTAAAGAGTCCACTTTTCAAATATGTGTTTCAAGGTTACTCCAATATCAACATGCATATATAGGACCCTTTAGTTAGTTTGAGACCCTGTACTTAAGAATTGTATCAGCATGACGACTTAACGTTGGTTTTCGATCCTCACCTGTTTCGCTGAGCTACAAAAACCTCTGACCTCTCGAAAAGTAAATAACCATTGTGAAGACCATGTTTGTACACATTGACATCAACGTCATTGAAAAGAAATGTTCCATACGATTAAAATAAAATAAAATCATAACATGCTTCAATGTAAACATTGCTTACACATTATGTTTAGAAAGAACAATAAGTGAATAAAAAATAAACCTAAGTATAATTACCTCGTTCAAACGCGTCCGTCAAGCCCTACGCCGCCCCTTTTCCTTATTTGTGGTAGATGTAGTTAATGTGATCTTGTGATCACCCACTTTTTTTATCCCATTATATTTATAATACTTCATAAAAAATAATTTTGCTACTGCCTGTAGCAGTGAACATCTAGGTTTATAATAGCAAAAATGTTACAAGTTCTTTAAGAGTATAATCGATAGAAGTCAGACAGCTGAATACAAACGATTTAACATTTTGATGATTCTGCCATTTAACATGATTCTATATTAATGTCAACGCTTCTTTCAATTTTAGAACGAACCTGATTTAGATATAACGTCTACTTTTTATGAGACTGATAATACCTCAAAGGCAAATAACTAAGTTCGCAATTCTTTCTACTATCTAATAGCACTCTGCAAGAACTGTTTGTTCTTATTGAGCGGCAAATCTAACAAATAACAGTTCCAAATGGGACAGCTTACAAAAGGAGCTTGCTAAAACCTTTTTGTCCCGGGATTTTAAGACTTTGAGACCACTATAGATCATTGTCAATGTGGCTAAGCTGATGTTTTGCAGTGATTTGTTGGTGCCATCAGAAAAGAACAGATTTATGGAGGATTTCTTCACCACGATGCTGGAAGCGGTCATTTTAACAGTAACTACCCAACCATCTGTCTTTAACAGCCTGAAATGATATTATTTTATTATTTTTTAAATTTAACTTTTGACACTTTTGGCATGTGACCTCATTAAATTGTTCTTATTATACGTCATCGCTTGAGCTGTTTTATTTCAAACTACTCTCTAATTTAGAATTTTTAGGTTGCTGAGGCTTTTACCTACTGTACATATTGTACATATGTTGATAGTTAATTTTATTTCTAGTTGTTATAAATATATATTAGTTCATTTTATCAGTTTTAACTACCGATGCAGGTACTTACTGTTAGTTGTCTCACTTTGATGGGATAATGGTAATTATACTGTTTGTCTGATAGAAAAGCCAACAGGTAGTGCGAGGTTGCATCGCTCCACAAACCAGATCTAAGCATCACTGTCGGTCCCTTGACTGACCGTATCAAGGCGGTAACTGCTCGTTTTTCCTTTTGTGTGTTGTGTCTCGTGTCTGTGTTTTGTCACATTTACATTTACCCTGTTTGCCTTTGTCAAGAAGTACTTTAGAGTTAAATATCTGTGGTTTTTGATTTAAGAGAAAAATTGTGAACCTGAGAGGCTGAGACTGAGCTTGTCTATAAAGATCGTTTTCAGAAAACAAGATTCCAGCGTTAATTTTATTTATATTGAAGACAAGATTTCTTGGAAAGAAGTTGTTTATATGATAAACAAGAATGACTCCTCATAATAAATTTAATAACAAAATATTTCAATATTTTTATATACACTACTATTTTTTATTAGAAGAGGTAACTTTGGACACCAAGTAAGTTATCTTACACGTGGATGCTAACAGTTGTTTTAAAAATGTATTGATCGTGATTTCTTTTAATTTTTTACTTGCGTTTAAGTTTATATTAAATGATATTATTCAAAACCCGTTCCACATCTGTAAACTGTATAAAATACTTGTAGACAATAGTCTTTATTGGGAACTAGCATATAAGCAGATCAAATTACAACATACAATTGCTGACAAATGAATCAAACAAGAACTGAGGCTAGATTTCACACAGACTAACCCCGAAATTGAACAGAAAATACATTTCTTACTTTTGTTTTCTGTAATAGTCATTTCTCTGAAATGTGATGTTTTTTTATAAGATTACAAAGTGTAATTAAAAATAAATTGGCTTGAAGAGCAAACTTAGAAAATTAAGTTTACGAAGACTAAAATCAGGTTCACTAAAATGTTGTTTGTTTAAAAAATATTTGGTCGTCTTACATTGGATATTTTTTCCTAGTCGTGCAAACTGTTTACTGGGTTTATAATCCTAGAGACTGTTAACATATAGCATATCAGAAGTGTCTACTTTTACTTGGGTTTTAGATTATATTATATTTTGTTGCAATAAAACTTTTTGGCACTCTTTTTTTCTGATTACCTGATAGGAATTTCAAAGATAATATTTCAAGAATACCAATATATTTGCGGGTTCATGTCACGAAGCGAAACTAGAAAGAGAGATATGAGGCAATAGATTTTAACATTTCAGGCACATCATGCATTTTAGATGATCAAGAATGAGAACAGACGAGTGCTACTTCTACAAAACTAAGTCAGGGCATATTGTTTTCTGTCCAATTGAAGTTCGGTACAATTGTTACAACAATTATACACAATAGTGAATGAGAATCTAAATATTAAGAGCTCTTCCACCATTTCCTATTTACTAAGAAATGATACTAACAATAATTAAAGAAAAGCAACATATTTAATTGTTAAAGTATAAAGAACTGTGCCAATGATGATAAAATTTACTTACTTATACAGTCGACTCGCATCAAAGTTTACCTTACTTGTATTACCAAATACTAATAACGGTAATAGAAATAATTATTATTTGTCAGAGAACGCTATTCAGAACTAAGACATAAACCGAAGCGAATATTGATATTCCACTACATTTATTAACCACATAAAACTCAAACTACCACTGAAAGTAACCAAAACCTTTTTCTTTCTTTGTTTCGTTTTATTTCTTTTGACACTGTCATATTTTTGTGGAGTTGTTATTTTCTTGTTTGTTGTGTCTTATTATTCTTTTTCTTATTTCAATTTTCGTTTACACAACCACAATCCTTTATAATTCAAACAAAATATTTCTATCTGTTTTCCTACATCACAAGACATAATGTATAACCTGCAATGTAATAATACTATATTTATTTCAAAGAAATTACTTCCTTTCCTTAACAAAGCCGTTAATTCTTTTATGTTCCGCAAGTCTTATATTGCTGATATACTTAAGAATCTTCTTACCAATATATCAATGTCAATGGGTGCCCAGAACATAGGGTTTTGTTGAGAAGTATGATGCCTTGCTAAACCCAATCAGAGCTTTAGCCTTTTCTGGTACTTTCTCACATTTAACAAAAGAAACATTTTCCACTTATTTTCAAAGACTAATTCGATATCGTGAGAAGTTCTTCTGGGTTGACAACGTCACTGTGTCGTGAATTATGTTTCCTACAACACTCCCTAACACATGCCCAATAACTTTAATTGTAAGTTTCCGAAAAAAATAATTGCGGGTGAAAACTCTTTTGTCTAAGAAAATAGCCATCTTGTTTTTGGTATCTAAAAAATTAGGGGTTGGCATGCACAGAACATTAGACTGAGAAGAAGGATTGAGAAAACAGTTCCACGTGTTTATGACACTCCTTGCTAAATGTTTATTTTAAATTTCTTGAATTTCTTGAAGTGGGCAAACAACTTTAAAATGACGTTTATAGCTGAGCAATGTTTAAAATATATCCTCATTAAAACCATACAAAGGTGAAGGAATAAACCAAGAATGTAGCAGAGTTGTGATATTATATCCCTCGAGTAATTTACACAATGTTCTAGCATAGTTTAATAGTCTATTATTGCCAAATAAATAAAAACGATAACACAAGCCAGGCAAATTTTCTTTAAATATTAAACAGTTCAGAGTTTAACGGTGTCATTTCAGGAATGCATTATAACGATACCTATAAATCTTCCTAGTGTGACCGGATTACAAAACCCAAATTTTACTTTTCTAAAATGTGTTAAAAATTGTACAGTTTACACTGTTGTCCAACTATACTTCAAAACTTATTTAAACCAGTATGTTGATTTATTGTCAAACAAAGTAATATGCTTTTGTATTATCCGATAAATTAAGTTAAAAAAAGATGACTTTCATATGGAATTGATTACCTCTTCTGGTTTTAGAAAGGAAAAAAAAATCAGTCGCAGAAAGGCATACCCCAAAATTCACAATGTAATCAAAGCTTTCAGTTATTATCTACTTAAGGGCTTCACTGTATACTAAAACAGGTAAAACCTCCATTGCAAAAAGGACCTCACTCTACATCAACTTATGCAATATATTTCATGAACCTTATAACAGTTAACAAAAAGGAAATACATGCCAAACAGATTTTACAAGGAAATGGTTTGTTTCATCATTAGATAACTCAGTAATGATCAAATTGTCAACGTCCATCTATTTTTGGTAATTATAATGATGTTTTTTGGTATGAAACGACTCGAAAAATAGAAAAGGATAAAGTTGTTTGTAAGATAGAAAGTCAAAGAAAATGTTAAAGCAAGACAGTTTTCACAGTCCAAGTCGAATATAAAACAAAAACAACAACAACACAAAGCAAAATTTAATAAACCTGTATCTGTATATATGTTTTGTTTGTACTGACTTAAATAAGAATATATGTCATAATTAACACATTCTATACATTATCGGATTGTTATATGTCCTGGGCTCAAAGTTATCCAATACAGTATGTCTACGGTCGTAAATCCTTTACTTAGGTCATAAGAAAAACATAATGCAATATAATAATCCACATCTGATTGATTCAAAAAAAATATCTAATATTACTGTTAAATATTACTTGTAAATGTATGTATGCATATATGTAAGTATAAGTGTGCTTAAAATTATTCTTATTTTTATTTTTCATATCCGTAACATTAAAAGTGTTTTTAGCAAATCATTTACATTTGAACTATTTTAATGTGACGGTTTTATGCTTGTTTACCGTCCAATGCGCTTGTTATTTGTATACTTTATTCTCTATGCATTAGATTTAATGCCACGCAAAGAAAATTGAATGTCTGCAAACAATGTTTACTGCACATTAAATCCTGTTACTATCTCGTTATAAAGGAACTGAACCATTTATCATGACAAATATACACATTTCCTTGCACAAAATTGGATTTGTTTCATTTCTGTTAAGATTATAATATCCATTTTTTGCCAGTACTGATTGCAAATTTAATTGTAAACTCAACACATGTAAGGTGTAAGCCTTTGCTGAAACACACGACATATTATTGATTTTATAAATCGTGTTTTAGTAGTTTTGAGTGAACGTGGTTCAATGCAACACCAACTTTCTTAAAGGTATCTGAAAAGTGTGTTGAATTAAGTGGTCCAAGAGATGCATACAGGTGGATTGCATTCTGTGAACACTTATTTAAAAACAAACAAGAAAAGTGTTAAAATACACGGTGAAGTCAATCTGACCCCCGGACTCTGACCTTTGTCATTATAAGTAAGATACAGTTTAAGGTTCAAGTGTTTGTATGTTGCAGATATCACTGTCCATTACATTAGCAGCCTACAATAGTAGTTCTAGCCCCGAGAATGTGACTTCACCTATCTCAAAATATCAATGTTGTACCTAGTTGAAGTACCATGTTAATTACTGACGGCAAGATACTTGAGAAAAAGCAGCCAACGATGCATGTATGTGAAGACAATCTCTGGATGGTTGCGAAATGGTTAATATGGCACTGATTCTAAGAAGCATATAAAGTAACTGACAACGGTTGTCGTAATGTATTTTTCACTGCAGACTTTAAGACGACAGAACTTTGCATAGAACTTTTTGAATGAAAGCAAAGGCTTTAAATAAAAAAAAAAACGATCCAAAAAAGAAGCTTAGCTTAACTCGCATGAACGAATAAACGACAAAACCACCATCAGGCATTTTTTTAATTGTTTTAATGAGCAAATTCGATGGATCCATTGATTTGCTTTTATCAGTGAGTACAACATTGTGCTTTGGTCGAAAAAAAGACAATAAATATCATCTCAAAGCTGATCATGGATGATGAAGCATGTTTGAAGTTGAAGTCAATAGTCAATGGTGTTTGCGGTTCCGTTTCTTGTTATCGCCAACCCATACCTTGGTTTGTCATAGGTGCTGAATACTGAACGTGTTTTATCAGTTTTAAAGGAGGTAGCTTAGGTGATTAATTTTTCAGCAACTTCTTAATTTCTGGTCCTCAAATAGCAGAAGATGGCTGATTGGGGTATTTCGTGTCTTCGAAGCTTCGCTTATAGGAATAGACTAACACAACAAGCAACATTCAGGATGAAGAATGCCAGAATTTATTTAAAGCAAAAATGCCGCGAAAATAAATTTTAGAGGATGTGTAATTAACAGTTTAAATTCATTGCTATGTTATGACATAATGCATACTATGAAGTAAAGTACTTTTACCATTCGTAAAAAAATAAAATACACTACAACATTAAGACATTTCATTAAAGTAAGTTTTTTTACACAAAAAACAGTTACACAAAAATAACTTGCAATCACAGTGTATGTATGAAAAAACAATTATATATTGACAATAATAATTTCTTTACTAAAAAGACCATGCATACGTTTAACGAACACGGAAAACGAGAGTTATGGCTTTTCTGAAGTGCACTTCGTTTCATAAATCTTTTGCAGACATAAAATATACTCATTCACTCAAGCTCAAAAAGAATAAAATACCAAAGACTCCTATAAAAACTATCAAGGCATACCATTTCATACAGCATAGAGACGTTCAGATCAATTGTAAATTATTTATGGATATATTTAAATACACCATTCTTTAAATGTAGCGGTCGCAATTCTTGAATGCCTTCATTCGATTTTAATATATCATTTAAGTACATGATTAACCTTTTTCGTATTTTGTTTTATTTTTACAAATTAGAATTTATTTATTTTTCTCATTTAAAGAGATAATTAAAACCGACTAAACTAGCTACAAATGACATCGGAAAATGACTGTTATCCTGTCGTTTTTAATATGCATTATTCACTTGTTTCCTTCCTCTTTTACACACTCGGGTCTTTCTGACATCACCGTGTTATAAGGAATTGGTATTACTGAACGATCCACACAGTAAAGAAAATTAGTTCCTATGGCAAGATTTTCTGCTAAGTTAATAATGAAAGATAATAAAGTTAATAACGAAAGATAATGAAGCTGAAAACGAAAGATAATGAAGATAGGACTGTCTCTGGTCGGTAAAAATTTGAAAGGCAATCAACGAAGTGCGGAGTGCCACCGTCCATAGAATGATCAATATAAATGAAGCTTGAAAAAGAAAGAAACATCGATTCAAAAACACAAACAGCCTTTTAACTTCAAATATAAATAAGTTATATACGTCATCTTACCTTAAGGCTACGCCAGTAGTAAACAATGTGTATATAACATATTTTGCAACCCTGTATTTCCTATCTCCACCACGTTTCGACTATACAAATTTCATGTCGGCATTTTTATCGACAAATCTCATAGTAAAACCATGCCATTATGTTAAATGCATGCTTATAAACAAAGAAAAAAATCGCATACGTTTAAGATTAGACACACTAGACAGCTGAACACATAATTACCAACGTTTTAATGAATCTGCCATTCAATACCAACATGATAATGAATTAAATTCACTTATATTAACTGTTTAATAATATTTGTGAGAATGTTAATGCTTCATAAGTCAATACCTGAATCGAAAGTCATGTTTACCCTTCCTAGCCAGATCCTACTAATACAGAAAGTACTGTTAATACATATCAAGCAGCAAATACTACAAATACAGAAAGTATTGTCATTACTTATTGAACAGCAAATACCAAATAAAAAAAAATTTATTTTCTAAACTAAACCTTAATTAAAACTAAGCAATTTTAATGAGATTAAGGTGTGTCGTTGCGATAATACGTTTTGCAATGTTCCGGCAAGAACAAATATATCTTGTTTTGTTTTTGTACAACAAAAACATATGAGTTGTACGAATTAAGACAAGTACATGCAATTTCAAGAAATAAGTTATTAACATAATAAACTTGAACAACACATGATTCTTAAATTGATGCAATTAAATAAACGGTTATGAAATATATACTTTGTTTAAATAGAAGGTAGACAATATGTTAAAACATTCTAACACATAAAAGTTTGTTACAAACTGATAACTCTTTCACTAAAATTTATTTATCCTGTAATAAATGTTTCCTACGGCAATTTTCTCTTGTCGTTAAGAGTTGAATTTATTCAAAGCAATGTCTGTCTATTGTTTGAAATACTTGCAGATAACATCTTTAACTAAGATTAAGTATATAGACAGATCAAATGAACCATTCACATCTGTCGGCAATCGGATCAGTCAGGAATTTGTCAAGGACTGGCACAAAACCAATGATTAATCTGAATACGGACATGAACTATCCACTTGACATTTTCCTGCACTGTTTTCTGTTGATTACATGTTTAAAAATACGCTGTATGTTATTCTATATCATGTACATGGAAGGTGATGCCAACTTTAGTGTTTATACAGAAATAATAACAATCAAAGAAAAAGATTACAGAGCAAACTTAGCAAACCAAGTGCACAAAGACTGGAGGCTGGTTCACTTGATGATATTCTCTGTTTGAGAATAACATTTGCCTGCTCATGTATCAGCTAAATTCATCGAATATATTATATGGTGCAAATATTTTACTAGTTTAGAGTAAATGTTTTTTAACACTTAAGTAACCAATTCCAAGTGGAGTTTCATATGCTATTCTTTTTTTAAAAAAGGGGTTATGTTCCTGATTATTGATTCCTGATTACTTGATTGATACAAAGGTTAATATTTGAAGACTGCCAAATTATGTGCAAAACTATTGGCAGAATTATGAGGCTGTACATTTCAACATTTCAGACACATCATGAATTTTAAATGAGCGAAAAGGGAAATTGATGAATCCTGCATGTACAAGACAAAGGCAGGACATAGCGATTTCTATCAAAAGTCACAATTGGTTCAACTGTAACAACTATTCTACCTTATATTGAATCAAAAGAAACTATTTACAGCCAATAAATAAGTCCCTATTTACTAAGAGGTAACATAAAACAATAATACATATCACCTCGATAGTTATAAAATTATTATATATGTATTAGAGATCTACAAACTTTAAGATTTTTTTAGACTTAACTTACATATACAACAAACAGAATTTAAGACATCACAGTTGTAAAACAAAACGTCAGCGCCTGGACATTTATTCAAATGGATATGTTTTATTTTCATAGCCTGCATTTGAGAAACCCCTCAGTTAGTGCGAGGTTAGAGTTCTGTAAAACCGGTTTAAGCACCCCAGTCGGTCCATATTGCCGTCTGACCGTTCCAAGGCGGTAACTGTTGGGTTTGCTCTTTTCCTTAAATGACTCATTACTGATTTGTTCTTACTTTTACATTTGGCTTGCAGATAAACACCTTGGTTCTATGCCTTTTTAAATTTTTGTATATGTTGCAATGCTCATAGGGCTTTGTCATATATATTCTTCTTTATTGCTGTCGAAACAACTACAATGAAAACTGTGCACGACTACAAACAACTAAAGCGTCTTAAACTTTTTATCTACTTTTCTTACTTATTATAAAAAAACTTGCATTAAAAATCTTCTGAGTAAAAGCAATATAGGATTTGGTGGGATATGGTTTTCTTTATTCCGAGTAAAACACACTATATTGTTGGAAAATTGGAGAACCCCCTCGCTATAGTAACAATGTAAATGAATGTCCATATACTAGGTTTTCATTGTCAACAATGATATATATTGCTGATCAGCTATATAAGAGAACTAAGTTTGTTTTTCTTAGATACCTTGAGAAGTACTCCTATGTTGACATCCTCATTCAATCAGTCAGAGGTGCATGGTATCTGTTTCTTACAACATTACTTAACACATGCCCAATGACATTAATTGGCAGTTTCCGAGATAAAATTGTTAGTGAAAACTCTTAAGTCTTGGACACTAGTTTGTTTGTTGTGTTTTTGGATATAAAACATATGAGGGGTCGACATGAACAGAACATTAGACATAAGAACAAAATTGGGTTAACACAAGCACAGTATTTTACAGTAACCTCTTCGATACATTTATTGCATATATATAACCGTTTTAACTGACTAAGCCGTAAGACGAGGTAATGATAATCTCTATCGAGGCATACAAGTAAACGACCAATGCAGACCTGCTAAAATCTTTAAAGTGACAAGAATATATAGCCAGCGAGATATATATACTAGTGGTTCTACACTGGCAAATTTTGGGATCCTTATCCGACGAGACCAACTGGGATCAATTTGTGAAACATTAAACTGATAAATATAACTATACATAGTTCATTTGACATTTGATCAATTTAAATGCTGTCCAAGTTCTGGAAATGTCTATTGAGTCGTTAAGAGGCCAGATCAAGTTTACTTGAAAAGATTTATTGTATACGTCACTGTAATAACATGACATACCGTTCTGACTGGATACCATATCCTGTCATTTTATGCTGACACCGAGCAAACTAGTTGTGGTAGAAGCATTATAAGTTCTGCATGAGTAAAGTGCAAATCCATTATAATAGCTTTTTCAATGTAAAAGGTGGTATTCGACACTTTTATCTAATCTAACAATATATTGCACCTATTTTGTGATAATTTGGCATAATTGCTGCATAAAGTCATCATTTAGTCTCAGTGCAGGCGACTTTGAATACTAAATTAACTTTAAAATCCCAACTTTATAAATAGGCATGACAAGGAGTTCTGCTTAAAATAGATGTCGACGTCCTAGCAGATTGATTATCCGAATGATGATGGAAAGTGATCTCAAAAGTAAGTGGCCACACGGTATACTACGTTTAAAGTACTTAACTGTGAGGAGAAGCTCAGACAGGATATACTTGTTTTAATAAGAGAAATGCATGTTGTCATATGGAGTGGTGCGGTATGCTTCACTTTTCACTTGTGGAGCATTAATAAACAACATTTTACGGGCCTTTTCACGTAATAATTAGTTTGGGTTACTTGAGAAAGTAAAATGATCTATACTGTCGGATACCACATTTTATAAACATATTTTTTATTACAGATCTGATTTTATTGTTAGTGAAAGAGCGTTATTACTTTAAAAGAAATAATCAATAAGGTATTTACCCTGTCAAATTAATCAAATTTCAATTTGACTTTTTATATTTCAATGAATTTTTGCCAAAAGAGGATACAAGACGACAAAGAAAGTTAATAAAACTTTATTTAAGGTATTAAACATGTTAAATTTAATATAAGGGAAAAATGCATATAATATAGCTTACGGACTTATACTATTTTGCTTCTAACGTAGTAATTTTAAACGGTTCATCGAAAATGTTTGCAGTGTACCAATGTCTTCACAAAACCAAACTACAAGAAGCACATAAAGAGCCATGTTTATAAAATAGCAATACAATCTATATGCTATAGGTTTTGTATATTATTGTATTTAATCGTTTAATCAAGTAATGATATGTACTATCGTTTATATAAGAGCTAAAATGTGATGGCCTTTGTAAACCCATATTTCATTCTCAAAGAATCTATACAATGTATTTATAGCTTCTCACGAATAGGCATGGAATATGCAGAAAATGTATAAATAAATATATAAAGCGAATATGATACAATCATACACTAAAACTAAATATTTAATGGGCCGTGGCAAAGAATAAAGACAAGGTTTTGCGCAAAACCGGTCACATTGATGACGTTCAGCGATTATTTGAGAAGACAAAACAAAACTGCTAATAAACGTTTTCACTTACCTTCTAACACCGTAATCGTTTTTTATTAGCAAAAAGGACTCATCTGGCCTGAAAGTATAAAATTAAAAATCCTGGAATCATTTTCAGTTACACCTGTCCATTGTTTGTATTAAACATGTCTAGTTTATTAGAAATTGCGTAATATCCTAGTCGGTGATACTTTTTTCTAACTGTGGTCAAGTAAATAGTATACCCTGTTATAAAAATCATAGCCGGACATTAAACCACAAATCGAAAACAAAACAAGCCAATGTATGCTTCCAATGCACATGCTTCTAATTCATGTTACAAAAGAAGTTTAAACACGCTTTACAATAAAAAAACAACATTTTGACTAATGCTACTTGTTTTGCTTTTGTCATGGAATAAAAAACATCCATGTTTGTAGATTTTAAATACGATGTACTAGAGAATGCAATACAAAAGTAAATATTAGATTGATTTTCATAAAGACATATCTTGAATTTCTTAAGGTTAATAGCATAAGACGTAGATTTGTTTTTTGTTTCAAAAGTATGTTTAAAAGGCATTCAAATGTATCAAATGTTCCCTGTTTAATAACTGTAACAATAAATATTGTATTGTTAAGAAGTAATAATTTACATTTAATCCATTTTACAGTGACGATTTAATGCTTTCTTTTGCTCCAAAATTCTTGTTATTTGTATACCATATTTTATAGGCATTAGATTTAATGTCACTCAGATAAAATGAAAGATGTCTAAACAATTGTACCGCACATTACGAACAAGCTTAATGCCGATGATTATCGTTATACAGGAAATAAAACCATCATGATTTGTTTACTATCCTATAATGTCGAATTTTATACAAAATTCGATCAATAATTTTATTTCTGTAAACGTTTTGCTATTTGTTCTGTCAGTACCGATATCACAAAAGTAATTCATAGCGAAATACTCATCCAATTGAATGGACTGTAAGCCTCCGCTTAAACACATACAATTGTTGTTTTTCTTTTCTTAAATTGAGCGTTTGCTTTTTACGGGATGCTGGTTCAGTACATCGCCAATTCTTTTTTCAGTTATCTTACGAATGTGTTCGTACGAAGCAGAGCAGGAGCTGCATCCAGTCGTATTGCATTCTGTGAATGATTAGTGACACTAATTTTAGTTAGTATCAGGCAAGAAAAAAGTGTGCATGTTAAAATACATTTGACCCTTCGAGATGCTGTGGCGTCGGTACTCCGTTTATTCAATGTAATTGTAAAATATTAGAAAATAATCAACAAAAATAATCTTGACAGATAAAAGCCTTTATCCTTATTACAATCAGCAGTATTAAGACCATATGTGCCTTATGCAATTTATATCTGCTTCTTTTATTTGTATAGTCTGATGTTTTGTCTCTTAAAGAAGCAGTGACGATGAGAAATATACATCTGTACTTTGAGCACTAAGAAAACTGTAAATTGGATTCCTCTGGCATTTATGTAACCTATAGTTTGAGGTGTGTTCACAGCCATTACTGTACATTACATAAGCGCAATAAGCCAGCTTTTATTGTCTTTCGGGGGAAAACCAAATACTAAGGTTAGCACCTCTTGTCCAGGATTTATTCAGCTCCATGTTATAAACATCCTTCACAAAGTTGCATTTAGAATTTATAGGTAGGTATAATGGGAGGATTGTTTCTGCCCTACCGAACACGATATTAACAACTGATGTGGCTGGCTTTCTAATGGTGAGGAACAATAAAAATGCACCACTACAGTTACATGTTTCGGAATCTTGCCAGTTTACGTTGCGTAATAAGCATTACTTGCTGAGAAGTTGTCTACGAATGATAGACACTGACTTTAAAGACCTTTAATTCCAATCTGCTGCGAGTCGTTGTGGTACAATGTGAGATGATCATGTCAAGTTATCTGAGGAGAGGCAGCAACATTTACACTGCATGTGAATATGCGGATGACTAAAAAAATATTGTCTGGACTCTGAGTTTAAAACATACAAATACTAGAAGCAAACCGAACAACACGTGTATAATGACTGTTATGAAGAATTCAAAATCATTTTTCATTATACATTATTGTGAGCAGCCTGGAGACGACAAAACTGTGCAGACAGCTTTTTTATAATATGACTATAATAAAGCTTAAGAGTTCAATGTCCTAATATGAAATCCGAAATGCAATTACAACCAAGATGTAGTATGGCTGAAAAACCCCTGAAAATCAAGGAATGAAAAAATGTCAGCAGGAAATAATTACATTATTAAATATGCAAAGGTCGAAGAATACACTGTATACATGAATTGCTTTTATTTGAGATTACATTACGACTCGAAAGTAAAATCAAACAGCTTTATCTTAAATCTAATCAAGGACGATTATGATAAAAGCATGCTTAATACAACACGTGCAATAGTCTTCAGCCTATATGATAAATCAAGGAAGAAAGAATCTTCAACAAGAAAACTACAATTATCGTTTAAAAGGAGGAAGCTCATAGGTTAACTCACTTATTGCTTCACCAAACTATTGCTGGTACACACATAGCAGTTTGGTGGATTCTAAAAACGTCTTTCATGATTTAGGATAAACTGCTTTCTAACAGTTATCGCACATCGAACGCATCATTATATATTCATCAACATCATTGGTCAGACACTAAATACAATAAGCAAACACACATAAAAAACTTTCATTATTGCATATAATAAAGAGTGTGTTTTATAAGACATCTAAATAGAAAACGTTTATAATAATGATTGCTTAATTTTACACCTGCGGTAAGACTTTGTCCTTAAAGATGTGTAATTATGAAAACGCTTACATAACAAGCAATTTCCTAGTTAAAGGGAGGCAATATTTTTACAAATCTTTCATAAATATGATTTCAATAAAACAGTTATAAACCATGATCATTTTAGGTTATCTTATATCTAAAGAACTGAGGTGTATGGTTTTGTTGTGTCGGAGCAACACAGTCACTGTCACAGGACTATGAACCCGAGCTCTAGGTAAAATGACTAAATGTAGTCTAGTTCAGAAAGAAATTAGCATACTTCTCAACAATAATAAAAATAACTATAGCACGTAAAATGTACACTCTTTACTGTTTCAAACGCCATAACAGCCATTTCTCCTTTAAATTATGCGCCAAGTTTGAGATAAATGTTTAAACTTACTTGATATACAAGTAATCAAGTAAGTTTCCCTCTTGCCGCATATAATTCGGGCTTATTAGATTGTAACATAAAAAACAGTTTCATCAAACATATTAATACAATCAAATAGTTGTATCGTTCTGTAGCATAATAAAATCATCACAAAAGTAATAGGGCTTTATCAGATGCCATAAAGTAGATCTGATATACGATTCAGAAATTAATAGATTAAAGTCAATGGGTGATGAATCTTGTAGCATAATTACAATTCACTGCCTATTACTATTCTTTGTGGCATGATCAGACTTACATAATATATCAGCGCTTGGACTTTTTATTTCAAACTAATCTCCCAATTGGAATTTTTACGTTGCCGTGGCTTTTATCTACTGTACTTACTGTACATATGTTGATAGTTTATTTTATTACTACATATTATATATGTATATACGTTCATTGTATCTGTTTTAACTCCCGATGCAGGTGCTTACTGTTAGTTGTTTCACTTTGACAGGCTATTGTTATTTACCCTGTTAGTTGGATAGAAAAACCTTCAGGAAGTGCGAGGTTAGAGCTCTCCATAAACCAGGTTTAAGCACCCCAGTCGGCCCTTTTGCCGATTGACCGTTCCAAGGCGGTAACTGATGTTTTTTCTTTATGTGTGTTATGTTTCGACTCTGTGTTTTTGTCACATTTACATTTACCTTGTTTGCCTTTGTCTACTGGTAGATAAAATTTAAATTTCTGTGGAAACTTTGATAAGACCTTTTCTTATTTACCTATTACAAACATGACCATCACGTGACTGCATATATCAACCCCCATTGCTAATTAATAGTTATTTTCCAACAGCATCGTGCGTATTGAACAAATAATATACCTGAGATTTGGCAACAAGAAGTGCATATCTTGATGCGACAGCTTACAGACTTTCCCTTTACAATCACGTAAGTATATGCCAGTTTGTGCGTTTGAGGCCTATACAGACTAATCATTGTTCACGTGGCTTGTTCTTTATGACAATTCAGTGATAAAAAAGACAACAACTTTTTGTATTTCCAACGCTAAAAGGAGCTGCAAATTGTACATGTCATAATGTACACCTTAACTGCCAAGGAAGTTAAAACATATTAACAGACCTTTAATTTGTTAACCGCTCTACTACAAAATTACCCCAACAAACAAACATGTATTCAAGGAAATATGACCAAGTCCTATTAGCACTGCAACAAATACCAAACTTCCTAAAGGCACAGGGCTTAGGTATCCATTCACATACACGCCAAATGTAAAAGTAAGAACGAATCTGTGATAAGTTACTTAACAAATAGAGCCAACCCAACGGTTACCGCCTTGGAACGTTCAGTTGGCAAAGGGGGATTGACTGGGGTACTTAAACCGGTTTTACAGAGCTAAAACACTGCAAATGATCATTAAAATGTTTGACCAGCATTCATTCACCTGGTAATTAATCATCGTCACCTCATTTCTTCTCGTTAACGCATAGTTAATATCAATTTCAAAACTAATTACTTGGCAATTTGTTTTCATTATTTTTGTAACAGAAGACAGCAAATGGTTCTATTTCAGTTTTATCTTAATTAAGAACTAAAATGAGTCTGTGCATAGAACGGGGTAATAAACAAACAATATTTGCCGTTTTGATGTGCATTTTCAATTAGGAAGGTGAAATCGAGACATAGTTTTTCTATAAGTAATGTTTAAGCAAAAGGAAATTTCTTCTTTTTAAACTGCAAAGTAGCTTTTTACAAATTAAAAAGCTGTTTTACCGGGAACATTACAGTACATAGTAATGGCGGAATTTCTTACTTTGTTTTCACGATCATTATTGTTTACTGCCAATGTAACACTTAAAACCCACTGCAGATTTTGGTATTGTATAATGAATATTATCTTTTGTTGGGTTAATCGTATCAGAGACAATCGGTTAGCAATCTGAGATACAGAGTGGCCGTAATCTTTCTCTTTGGAGAACATGATGTAAAGACATCGCGTGATGCCATACCAAGTTACATATCCTGACAAGCCCGGCCGACTTATCGTGAAACTACCCTTATATTTCGAGCGTCAGTCAGAAAGCTACACCATAACTATTTCGGAGGTTGGGTGTTCGCGGGCCAGGTTGGAATACGGATTTCCCATACTTGAAACAGACGCTTAAACAATTGCTCTGCCGAGTCCCGTAAAAATGAAGAGTTCGATTAAACATTCACAACTGTTTCAACGATAAGCAATCATGAAATCCAAAAGGACCCAGTGAGTTTTCTTTCCTCCATTCCAGAATAGCATTCGCAGCGGAACAACATGTAAATCAAAATTAAACCGAACTTCTATTTCTAGGATAATGGAAGATATGAAGCGAGAATGAAATCATAGGTTGTCTTTATATTGTGACAGAGACCTAGAGCTGGCAGAAGATTGGCTCTTCGCATTTCTCACTTGTGAAATAAATAAACTTTAACTTCAAAGACCTAACGATGTATAAAGCGTTCACGTTACGATGTATCTACATTGTTTATAATCCTGCCACAATCTGCAGCACTGTGGAGAAAATATTATTGATTCATTTTTATACAAAACAAATTAAATACAGATGAAATGTGTGTAATCTTCATAAAATATTTGAAGTATTGCGATGTTTAAACTGGTATCTTCAAATAAACCGCTTAAATGAACCATAAACATCTGCTAATAACTAAATAACTCAAATCTGAAGCTGACTTTTATAAAAGAAAAAAAAATACAAAAAAAACAACAACAACAAGACGAAGCAGCGAGGATTCAGTTGATAGTTTTCTATGTTATCACATCAATTGAAACTTTTAAGAAAGTACTTATAACATGTGTGTGTTTGCTGTGTTCAGTTTCCTTGCTTGAGTATGGGGTTTGTTATGAAAGAAATTAGTATATGCATTTGGAAATTGGCATAATAAGAGCACTAATACTAAGCACTATATCACTAAAATGCTCTTAGTGCAACTATCAATAAGCGAAAATCAGATCACTCATCAAGTGTAAAAAATGCAAAAATAAAGGGTGTTTTGACAAGATAATGTCGTTTTCCTATTAACTAGTCAGTATGCACGTACATGTACTACAAATTGAATGTACACGCTTATGGTGTACTTGACGTATAAAACCACTTACGAGACCAGTTTCTTAGGTTCAGTTTGGTGCTGCATTTATTTTATATTTTACCAACCATATATATAAGCAATATGCCTAAAAGTTTGATATGGATTTGGTTTTCCAATTTCAATGTTACCAATAAAAATACAAAACAAATTAGTTAAATTGCTAGCACAAGGGTCTGAGATGTTCATTTGGTTGTTTAAATTAATTTAAAATTTATCAACAATGAATGTAGTTATAAACAATGACTGAATTTAATTAATATTAAGTCAGGTTTAACTTTGCTTTATTACATTCGATTTGTTCTACTGCTCTAACTGATTTTAAGTCCTATGAGCATTGCAACATATACCAAACTCCGAAAAGGCACAGAACAAAGGTATTTCACATGCAAGCCAAGCGAAAAGTAGAAACAAATTTGTGATGAGTCATTTAACGTAAAGAGCAAACGCGACAGTTACCGCCTTGGAACGGTCAGTCGGCAATATGGACCGACCTGGGTGCTTAACCCGGTTTTACAGAGCTCTAACATCGCCGAAAAACAATGTCCACATAGCGTTCAGAAAAGAATATGGCACTATCCCGACATGAAAAACCACACAAAAATGGTTGACTATAAATAAAAAATAACTTTCTGAATCATGAACAAACATGACCAGAGACGAATAAATGGTTGTAGCATCCTGTTCATGTGAAGATGGAATTGAAGAACCAAAGTTCAATGTCCATCAAAGGAAATACACGTAACAATCCTTATAGGATCAATTAAATGACAACATAGATTACATGCACGGGGAGATTTTTAACGACCGCCACACTGCACAAGCAACATTGTTGTGATCATGAATAAGAATATATGACAAAGTCCTATGAGCACTGCAATTTATACCAAACTCCGAAAAGGCACAGAACAAAGGTATTTCACATGCAAGCCAAGCGAAAAGTAAGAACAAATTTGTGATGAGTCATTTAACGAAAAGAGCAAACGCGACAGTTACCGCCTTGGAACGGTCAGTCGGCAATACGGACCGACTGGGGTGCTTTAACCGGTTTTACAGAGCTCTAACCTTGCACTTCCTGGCGAGTTTCTCAAATGCAAGCAATGAAAAGAAAAACGATCTATTTTAATACAAAACGTTCAAGCGCTGAAGTTATGACGAAAGTAGTAACGTCATTGAAAAAAAATGTCCACATAGTGCATATGAAATACACAGAGGAAGAAATTAACATTTGTTAATGTATAAGTGTCAAAAACTCTGATTTAACAACCTTTACAGTCTTGAAGACAAAAGAACAAAACCTTGTTGTTTGAAAGAATCAGTATACCGTCAGACGTTGTGTAAGCAGCATGACGTTAACAAGTTATATATAGTTGTATATAATTTTACCGCCATAGAACTGCATTAGTTCATTTGCACTGCTAAATACGTGATCGTAAAAGCCCCATTTATCAATGCATTACCATCTGTCTGAGCGATTTCCATTCATGAGAAGTAGAGTATTTACGCGGGAATGCATACCAGTTTTCCTTACTCGTTGGTTTAAATGTGTCTTAAGTATAGTGAGTCGAATACTGATTTTTCCTAAAACTAGTTAAAGTCCAGCCTGCGAACTGCGAATTTTCATTCCTGCAAGAATCTCAATTTAGTTGTAATTAATAATACAACTAAAACAAATAAAAAACAAAAGCAGATTAAGCAGTAACGAAATGTCTTTGTACTCGAACGAAACGGTCCTAACCGTAACAATAGAACAGAACAAAATTTTATTTTGACTTGTACATAGTACATTGGAGTAACAAATGCAATTTAAACTAACATACATACATACATACAGCATAATTTCAAGTGACAGGAGAGGATCTTACTACATTTTAAACTAAAATTTGATTCAATTAAATTCTGATATTCATCAAAATTAAATAATGAGCGAAATTTAAATGCATGAGAGCGCCGCACTTTATTTGTTTAAAGAACATGGTGTCGTCTAAAGGACTTACAAATAGACAATAATGACGTCATCATGATAATCAAGAGTGATGCGATGGCACTGAATCGCTCTCTTGAGGACTCAGAACTTAAAGAGGCTAAAGAAATCTAATTGCTAAACTTAATGGGACTCAGTTTCAAACATAACTTAGACAAACATTGGGTTGGTGAATATTGTTTTATAAATGTGACCGTTAGGGTGTGCATAAGGTTTCTCAAGAATTTCCCCTCTTGGCCAACTTTTGATCCTGTCTATGTTTGGTTAAAATCTGGCAAGCCATAATGTTGATTGGTGTGTTTTTGCAAGGTTTCGTTTTTGATGTTCTATGTGGATTTTTTTTTCTCTTTTGTTTGTTTATTTGTTGTTGTTGTTGGAAAATTGGGTTGTCACCTAGAGCTCATCATAGACTTCATGCAGGCAAAATTTTGACAATCTTTGATAAAGAATACGTCATATATATGACATCGATTGCGTTCACAGAGTATTCTAAAACTTGAACTGGTGACCCAGCTCCAAGGTAAGACATTATGCACATGCAGATAAAAAGGAGTAGTTAGAGTGTTCATAAGCATATTATTGTCGGGTTACTGACGAAGGGCGGTTAGAAAAACTCACATTAAGCACACTTAAGCACTGATTGCCAAATTAATGGCTTTATGTAGCACCGAATATAACTTGCGACATGTTTTGCAAAAGTAGAAAAAAATAAACATATGCAAAAGTATTATAGTATAAAGGAAAGAAAAATGTAGCGACCAATTTTGTTCAAATAATCCCAAATTGCTTATTTATTCTTCGGTACACACAATGGTATAGAAATCTGTAAAATATGACGAGCGCATACATTCAGGTCACATTTCGTACAAGATCATTTAGTTGAACGCTTTAACAGTGTTCAAGTTATTTTACGTATTTTGTAATATTTAACTATTGGTCACCAATGTCAATGTAAACATTTCAAGAAAAGCATTTGTGAATTCACGTTATAAAGTTTTAATCGTGGCAGAACTTTGACGCCGTACATTTCAACATATTATGCATTTTGAATGAGCTAGAATGGCAATTGATGTATTCTACGACCACATAACTAAGGCAAGAACAATAGTTTTAGCTCTAGATCCAAATTTGTTACAACTGTACAACAATGTATCTTAATATTGCATGAGGAAAGAAATATGTGGTGCAATATTTTACGCCCCAAGTCACTTAAATATGAGACAAGATAACATTAACGGACAGAAACTTCACATTTGTTACTTTGTTGTGTATTATGGGTTTTTGAAGGTATAGATCTACGATTATTCTGAAACAGTTACAGATTCAACCATAAGTATTCAATGTATTTTGTTTACTTATTTAAACGTATTATTCTACCAGTGAAAACTTTTCAGAATATAAAAAGAAACCGTGTATGAGCACTTACATGTAAAACATCCATAACAGTAATCTTCAAGAACTACACGTTTTCGGCACTTTTATAAGAGTCGCCGACTTGTAACTCCTCAGTCTGTCGCCACATAGGTTCGCGTCCAGGTGCCATTGGTTCTACTTAGGCATACGTCTTGGGTCTTCCATCAAGATTAATAAGCTGGAACCTGAAGCTTCCTGGAGACACAAGGAAACATGTTTCCTGTGTCTACCAAGTCAATTTCTAACCAGAATGCATTAAGGGGATGACCCATAAGTGATGTCCTCTTTCTATTTAGTCAAAACAGTATCGTGATGGCAATTTTAGAAGTCTTCCCTAAAATTATGTACATTTATATGAGTTCAGCAATTTCGGATTTGGTAAAGGATTCTGAAATTTCAAATCATTTTACAACGATTATTCAAAGTCATTACCAGTAATTGAAAATCTGATTATCTGACTTATGTAACACAGGACGTCTGCAAGACTGAGGACAACATTTGACCCAGAATTCTACGTTTGTTGAATTGAATTTAGTTAAATAATATCTTATTAGCAGACATTGCTTATCTGACGCATATATAATGCTGATAAACATGCCATAATTATTTTATAATGGTGTCGTCCTCGTATTAACTAACGTTGTTGTGATTTATTGACCGGAATTATTACTTACGAATATTATTTACGGAATGTTCTTAGACCAAGAAGTTGGCATCTCTACATCTCCGCCACTCTTAGGCCATTACTGAGGCTGTTAACAAATAACAGCGAAAAATAGACTTAAATTAATCTTGCTAAACTTACAAAAAATCAATCTTTGAGTTATTAACAATGTTTATTTCAGTTAGTCGAAGTGTCTATGATTGTGGGCATATACGGTTTCTAAGAAATTTTTTTTGAAAATTTACATACTACAAAGTCAAACAAATTCTATTAAACGTTGAAAACATGTTGATTACATACTAAGTATTTTTTTAAATTTCACTTTTGACACTTCTGGCATATGACGTCATGGCATTGTATGACATCAATTGTTCTTATTTGTTCTTATCATATATCAGCGCTTGGGCTGTTTTATTTTAAACTACTCATTTGAAATTTTTATGTTTTAGGTTTTTATCTACTGTATATTCTGTACATATGTTGATAGTTTATTTTCCGATGAAGTTGCCTACTGTTTCACTTTGATGGGATACTTTTATTTTCACTGTTTGTTTAAACTTTGACCTAGTGACCTACTTTTGGACCTAAGGTGACCAAATAATAAAATCATCCAAGATTTCATGCAGACAAACATTCTGACCAAGTTTGATGAAGATTGGATGAAAACTGTGGCCTCTAGTGTGTTCACAAGCTAAAATGTTGACGACGGACGACAAACGACGGACGAAGCGGTATCACAAATGCTCCCCTTGTGCTCAGGTGAGCTAAAAAAAAGTAGGGCATTTAGACTCTAATTCCTCAATGAAATAGCGAAAGCAAGTATACTCATTTATGGTTCTCATGTATTTACTACAATTCATGTCAAAACCTCGGCGTATTTAAACAAAACAATTAAGTGAATGGTTTTAATTTATTATTTTTTTCATTTGCTTTAAGAACCTAATAATAGTAATTACTTAAATGAATGCTCAATTCGTTTATCATTTGCATCTTAAGATCTAAAAGTACATCAGGATGCTGTTTTGTTTTTAACATACATTGCAGCGATCGTTTATGATCATTATAGCAACGTCCTGCATTGTGGTGGAGGAAGACCTCAGAAAAATTTCTGGGTAGAACCACTGGCGCACCGTAAGTCAGCTGGACGAATTTCTCATATTGTCCACTAACGGGACTCGAACCCACGCGGTGAGAGGCTAAGCAGTCAGAGGAGTTACAAATCGGCGACTCTACTACTACGCCACAGGGGGCGCCCCACGAAGCAGAATGCAAAAAAGCAAATAAGGAAATATTTTATTATCTTTGAGACAAAAACTGTCTTAATTTATACCTTGAACAACAATACATATGCATACATCAAAGTGTACATAAGTTTAAAAGCTTTTAATTAGATTGAGCAAAAGGTTCTAACATTTTCAGTGTTTTGTTCAAGTAACAATAAACATTTTTAGGCTAGGTTATTAATTTATAGTTTATCCACATCGCAAAGTTTTAATACTTAACTCTCTTTGCATTAGATTAAATGTCACTAAAAGAAATTGAAGTTGTCTAGAATAAAAGTTTATCGCACAACAAACGCATTTCCTGCGCAGAAAACGCCCCTTTTTTACAACGATATAAACATCCCCATGTCTTGGCTATAAAAATGTATTATGCACAAGAATACATGACTTCTATAATCATGAAACTTAATTTATTGCCGTCAGCACAGAAGTAATTTCGTCTAAAGGTAAATGCCAGTAGGGTGTGGTAGCCTCTATTTATAGAAATGAAGGAAGAATATTGCTGTTGTAGCACTTCCAAGGTCTGGCCAAAATTCTTTAAGCTAGCATATCGCCCTTAATGAGAAGAATATGTTGTAATATGCTGAATATTTGTTACGTGTCACGCAATATCGGTACCGGCTACTGTTGGTTGCTGAAACCAATACAAATAACAAATAAGACTTTAAACAAGGAGATAAGTTGTTACTGGCATGTAATAAGTAATATTTTCCCTATTGCTTACACTGCCTTAGGAAGTGCATACCGAAAGGAGACACTTGCACAAATCTACAGTAAATGGGATTTCAATTAACGCTAAAATTAATGTTTCTTTAGTGTAATAGAAAAAAACCCAGACATGTATAAAAAAAATTTGCTGTATTTTTTAAATATTGATAACAGTTAAAGTACCAACCGAAAAACTCACACAGTCAACGGTTTGCTGTTTAATAGGTGATCACCACATGATAAAACAGGTCGTGGTTGAATAATAGGCAGAAGAAGGAGATCGATTATAAAAGAACAGGGAAAACATGAACAACATTTCCCGCTGATTATGGATTGCGATGAAAGAACGCTTGATAAAAATGCAAATAAGCTTCATCACTAATGCACTTATGACAAAGAAAAGGCGGACCTCAAACTTAACTTTTCTGAGCAATCAGTTATTTAACTACCAAACCATATACGGCTGGTACGCATTTTAATTGTCCAAATTGATATTTTATTATTATAAAAAGCGACTGGCATATACTGTTATGAAATCATATTTATTTAATATCTTTTAAGCAGTTAATAGATATCATTATGCATATGTTAACAATTATTTGGTAGGTGTGCCAGCTATTTATCATGGAAGATCCTGCTTCTGGGACAATAGTCTATCAGTCATAACAGTTCTTTCTGAAGCGGTAATCCCATTACGGCTTGCTGTCAGATAATTCATATGACACTTGGGTTAAACATCACGTATAAATCTGAAGCAGAACCCTTAATTTAATGTCAATTTGAGAATTGCTCCAGTATAATTAGCCCGATAAATTTATAATCCAAAGTTTGATACTTTCCATAGGACCTTTCCATATTTTGCATTATGATCTAATTTCAGTAGGTAGAACTATAATCGCACAGGTTAGCTGACAGACCTCTTAGGAGGGAACATGTGGTCTCGACAGAATTCGAACCTGCATATAAATGGTTAAGAAGACATACATCAGTGGTTCAAACGCTATGCAAAATTTGCCCCAAATATGTGAGAGACCAAAAGAGATACAAACTTTTGTGTAGATGATCAATAGCCTATTTCACTGCTGTCAGCTCGCGGAATTGGATTTAAAATTGAGATCTTCAACTATTCACCCTTATACACTTCACTTACAATATATCGAAATTCTGCTCTACAGTTTTGAATGTATCCGTTTCTTTGACAGTTCATGAACAAAATACATGTTAAGCTTAGACAAAAGGCAGTTGAAAAAATGTTTATTCAAAAGCTGCAAGATACACACTTAAACTAACAATGAGCCCGAAATTAGAGTGGCAATCAGAAATTACAAAAGTAACTCCTGTCAATATTTAGAGTTTTGTTCGTGTAAAATTAAAACGAAACATACATTTTAGTGTTATAATATTTTTTTGAAGTAAGTTTGTAATTGCTAGAACAAAACTATATCTTACTGTTTTATTTTCTAGCATACAGTATCTATAAGAAATAACAGGGAACCGAGATTACTTGCGCGACTATATATGTATCTATATATATCTCTTTATCTCCTCTCCTACCTGCTTGCCTATCCACCCACCCACCCACCTATGTATATATTCATACCACGTTCTGGCCACCCGGCGTTTAGTATAGCAGCAAAATATATTAGTTGTTATTAACATGGTATTTTAGATATGTTTATTCCTTCAATAAAATGTCTTCAAAACTACTTTATTGTCTATTTATTGTTACATGCTCTTATTAGCACAATATCAGGTTTAAGCATCAAATATTAAAAACGTAAAAAATAGCATTTTGTTTCTATCGTTGATTTTTTTTTTCTATAAAATAAATATAAGGTATAATAAACGTTAGTTTATAAAATATGTGTCTGAAATTGAACTAGAACTGATTTAGGTGGCAACATAAATGTTACTCCATTTAATGTGATTTTGTTTGAGGGTTATGTCCATATGTTTTTATCATATTCAATTTATAAGGTTAGACTATAAACAAATAGAAATATTAGAAAAATTAACCACAGATAGCCCAGTCTGAACAACCTCTAGACAAAGACATAAGGAGTAAATTTAAAAGTGACAAATCACAGGGACGAATAGGTAAATAAGAAAAGGTCCTATTAAAATCACCACATATATTTAAATCTAAACTACCTCTAGACAAAGGCAAACAGGGTAAACGTAAATGAGACATTACACACAAAAAGAAAACATACAGTTATCGCCTTGGAACGGTCAGTCGGTAAAAGGACATTGCACAGTTGACTAGTTAATATGAATGCAAAGTTATTCAAAACGCTTGACCCTGATTATTTATGCTGTTTTAATTTTTAACCACAACGCTAGATACTACCAATTATTATTTTTATAAAATTACCAACGTTTATCTCATAACTTATTTACTCTACATAAAATAAGCTTAAGCAGATACTCAAAACCGTTTTCACTCCATCATACAAAATGTTGAAAACGTAAGTTAACAAAATCTTCTAACAAAACTTTGCATTTTGCACTTTTCAGTATAATCTATCATGATCTGTGGCAGATATAAAATGACATATTTATTTAAATGAGTACTAGCTTCATCGTGTGAATCATCACAGTTGTATTATGCCATGAATTATTGGAACGCTCTGTTGAAGAAATGTTGACCGTTTTGTTTTTGCCAAAAAAGGATAAAGTCAGCACAATTCTACCTAGCATTCCCTTGCTGGCTAATAAAGAGGTTGGATATACATGTATTAAACTTTTACTTTTCTGTTCGATGCAAAGAAATGAGCATTGCAACACATACCAACATTTCAAAAGGCACAGAACCAGTGTATTCACTTACAAGCCAAAATTTTAAAGAAAGAACATTTTGTAATGAGTCATTAAACAAAATGAGCAAACCTAACAGTTACCGCTTCGGAACGTCAAATTGGTGCTTTAGCCGGCTTTACAGAGCTATAGCCTCGCACCTCTTGTGGGATTTCCCAAATGCCAGTGATGAAAAGAAAACCGATTTATTCGTCGTTAAAAGATAGTAGTGACGTAATTGAAAAATAATGTCGACATGACATTTAGAAGAGAGAGAGAAAAGTATTTTTTCTGTTAGAAGAACTACATAAAAATTTTGACTTCAAATGAAAATAAATGTCTTAATATCCTGTTCAACTTGAAACACTTAATCCTGGTCATGTAATTATGTTACAATAGGATGTTTTCATTTAGCCTTACACGTGATTATCCTAAACTTTTTACCAAAATTACCCAATTGTACCTATACATCTAACCCCCTATCATTCCATAGACTTCAGCACAGTAAGAAAAAGAAAGAAGTGGGCCACGATGGCCCGGAATCGCTCACCTAAGTACAAATGCTATTAGCAGGTTCATATCTTACCTTTTGACACCATGTGACCAAGTTCCAAACGTATCAAAGATTTCATGCAGGCTAACATTCTGATCAAGTTTGGTGAAGATTTGGGAATAAACGTGACCTCTAGCCTTGGTGACAAACTTTTTCTACGATTTGGTCTAGGGACCTACTCTTTGATCACATGTAACTCAGTTATTTACTCATCCTAAACGTCACGCAGGAAAACATTCTGGACAGGTTTGGTGAGGATTGTGCCATAAATGTGATCTCTAGTGTGTTTACAGGTTTTTCCCTAAAATTTGACCTGGTGACCTACTTTTTGACCCAGTTATAAATATATAAAAGATTGAAGACAAACATTCTGGCCAAGTTTGGTAAAGATTTGGTCAGAAAAGTCGCCTTTAGTGTGTTCACAAGGTTTTCCGGAAATTTGACCTACTAAAAAAACGTTTTTACCCCGCATGACCCAGTTACGAACTCATCCGAGATTTCATGCAAACAAACCTTCTGGTCATGTTTACTGAAGACTGGACCATAAATTATGCCTCTAGCGTGTTCCTTGGACTTTTACCTAAAATTTCACCTAGTGAGCTATTTTTGACACACGTAACCCAGTTACTAGTAAGAAGTCCTCCAAGATTTCTTCCAGACAAACTTTCTGACAAATTTTTGAAGAATGGATAAAAATTGCAGCGTCTATCGCGTTCTGAAGCAAATTGTTGACGACTCACGACGTACGACGGACAGAGGTGTGTCAGCAAAGCTCCCCTTGGGTACGTTGTGTCACAAAAAATCGCAGCCTATTTTTAAAGTTGGCATTATTATCTGCCCACGAGTTCGTGTCACATGATCCATGTTGCCAGCGCACCTTGAATACGCCATATTGGACAACACCTCATCGTTTGACACAACTTACATTAAAATCGAGTCGCATTTTGTATGTTGTTTGTCAAAAGCAATTTTATCTTTTTATCTAGTTGTTATAGTGATTTTTAAGCTTATTCTATTTGGTTTCTTAGTCCAAAAAATGTGGAAAATAGAGATAATTACCATAATAAACCTACGTAGATGTCTGAAAGTCCTTTCTAAAGTAATGATTCACTATACTAGTCCATTACGAATTTTCTTTTAAACCCCGTTATGACTCTTTCACTGTATCCTAACTGTCATGGGAAATAAACATTCCTGGGCAATACAGGTGACAGGAAGGGTGAGGAAGAAAGAAAGGTGGTTAATTGGCTTAATTTATGACCCTGTCATAACAAATTCCCCACTGGATCCCGTCTAGTTTGTACTATGAATGTGAATTGGGTCTTGATAGATTTTATGGCCTATTCCATCTGTCATTATATCGTTGTCTAAAGTTGAATTTTGTATGAATGTACAAATCTATCGGTATTTGGAAATGATTTGGAAAAGCTTCGTCACATTTCAACAGCAAAGACAAATATAAATGGCCGCAGAAACTTGATTCATGCTTTATTTCTCAGGCACTCGGTTGTGATTATTTTTGTTATTATTTCAGCATAGAAAGTAATGCCTTATACTGGAACTTTATATGTAAAACCTGCCTTAATCCAAAGACTCACAAATAAAATTTCGAATCTATAAGTCTCTATGTAAAGGCATGCACAGACAAATGAAAATTGCAAATCTTTAGTGTTTAATCAAGTTTGATTGTCAGTACAAAAAATAAAGGCCTTATTGATCGATGTAATAACAATTAGCGGTTTACAACAGCAAAGCGAAAGAAAAAGTGGGCACTATACCTAGATGTATGTGGTTTTTGTCAATATCTTGTTCACAAAGGGGCAGGGCTGTTTGATAAGAATAATAAAGTTTAACAAATCTACTATTTTGCAGAATTATAAAAAAAGATAAAAAGCCCTACAGCAAGCTTGATGCCTTTTGAGAAGGACACTTGGTTAATTGACTGTCATGTCTGAGGTCCGGCTTGCTTGGGAAGTTGAAAAGTGTCTGCACCACATTCGTCGGCAAGATTCATTTTTGTTTTTGTCGAAATCCAATGTTACTCAAAATAATTTGAACAAAAGGAGTCTTCAAAACGCAACGAATACCACCTCATGTGTTCAAACGGCACAAAAGGCTTGCAAATGTCAATCGGCCCAAATCTTGTCCTTGGGAAATTGGTGAATGCCGGTATTAGACTGATTAGTAGGAACTGGGTGACTTGATCTCGAGTTACGCCTGAAAGCGGCACAAAATACCATTTTGCATCATTACGCGGCTCATTAGTGCAGTGACCGACTGACATGTATCTCTAACAGGTCACGAGGGCCGAAGGGTAATCACAAAGGAAATAAGCGTGTACGAATTTATGCAGACCTACATATCCGCTCACTTTTAACCTTTAAGATCATCGCAAAACATTGGAATACAAAGGTATGTGTTCATTGTTATTCCTATTACTTTAAAGACAAGAAAAGAGGATTTTCAAGAAAAGTTGCATTTTCCTTTTATTTAACCTTTTACCAGCAGAAGCTTGCCGTTGAAGTTCAAGTTCCAGCTTAATGGAATAAAACCTCTATATTCATATTAAACGCAAAAGTAGCTGAAAACTTAACTGCATATTTAATGCATATTAAACGAATCATTATATCACATTACAGTATAATAACATAATTTAAAATTTAATCAAAAATAATATAGTTATTTAGCTCTAGTAGTGAGTAATTTTCGTACGTTTGTTCACCTTAATAGTTTTATAGCCGGTTAATTGATCAAATTATTGTGAACTCGCAAGAAAATACAGTGAAGTGTATCCTTGTTCGTGTTGCTTACAGTTTTGGTTAATGCATGGAGTCCATTCGGATTTTTCTGATTGCGTAGTTTTATACAGTGAAGCATGCTCGTAATTGTGCGAATGGAATTAGGCTGACATAATGAGGAGTTTTCAGGTGAAAGGATATCTGCATGCTTTACCAGACATTTGGCAGAACTGCTTTCAATAAATGTGCAATTAAGCATGTTAAACTAAGTTATATTTGCCACCCAAATTACTGAAATATGCTGGCACCGTGTCAGGCTTCCCCATTCATGACTCACTGCAAGCTAGATAACTGTAGATTGAAACGTATAATCTAACAACATTTTAATTAATAAAGGACATAACATTTAGATAAGACGCATTATTTTAGATTTCATTTATTGTTGTTTTTTTCTTTTGATAGCAACATATCTCGGAATTTAATGATGTGCCAAATCGTCTAAATAAATCAATTAAATTGTCAAAAATATAAATTATTAATAGAAACTTTAATAATGAATATAGATAAGAATAAATTACTTTATAACTCGGAATTATTTAGGGACTTTTATAAAAATAATATAACGATAAATAATTAAATTCGTGTCGGTTTATTTAACGAGATGTAGATCACAAACATACAAAAAGGCAAAACTACAGTATATACTCATTCAGTTATAAGAATATAAATTTCACTTGAAGCAGATATGGTGCTGCCTTTACTGCGGTGTTAATTCTAAATTTCACTTGAAGCAGATATGGCGCTGACTTTACTGCGATGTTAATTTTAAATTTCACTTGAAGCAGATATGGTGCTGCCTTTACTGCGATGTTAATTCTAAATTTCACTTGAAGCAGATATGGTGCTGCCTTTACTGCGATGTTTATTCTAAATTTCACTTGAAGCAGATATCGTGCTGCCTTTACTGCGATGTTTATTCTAAATTTCACTTGAAGCAGATATCGTGCTGCCTTTACTGCGATATCAATTCACATTGAAACATTACTCTACGGCGACGTAATCTACAATTCAAGCAACTCCGATTTCACAATCATCGGCACTAACAGATAAGGCAAAAGCTATAGCCAGTGGCTGCATGCAGTTAAAATCTAAAAATAGGCTTCTTGGAACAAGTTCTTGCTCTAATGATCTGTACTTCATTTTCCAATTTCTTCCACGGGCATAAAATACAAACACAAATATCTTACATACGCAAACCTTTTACAAAAAATCTTGGCTCCGCTAAAAGATGGGAACAACAAATAAATGTATTTTATTTATTCGTTTTATTTTTAATGTTAACATGAATGCACCTTATTTATCAGTATCGAAATGTAAAGGCACAGTAGCCAAATTACAAAATTACAGAATCTCTGTCTGATGTTGTGACCATATTATTGCGATCGCATTGACTGAATATCTGGTAGGAGCACGTTTTAAAATAACTTCACTTTTAACAGCCCAATCATGATATACAAGGTCATTACAATAGGTAGTTTAGTGTTTATGCACTTATTATGCAATAAGTATGTAAACTTATCAAGCTGGGCAAATAAATTCGGCCGGCTCAGAGATGGCCCCTAAAGGAACTGATATACCTGATTTATACGTTATCCTGCTAAGTAATGGGCAGTTTGTAAATTGTTTAAAAGATGTGGGACAAGTTAAACAAAGCATTTTCGTTAGAACACATGCGGCTTAAATGAAGAGACTGCCCTCCACGGAATGAACAAGAAAAGCATTGATGCGAAGCATCAAAGGGCGACGCAACAATGAAAATTTATATTTATTAGAAATTTAGAGATGACTGATTTAAATTATTAAGTAAACATTAAAATCACTGGTATTAAAATTTAATTCTGGTATATAAGGCTACTTATATGTACGATCCTAAAAAAGGGCCGAACATGTCTTCATTTACAAGTATAACCGTTAGATGTACATTAATGTTTAGACATTTAACAGTAAAAATACCTCGTTTGCATGGAAATTACAAACAAAGAATAAATACAAATAAATATAAAAAGAACACCATTTACCGAATTAGGACCCGTATGCTGAGAACGTGTAAATCGCGGAACTTCCGAAATTCGGAACACCTCGCCCATTTTCGCTCGCCTATTCTCTAGCGAGAACGAGAATGGCCGAGGAGATCCGCTCGCAAGTGCATTTTTATAACTTCGCCAATAATTGATCAATGATCCCTATCACTAATAAAAAAATAATTAATATTCGTTATTGATGAATATTTTTGTCTGTTTAAATGTTTCGTTTGTTATATTTATTGTAAAAACAAAGAAGAAAAAAGTCTCAGAAAAATTTTTTTTGACTGCGACGGGATTGGATCTCTGGAGACCGCAGTCATCAGAACAAGTCCATAACCACTGCGCTATTCCACGATTGCCATCTAGCGTGAGTAAAATTGATATTTTGTATAACGTTTCACTGCAGATGCTATCGATTTATTTTTAGAAATAGAGAAAATAGTAAATTCTGAACGAATAACCATAAGTTTCCATAAGATTTATAAACATATTAATACAAACTTTACATATAATATAATATTGCTGCATACTCGCAACAGTTATATTTAAAATAAAAAGGACGTCATTTACTGAAATAGGACCCGTACGTTGGTAATGTGTAAATCGCGAAACTTCCGGAATTCGGAACGCCTTGTCCATTTTCCCTCGATCATTCTCTAGCTAGAACGATAATGTCCGAGGACATTCGCTCGCATGTGCAATTTGATTCAGCATTCCATATATAAGAGGCGCGCTCCAGCAATGACAAATTTGCAGTTAAATCTGACCATACTGTGTGAACATATTGCGTCTTCAGCGCAGTAGATATCGCCATTTTCGATGTCAGGACGATGTAAAATCAAGTTGTGTTTCAGTCTTTTAGGTAATGACCCGTAGCAGTAAGCCCTTAGATATCCGTCTCAAGGTAATATGATATATAGTTAACACTCCAAGTAACATGTCATTACAAGAACAGTATAACTGTCCATTTATTGTCTAAAATTGCCCTTCTATGCTGACATTCGCTTTCCTGATAGTCATTTAGCCTATCAAGGTCTATCAGCTTTCACATTACCACTTCTGCACTTTATATCATATATTGAACTGTAGAGATTTTATTTGCTTGTTAAATCATTTCTTACACATTTATCGGTGTCTTTCCAAGATGAACATCAAAACATTTTATTGCATACATTTCCGTGGATATAGCCGACGGCATTACTTTGATTTTGTATTCAAGTTGATTTAAATGAGTTTGTTTTGCATTATTCCTAGCACTTGGGCGACATAAAGCTTGAACAAAAGGTTTAATAGGCATTTTATTCTCTGACGAATGAAATCGTATTAACGTTGAAATATGCGTAAAAATTTGAAACTGAATGTTTAATACTATAAGATTTATAATGTATACATAGTTAATGCATCCTGTAATGATGTTTTTAAATCTGTCTTCCCGTGAGCAGTATTTCACTTGTTTGTGTATAAAGTACGCACAATTCCAATGTACAAGTAACTCTATTTCCACATCTTGTGATGCTGTCCATATGTTACTGAACAATGTAATTGGGATTGATATTATTTCTACTCCGAAGGTTATCGTTGGCGTCCATTAAAGTTATCACTTTTGGACAGAATAGAGTACAAGATCTATAGAGAATATATCTAAAATGGAAAAACAACAACATTATTTTAAATAAAAAAATAGAGAAAGTGATTTTTAATAACAAAACACACGCGCACATACACACAGATTCATACATAAGATACAGAATTGAAGCAAACATCCTGGGCATGTGAGTTGGAAAATACACGCATTTTATAGGAACATATGTAATATACTGCATATATTCAGTTTGTATTCCCGGAAACAACACGAAACACAGTTTGACTAAAATTGGCGCACTGCTTAAGAAAATAACTCTATTTTGGAACCTGGAAAGAAGTAAGATGTCCTGATGTTCAGACTTTCACTGACAGTTACGAGGGATCCATAAAATTGGGAGAAAGAGTTTCACATACAAGATCCTCTGTTTAACTGATAACATACAGTAATTAAGATAGCTGTATCACCGCTGGGTATAAAATGGAGGTGCTATAAGCAAAGTGTTGTGTACAGCAATCCTTAGATAATAATTCTGGAAGCTAGGAGAACCTCTTCTTAAAATGCATGTACAGCTTTCTGAGATCGCAGCGTGAAATTATTCATAAGATTTGTAAGATTATTCCACAATTTAACCTTTAAGCTTAACAAAACTTCCTCATTTAAGAAACCATTTTAATATAATTTTTCAAATTTATTTTTGTTCGACAACTCAGCTTTTTGAGAACTTGTATCATCTTTGACTACACGACAATTTAGACCATTTCAGTTGTTAACTAAATATTTTAACCTTTATCAAAATAATTTTGTTCTGCAAGCAAGGAAAGGAAAGCTGCATAGTTTAACTTTGAGATTAAAACTACACAATAAAAAACTCAATACATGTACCACTGACGTTTTATTATGTATACCAGCATTGAATCTCTAAGCTTATTCAACAAGTATGATAAAAGATTGATAAATGTAAATTATAAATTTATTAAGAAAAGTTAATCATCTCGAAAATTAAACGTGTACTTAAACAGCTACAGTGACAAGAGGTCGAAGATATTGATGAAATAAATGCTTAAACCTGAGTAATATCTTAACGAAAACTTAAAAGTTTTGTTTCAATATGAAAGGGGCAAATCACCAGCGACATTTAGTTGTAATTACCAAAATCAAACTGAATCTTAACTTTGACATTGTAGTTTGACAATCCAAATATTAGCTTTATTTGTTGTGCTTTTACAAGAATACCAAATTTACTGAAGGACAAATACACGGATTTGTCTCTTCAAAACGCTTCGAATGGCGAAGGCATGAAAGATTAAAATAAGAAGACTCTGTCACAGACAGTATGTCCACCGCTGATCGGAGCTTGTTTGAAGAATGGGTAAAGTCAGAACTTGCATATAAAGAAAATGGTAAGCAATCAGTAATACAATTTTCAATAAATAAATTTGAGGTTATCATCTTGTTGAAAGAAAAAGATGTGCAATCGCAAAAAAAGTAATGTGCTGTAGTTGTTGAGGAATAGCGCGTAAACGAAACACTATTCAGGGACCATAACTCTGTGTTAAATGGTCAGATGGGAGCATGTCAATGATATGCACATCCCCTTTGGTGTTGATGGTTCCCATAAAGTTTCGTTGAAATCCAGTAACGTTGCCGAGAAAAAAAGCGGTAACGAACGTCATTCTGCATATATACTGCAAAACTCAGTGTTGAAGGGTCCAACTAGAACATGCTAAGGATATGCGCATCAACTCTTGGTATTGAAAGTTCCCCCAAAGCTTTATTGAAATCCAGTCAGTATTTGCCAAGAAATAGCATAGAAACAAAATACTATTTACGGGCCATAACATATCTCTGTGTTAAATGGTCAGACCACGGGAATATACTAATGATATACATATCTCATTTTTGTATTGATGGTTCCCATAAAGTTTCGTTGGAATGCGGTATGTCGTTGCCGAGAAATAGAGCAGAAACGAAATGTTACTCTGTATAAATAATGCATAACTTTGTATTGAAAAGTCCAACCGGAACATGTCGAGGATATGCACATCTCCATTTGGTATTGAAAGTTTCTTCAAAGTGTCATTGAAATGATGTCGCTAGTTGCCGAAATATTCGTGGAAATGAAATTCGGACGGACGGAAGAGCGGACAAACAATGCCATAATAATATCCCCTCCAGATTTCATCTGCGGAGGATAATTATTCAGCATTTCCTACACCCACCTTTCACTTGACTTGATTGTCAGGTGTCGTATATAATATAAATGTTTCAAGAAGACTGCAATAGATGTCAGTTATTATTGCAATAGATGTAAGTGATTAGAATTGAGGAATGATAGACTGCTTAGCAGACAATTATAAGGATGATTTAGCGTGATGCTGATGCTACGTATACATCACCCATTCTAAGCTTTTAACTAACACCCTTAACCCTTGCGACTGATTCAGCGGCAATCAAAATACGTTATGATGATGCGGCTTACAATTACAGTTGGTAAGTATAAACCCCATTTGTTAATGAAGTATCTGTCGGTATTGTCTTCGTTTCCAGTAGAGGCCAAACAATGCTCACAAAGAGATTCTGCTCACTTGTGGTACTTTATTAACTGTAACAGGTAAGGCCATGTACATGGAAGATCTTTTACCAGAAAATACAGCCATTTGTCCGTAACCATAAAAGCAAGCTTAGTCAAACGAACCAACATCATAAAAAGTAAAATACCAAAACAAACAAGTCCTTGCCGTAAGAAATACAAAGTTAACCCAAATACAAACGTTGTAATTCAGCTTGCCTGTACGGGAACTATTAATCACGGTGTATTAACCACTTTCAGCTCATCTGTTGTCATTAATACAAATTGCAAATCTTTCAACGACTAGTTGGCTATTTGCTTCCAATACTTGTTGTACTAGGAACTCGAAGAAAGCATTTTATTTCCGCGTTTTCTCTATTCAGCTTTTCTAGAGAAGTAATTGTGCTTACAAAGGAATAATCAACAAAACTTTTGCATTTTTGCCAAGCGTGTTTCTATTACGACGAATTGAAGAAAGGAATTGTTTTACTAAGACATTTTTTCACACACACACACACACACACACACACACACACACACACACACACACACACACACACACACACACACACACACACACACACACACACACACACACACACACACACACACAAATAACAACACAATTCTCATGTTAATTTAATATGCAAGTATAAATTTCTTAGTTTTTGCATATTAAGAAAAGTGCGAAAGTGAGACCTTTCGGATTTTAATTAACATATTAAAAGTAGCATTTAAGGTAAAAGCAAAACAATGTTTTTTGCTTACTTATATAATCTATATTTGATCGATATAAGCACTTTTGGACAATGCAAAATGCCTTCGGTCGAATAATAATGCTTGCAATGTAAACTGTCATTACAGCAGCTAAAATGATGTTCAACCTTTTGTAATACGCCAATATGAACAAGTAAAATTGTATTAATCGCCAAAATACATTTAAAATTGTCGGCCAAATGCGTGAAAAAATATTAGCTTTAACCATTATTACGTCTATAAATAGACCCAATGAACCATCAGCTAACAATTTAATCAATGCAGACTACAGATGGGTTGCCGGAACATCATTCCTCAAGAAGAAAACCAAATGAAGCAGAGAAAAAACTCAAATACCATGTTTTGAAATTGGTTTTAGAGAAGAGATTGCATGCTGCTTTCAGCACATCGCATGAATTTCGACCCTTAAAGTTTCAAAAAGTGATTATTTAAAAACATTTCTAAATTCTTAAGAGGAAAGACTTATTTGGCTTCTTTGTCGTCATGCAAATTAGGCACAATCATGCAAAGAAAAGTAAAAAAAATAAAGTAAAAACAACAACAAACAATCAAACTGGATTTGACATTTTCATAAAAATCTTCTAATAATTTGATTTGGAGGAAATATGCACCCCTGTCGGTCCCTTCTGCCGACTGACCGTTCCAATGCGATAACTGTTGGGTTTGCCCTTTTTCTTTAATGATTCATCACAGCTTTGTACTTACTCTTACATTTGGATTGAATGTGAATCCCTCCTATACGTGTAGTTTCAAGAGTTCCTGCTGTTTTGGAACTTGAAGAATATATATACCCAACAACCATTACATATAGGTTGGTTCAATGTTCAATTTGACGTCCGCCGGAAACTAAACAATCATAACTTTTCTATTTTTCACATTTTATGGGAGTAAGGTGATCTGCTTAGCATGTCTAGAATTTTACTTCATAAAGCTTTTTACAACAAAAAAAAATTATTTATCATTTCAAGAATACAGTCAATGACCAATGTTAGTATTTGGATTATAATGCTTTTAACATATCTATTGACAGCAGAATTGCAGACTTACAATAAAAATATTAATACAAACTTACTGGAATGACAATTAAACTGCAATACATTTTTAAGATCAAAAGTTGGCAACTGCGTCAATCCGAATCAGCATTTCAGGGTCAAATTTTTTTGTCTGCCAATCTCTAGCAATATAGTCAGTTACTTTTACTAAACAAAAGAAATAATATGGGTTATAAACAATTGTAGCGGGGTCCACCTTTAAATTTAAACATGGGAAAATAAGCCGGAAATTTATTCCACTTTAGATTGGTGGCAGTACAGCGTCGGATTATTCATTACGGACACACTCCGTGTACATCTCTAAGCAGCTGGGAAATACTTTCTATATAACAAGCACATGACATTCTCTAACATTAATTCAATTTTCTTCCCTTTGTCTCACATTCATTTTATAACCGCCTACGTCGAAAATGAAAACGCTGCCTTACAGTCATCCTTTGAGAATATCATATCACTGATATGAACAAAAGGTGAGAAATACAGTTACAGAGTAATTTAATGAATTGATCAAAAAGAATCAGACACATCTCTAATTTCATGCAAAATCCAGCTTTAAGGGCACGACAATAAACCTGCCAGGATAGAGTACTGAAGGTCATGATCATTTCGATTCCTGGCCAAACTAGTACTTGGCAATACTTAATAAGAAAGTATGAGAAAGTCATATGAAGAAAGCAATATATATATTAAAATTTGAAAAAAAACCCCAGACACAATACAAAATAGAGCAAACCAATTACTGCCTTGGAACAGTACGTCGGCAAATAGGCATTGTTGTAATCATGAATAAGAAAGTTTAACAAAGTCCAATGAGTACTGCAACATATATTAAAATTAATTTATTAACGTCCGTGTGTATTTACTTATTTTGAGATGTTTACTAGGATAAGTATAATGTCAGCATAATGTTTAAGTTGAGTTTAAATCCACAGTTATGTCAAATAATGGAAATATAATTTTCAATGAACTACTGAACTTCATGCCATGTTAAAGTTTCCAACGACAAACTAAAGTCTACTTATCTTGGAAATACAATTGACATACATGTATATATAAATGCAAAATCTTTCATGAAACTTCAAACTTCACGCACTTTTAACTCGCCATTTCAAAAAAAATGAGCATGAAAATAAATGGCTAAATACACTTTTAAATTCCTAAGTATGTTAACATTTGATTATAGAAATCTAAGTGACATCCCAATTAAGCATATCTGCAAGAGGCGGAATTGTTATAATTAAATAAAAAATATTGAGAATTATCCCCAGGTCACCTTTCCCAACCATTGAATAGATAGGTTTTTTCACGATGATTTAGTTCAAAGTTTGCCCTGAAGCGTCCATATTTTTTTTTGTAACGGAAGACATTTTGACATGCATAAGAGAGCTGAAAGATCAGTTTTACGTGATGCCAATAAAGGAAAATATTATGAGCCTGGTTATTTTAAAGGAGCATGGGGTTTCTGTGGAACAAGGACGAAAAGCTTAAAACTTTCATTTAATGACAGTACAAAAATACATAGATGATTTCTTGGTAACTTTACTAATAAGTACAGTCTGTAAAAAGTTCAGATCCCACATAGAGAAAGATCAAAACTAATGTCTAGGTTGAACATTGACTTTGTAAGCATTTTAACTTCTTACATGAATAAAAATATGAAAATTATAACCCTTTAAATAACCGTTAATATGAGTTTCGTAAATCTGGTTGATAAAGGTGCATACCGTACTGACATTTTAAAGCCATTGTCTTATAAATCGATTGCTAACAGGTTCGATCATCTCTAGGTTATGTCGCATTTAAATATGGTCAATAGAATCCCAGAATAGTAGCGTGCTTGTAGACAAACCCACTTCAATTAAGCTTAATGTAAGTAGGGTAGGATGTCAACTTCGTACACATGATAAGGCTTCCGTAGTCCCGACTTAATAGGACGGAACAGGCAAAATACATTTATTAAATGGCCAATATTGGGAAAGAATCCTGTAACGTCTCCATAAACAGAAAAGCCGTGACATCTAACATAGCTATAAGAACAATCAGCTTTTATCTTGATTAATGCGGGTAATGGTATAAAGATTCTACCACTTAGAATGGTATCTTGAATGAAGTTCATTTAAATAATGACAATAAGAAAGAGAAATCAGTAAATAACATGGCGTTTTATAGATGAAGAAACAGATCAGTGACAACAAGTCTTTCCACATGAAAGTTTAAAAAATTGAATAAATATTCTTAGATTTGACACAAAATTGAGGAAACAGAACAGATGCTTCCGTGTAACGGTCAGTTGGTTTAGGAAACGAGAGGGATACTTAAACCGGATTACTGAGCTCCTAAAGGGTTTTCCACGGACAGACAGTGAAGAGAAAGTGAATCAATTTGAAACAAAAAAGTTCAAGCTATGACATACACGACGCTTTTAGTAACGCTGCAATAAAAGAAAGTGACGTCGTTAAAACTTGTGCCTACTTAATATCCGTCTGGGCAGAGGTGTTTAAACTGTCTTTAAAAGACCTACTCGTGAAGACCTACCAAAACACCGAATACAATAAAAACAAAAGAGGAGTGTAACTGTCGTAAAAGCCAAGTAAGGTAAGGTAGAATATAATAACAATCCCGATATAACTTGAATGACAACATAGCATGCATGGCGAGACTTTCAATGCCACACTGCACCAACACTGGCTGTTGTAATAATTAGTGCGATATTAACCATAATGACTTATTAGTTAACCATTTATAAATTGAAAACCATTAGGAAATAGTATAAACATGCCAGTTAAGTGTAAAAACATTGAAACGAGGTATAACGTAACAAAAGTGCCACGAAGGCCCTAAATCGCTCATCTGAGTGCCGTAGACTTTAAGCTAAAATAAGCAATGGATCTCAACAATGTTAAAACAGACCAGACAAGAAGTTTTACATGTATATAAGTAACATTTTTTTTTACTTCATGACCATATAAAAAATATGTTTCTGAAAGATCACATTTTTCAAACAATCTTAAAAAAGGTCTACAAGGAATATGTGTGACAAATATCAGAGCTCTTATGGTTTCTGACAAGAAGATTTTCAAACAATTGTAGATAGTCACATAGGAAAATGGCCACGCCTCTGTCGACCATATTTTTGACGGATCATACTTCTTTTAACATTCTTGATACAGGCCCACGCAAGGAGTATGTGTACTAAATATCAAAGGTCTAGCTCTTGTAGTTTCTGACAAGAACGTTTTCAGGTTTTCCTTTATAGCCATATAAGGAAATTAGCCACGTCACTGGCGGTCATGTTGTTTACGAATCACAATTCTTTGAACAATCGTGATACTGAGCCACGCAAAGAACATGTATACTAATTATCAAGGCTCTAGTTCTTGTAGTTTCTGACAAGAACACAAAATATCACATTGAACATAAGCAGAGGTGAGCTAAAATAAAGAAATACCACCCTGCATCGGTTAGTCAGCAAAATATCCGACTGGCATACCTTAAACGAATTACTGGCCTCTAGTCTCCCACGTCCTGGTGCTTTCCATTAAGACAAATTCGTGAGAAGAAAACAGACCAGTTGGAAACAAAACAGCCCAAGCGATGGCGTATACCAAGCTTAACGAAATGGCATCAATAAATGGAAAGTAGTTGCGCCATTGAACACTCTATAATGTCTACTGTTAGCGGGTGAAAGGAAAAAGTATTTACGGTTATTAAAATGCTATGCGAAACATTCTTTTGTCGAAGAAATCCACAGAATCGGATTAAAGCAGAAAAGGAGTGTAATGAGCTGCAGTAACCGAAAGTAGACAATGGTTAGAAAAATACCCAATCAAAATGTACGTTGAAGGAAAATATGTGATAAACTAATAGGATAAATTAAGATAAATGTGTATAAAATTACATAAATGGAAAGATTGTTGAAGCTCACCACACTGCATAAGCATTATGGTTATGATCATGAATAAAAAGTTTGCGCAGGGCTTACAGCATTTCTAGTAAATGCTTAATTCCATCTGCATGATGGCTTAACGGACTATTAGCACAGCAAATAGGACACATGTCCAATGTAGTCGTCACTTGCACCAAGTCCGACTGATAAGGTAATGTATGACCATATCATGAATGATGACTTTAACAAACACAAACAATGTACTTTTTGTTAACCAGTAGAAGATGAAAAGTTCGTATATACCTGTACAACTGTAAACAGAATAACGGCTGTGTTACCTGCAACATTAAATATGGAGAATGTCTAATAAATCACGAGTGTATTACTTTCAATGTGCCTTTTGACTTAGTTTCTTTCTTTCTTTACTAAAGAAAGCCCTTGAAATTCCTTACAGTTCCAACATAAACTGATGGGACAAAAGCAAATATTTAAGTTTAATATCAGTCAGTTCTCCTATATTGTTTTTGGATCTTGTTAGTAAGTATTAATTATGCAGTTAATTTTGAATGAAGTAATGTTGGAAGTATGTAAGAATTAATATGGATTGTCAGCAAATGGTGCAGGAAAAAGTTTACATAGAATCAGTATAAGGTTAGAATGTCTGCTTTGATACATTATCCAATATGTAAATAATTATTGAGACAACTCTTTTATAATTTTCTGATGAAATAATAAACGACATCTCCTGGTAAATAAATTTTACTGTGTATGGCATTTAATAAAACAATGAATGTCAAGACAACAGCATAGATTATACAAGTATAAAATAAACATAATATTAAGCACTGTTTCGTTTATTATAAGACGTATACGTTACTCAGTAATCAATGAAATGCTAAAATTGGTGACACAGTCTAAGTACTTGCTCAGAAAGATTTAAATGCAATTCAAATGGACAATTTCTCTTACTTGTAGTATTCGTGGAAAATGTGGGATTCTAACTTGGATCTCAAATAGACTGAACCAACTAATTAGCCATCAGCACGCTCGTTTTTCTGTCAATTCCTCTGGAGATTGTCCAAAATTGAGAGAAAACATAATCTTACAAGACTTAGTCTTCTCAAATTGAGATGAAATAATGGGTATTCAATAAAATAGTAACATAAAGACTGTTCTAATTATACAAAACCAAAATAGAGTTTGAAGATCAACACAGCATGAGAAAGACTCATATTTATAGGAAAGTGTATGTTTCATGGTAATTAAAAAAACAATTAACATGCATTATACATTATAGTACCATTTATATCATGACATAACAGCAAACTGTTTATCACTTGTTTAGATCGAATATGTGAAGCTAAGAACAGCACTGTCACAATAGACGTCTCTTTGGCTCTGTGTATAAATAGCTTTCAATTATGTAAGTCATCAACACAAACAATTAGGCCCACCTATGACTAATGTTTTAGGTAGTGTTACAATGTGTACCCCTACAGGTTACACTACGAGTCTGAGCTTTAAGCCCATTATTTTATTTGAAGTATATCATGTTTAATTGTTTAATTGTTTACTGTTAGATGAACAGAAGAATTGTTATTTTCAAACACAAATTACGTTTGATATTATACTAGACGCTTTAATCAAACAGCAGACTGGCTTACAAGTTTTAAATAGTTTTCTTGAAGGTACACCACCCAGTTATTTTATCACCGCTTCAAGACCTAGACAAAGACAAAATTGAATCCATGCTTTATCTTTGTCATTCGTATTGAAATATCCTAAGCAGAAATATCAGTATCAGATGAATCATCGACGACGTGTTACAGGCTCAAACTCTACATAGATAAAACCAACTTTGATACACATTAGTCCTTGAGATGATTTCCTGATACAGCAGGTGCCTACGATAAAGAGGAGTTCCGTTGTAAAAGTCAACATATATTCCATTATTCACTGAAATCGTAAATTCTTGGTAAAAAACATCAGTCCCAGATAATATTTTCAGAAACACCAGGTGCTTTGTCTTACGCATGGGAATGTTAACAGCTATGATAAAGTTTAGATAGAATCTGAAGAAGGCGTATTTATTTTTGGAAACTTTGTTTGCTAAAATCTATGGGAAAGATTTGCTTGCTAAAAATATACAATCCACCGTTCCAAGGTTGGGTCTGCCGTTTGTTTAATGATTCATCACAGATTTGTTCAAACTTCAATTTGGTATATGCTGCGATCCTCATATTTTGTTATTGAATCTTTTAGAATAACAGAACATGAAAATACTTGATGACAAATAGATGTCAAACTGGACAAGAGGAGACATCCCAGCCCTTTATATCAAAGAATAATGTCGATTGAAAACACTGAATATTCAGGTTAATTCACGCATACACACAATAGTTGTGATATGCTATAAACACATGCACTATGTATCTTAGGATAAATACTTCACAATAAGATCCAGTATGTACATATATTTTACAAATACCTATTATTCTCTTGCATACACATTAGTTCAAAGTTCATCTTTGAATACTGTTTTCTATCAAAACCGTGTTAACTTGCACCATCAAAAGAGGGAGAACAAGTATAAACTATAATAAGTCTATATGATGCCCCGCCTTTTCGTTTAGAATTGATAAGCTAGAAGATTGTTGGTGCGATTTGAAATCAACACAATACACGTGTTTGCCTTTCTGTACAGGGATAACTGAAATTCAGCAGTAATTATGAAGCACATTAAACAAAAGTTGTATAATGGCATATCGGACATAGAAAACAATTCACGTTTAGATCAGTACTTAGATGATAACTTTCTCTTTGTAAAACAATAAAATATAATGTGTTGCTTTTATGATTACGCCAATACCAAGCCTGCTGCAGTCTGTGTGTCTGGGATATGTCAAAATGTTGAAAGGAAACCAAGTAAAGAATGTACGAGACAATCAAAGGAAGATAAGATAAATATATCATGCCGTCGCGGCACGTGAGGTTTTCTGGTTTCAGCAGGATATACTAATACCCCATAATGGACAGTCAAGGAAGCAGCGTTTGATGTTTATTAGGAGCATAGAAGTCTCAATCGACAGTGTCCCTAGAGGAAATTATGAAAAGATACTCACTAGTTTTGGGTTTATCTACATTATCTTAACAACAATCTATGCCATTTGACTTTATCTTTAAACTTTTTTTCCATTTGATCAAAAGTGCGTCATTAATTTGCAATTACATTTTATGTCAACGACACATGATAGGTCATAAGATGGCGAATATGATCAGATTTAACGTAAATAAAGTATACGTACGCTAAAATAAAAATATGTGTGTGAAAATATAAAAATGGATTAGCTTTCATTTGCAGTTTCTCAAAAATTACATGAAAGTTATCATAGTTTAAAACTGATTTCCCTGTTTTCAAGCATCTGATTGGTCAGTCAAAGCTTAGTTAAAGTGACCAATTAAAGACTGGAATGTACTTAAATGTAAACACTAAACATGTTACCTCTAGGATAATCAAGCTGTTATTCTATAATTAAACTTATAGACTACTTTTACTTCAAAAATGATATAGTGACTAACTTTCTGACACCGAGTGACTCAGTAACAAACTCGGCAATTTCAAGATTACATGAAGACAAACATTCTAAGTTTATTGACCAGTGGTTCAAGAGTTTACAAGCAAACGGTTGACGCCATACGCCGCCCGACGGACGACGTTACTAAAAAGGTCACGGGATTGTCCAGTATGCATACCTACAGCAAATCATAAATAAGCGACTTACTTTACACAAAAGAACAAATGCATTGTATGTGTGTTTTAGTATGTCGGCATTTAATTTTCTTATGAAAACGCTCTATAGGGGCGAGGTGAGGGAGTCACAAGCAAAGTTCGAAACCCTTCATACATGACGTATCCTAATGCAAATTTTAACAGTTACCCTAATAATAATTGAACCAACAGTATTTCACTTGCCATGACATTTATTGGGACATGCAGACTGTGCATGTTGCACGCAAAAATTATTGTATGTATAGGGTGTATATCATTTTTGACATTTTTTTTTATAAAAAAACTCATTTTGACATATGTTAGACTGAAACGAACTGCAACGTTCAGCTCTAATCGTTAAGAGATAGTAACTTATTAAACGCAAGTGGTTTTCAGAGGACAAAGACCACTTACGTCGCAAACAAAACTGATGCCAATTGGCAGTCAAACGAGATGTGAATGTACTTATAAAAGAGAAGAAATGTTTAAAAGCAAACACATTCTTTAAAATTATCATATGTTAAACATATAAACACGTTTATGCTAATTTCGATACAGCCAGCAGTGTTAGCTAAATAACCATGATTGTCGTTACAGAACCAGTTTAAGATGTGTGTGAAACTTCTAATTAGTATACGGCAAAGACTTGTCGTTACAGAGCCAGTCTAAGACGTGTGTGAAACTTCTTATTAGTATACGGCAAAGACTTGTCGTTACAGAGCCAGTCTAAGACGTGTGTGAAACTTCTTATTAGTATACGGCAAAGACTTGTCGTTACAGAGCCAGTCTAAGACGTGTGTGAAACTTCTTATTAGTATACGACAAAGACTTGTCGTTACAGAGCCAGTCTAAGACGTGTGTGAAACTTCTTATTAGTATACGGCAAAGACTTGTCGTTACAGAGCCAGTCTAAGACGTGTGTGAAACTTCTTATTAGTATACGGCAAAGACTTGTCGTTACAGAGCCAGTCTAAGACGTGTGTGAAACTTCTTATTAGTATACGGCAAAGACTTGTCGTTACAGAGCCAGTCTAAGACGTGTGTGAAACTTCTTATTAGTATACGGCAAAGACTTGTCGTTACAGAGCCAGTCTAAGACGTGTGTTAAACTTCTTATTTGTATACAGGAAAGACTCGTTAGGCAGATCTTGTTTTCCAAATAATGTTTACGACAAAGACTACGAAGACGGATCCCTCAGACACCTGACGTGGCACTCGTTTGGTCGTTTATTGAATTTCCTACACTTTGTTTCTGATATCTGATATCGTATAGTTAAATGTCACCGAACATTTCATTTCTTTTGCAAATTAGACTTTTGAACTGAAACATTTGAAGCTAAATGGACTAGACCAATTAGGATCCTACGTTGCCCTGATCCAGTCGAATTGCAATTTCCAAAACACTTGCTCATGTGCTCTGTCCAGCAAACTGTTCTCAAACATTTGTGAGACTAAAACAGAGTTAAATATTTGCGCTGATTTGGTTATATTTTCAATCAAGGAAATGCGTTAAGTGAGGAGCAAAACACCATTACGCGAGTAATTATTTCAAGAAAAGGATATGGCATGCAAGCAAATATAAAGAAAAAGTGACAGGAGGCCTGATTTTATAAATAAACATAGTAAGATCGGAGTGATGGACACTACACTTCAGAGTCAGAATCCGGCATTAAATGCTGCTACATATGCAAATAACCATCTGTTTTACAAATTCACGCGACGCTAGCATGAACTTTAAAGTTTGACAAAGGTTCTGCGACAAAGAGAGATCATCTCTATATTATCTTTCTTGGTTTTGGTTAGTTTTTGAAGACATAGATATGACCGGGCCTCAGGTGCAAAACAACATAAGGTGCCTTTATATGTCCTGTATGGCTAGGTTAGGCCGGTGACGTCGATTTAGTCCCGAAATTGTTGTGACAATACATAGTAATATAAGATAAGAAAGAAATATCTTATTGTTTTAGTGATGAATCGCTTAAGCTACCATTTTAATCTTAATGTAAGTAAGCTAGGGTGTGTACTTGTAATAGAAGTCATACTTCTCTATCTTCTTAATACGATTTTAACATTATTTTTAAAAATGTCACTTCTTTCTTTTAACGACGTCATAACTTACCTAAGAAAGCGTCAGCGCTTGGATATTTTTTATTCAAATAGATCGAGTTTGTTTTCATTGCTTGCATATAAGGAACCGCTCAGGAAATGCGAGGTTAGAGCTCTGTAAAACCGGTTCAAGCACCCCAGTTGGTCCATTTTGCCGACCGACCGTTGCAAGGCGGTAACTGTTGGGTTTGCTCTGTTTGTTTAATAAATCATCAAATATTTGTTTTCACTTTCACATTTGGCTTGCATGTGCCTTTTCAAATCTTGGTATATGTTTCAATGCTTATAGGGCATTGTCTTATTTCCTTATTATTGTAACATATGATAAAGTATCCGTTTTTACAACTTTATAGGAGGGGTAAAAAAGAATGCATGTATTAAATATTGAGAAATAGTTGCGGCTGTTTATACAGTAACGCCATGAAATCTAACATGGTTTTAGGACCAATCAACATGTGTCTTGTTTAATGCAGACAAGGTTATCAATTATGTATGTTTATCATCTAGACTATATTGCCTTGGAAATTACACCTTTTAATAAAACACACACAAATTATAATAATTACTATAAGTCAAAATGTAAAAAGATGAATTTCGGAAAAAAAGCTTTCAATTACAGTTGGTCCAAATCACATATATTTAAAGTATTTTACCAGATGTTTCAATTCTTCACTTTTTATTTGTGTTGGCAGGTATCAAAGTAGCAAGGGTTCTAGATGCTCAATTTGTGAAAATTGGTGTAATATTCGTTATTCAGTTGCAAATGTCTCTAAACTAATATTCACGTGGCCAAGTACATGTTGATACAATATCTACATCTTGGGTGATGCCACGTTGACATTTACTTATGCTACATAAAGATTCTATTTATGTTCTGCTTAAATGTCTTCTTTCCATGACTGGTTGAAACATAATATCTTGACTAGAGTGGGATACAAGTGTTGTGACTGTTGTTGCTTTACATCACACCGACACAATAATGGTCATAGCGGCAACGTCCAGCTAAGTATTGGAGGAAGAACCACCGGCGCACATGAAATATGAACACTGTTCATGGCATACATTTATATGGAGTAAAACACTATTAATTTATCCAATTAATGTAAAAAATTCAAATCTTCTTGTTCAAAAGTTGGTTGCTGAGGGGTCTGACCAAAAACTATGTTCATGTTCAATACAAATTTTGGTTGGCATATTTGAATATATATATATTTCATTGTCATTGGTCTCTCTCGCAACATTTTGTACAGTCACCTTGAGGGTATTGAGGGTGTTTCCATTAGTTAGTACTATGTGGAAAGAACCATCTGTGATGTTTTCTTCAACCAAATAATGAATATATAAACATTGTACTCGGTCAACAATGTGGAAAAGGAAGTGCTAGTACATATGTAAGTGTAGAAGCTCGTATTCGCAAACCTAGTACTCGGTTAAAAATACTCCCACAGAATAAACATGAATAAAATCAACAACACCTTCCTTGCATTATGTGACAACGCAGATTACAGATCAGTAAAACACAATTAGTGATGAACCTGTTTTAGATTTTACAATTGTCATTGGTAATCTTTATTCTCGTATAAATCATTAGAAATCTAGACTGTAAATCTGATTTACATTGAATTGGCATTTTATCATTCGTTGTCTCCAATTATTGTTCAGCACATTACAATAAATATATCCGATGTTGATGATAATACTTATGTAAATCCTTTACTTCTACATATATAGACACAGATAAGTTACAAATTAATATTGATCCACTTAATTCAATTGAATAACCCTGGAGGAGGCTATGTAAAGACAAATTAACTGTCTGTGTGTGTTTTACTTACAATATTTATGTTTCCTTGAGTATCAAATGAAAAAAGTAAATTAAGTCAAGATGAAAACACTTTAGAACAATTACATATATGTAAACTAATGTATGTGTTACAGCCTGGGGGATACCTGATAATACCTGACTCTGTAGAGATATGTCAGATTGAAATGTTCCTTATACAGATTTAATGTTGCACTACATCAAAAGACAAAACATAATTTGATCACAAGAGCAATGCTAGGCAAATAACTAATATATACAATTCAGACCAAAATATGCGCATTTTTAATGAAAATCCAGCTTGTTTGTTTTTATTTGTTGATAATTTTAAATGGTAGTTGTTAGTAGGAAAAAGTATTATGTTGGCATGGTTTTATGTATTTATAAATAACGTTGTTTATACCTATCCTAATAATTAATACACCTCAATATTTTGTATTGATTGTTTATACAATTTTCTGCCACCTTGCTTTTATCAGCGATTTCTTTGCTACGCGTCATATATATATATACTTTCAGATATTTATATATTTATATCGTAGTTGCAATGCAAACTATTCCTAAAATGTTATTCGTCCCTTACAGTGTAGATTATATAGAATAATATTACATCAACGGCTGCTTTAAAATATAATTGATCCCAAAGTAAAAATAAAATAAAAGCACCCAGAGCTTTTTTGCTATATAATACATCAAACCTTTTAAAGGTGGTACTATGTTTGCCAAAACACATACGGTAGTCTAAGCAAAGATATTTTTTAATCGACTTTCCAAATATATAAATAAGCACGATGAGGATATCTGCTAAAACATTTATCGACATCACATCGAAAAAGCCTGGATGGTGATATCGCGTAATCTCAAAAGTAAGTGGGCATGTGGTTTTGTTGGTTTAAAAATAACTAACTGTACAGCGTGGCTCAAATAAGAAACCATGTTTGTATTGACAAGTGGGGTGTTGTGCTTAGCCTTTCACATAGATTTCACATTAGGCAACGACCCGTGAAATCGTTTCATGTAACAACATTTTTTCTTGGATGTATGAGAGAGAAAAATGAAGTCCACAGTTTTGGATACCACCTTTAATAGAATTGGAAACTTTCTTTTTTCATAATTTTAGTTCTTTTTAATTGGTTATGTCTTGTTTGCATGTGGAATTTCACTTGTATTATTTTTCATCATTAATACATTCTGATAGCTTTAGCCAACAAGGTTACGTCATGTTTATGCCGGTTTGAATGAAGAGGCACAGAAATGGTCCATGAATTAAAGCAGCAGTGTGTCATAATGGCCATGCGCAATTTACAAGTTATGCTGGAACCGTTTAATAGGAACTTTAAAGATGAGCGGGAGAGAAAAATGAATGAAATTGGACAATTTTCACAAAAATAATAAAATAGATTTAAAATAATGCCTTTGAAAATGCGTCTTGAAAGATACTAGAAGTAGCATGCAGCCGCTGTTAATGAAACCTTTGTGTTGAAATGAGTATCATGCAGAACTTTATTTACAGTTAACAATCCAATGTTATATGAACAAATGTGTTAAATCACGTTAAATAAGTGGAACCAAAAATTGATGAGAATTGAAGAGTGTAAAACTTCTTCTAGAATATTATTAAAAAAAGAAGTACCAGTCTCAAAAGAATAAACATGATGTACACATAAATCTAAGCTTCTCTCCAATGCAGCTTTGAAATTGATCAATAAACTATTGTGCATCAAGCTTCATCAGGTGTGTGTAATATGGGAAACGTTTACTGCAAACTGTCAATTATTCTGTATCCATTTACATGAGGGAAAATACCGCAAACTGCCATTTATTCTGTATTGATTAATATAAAGGAAAAATTACCCCAAACTGCCAATTATTCTGTATCCATTTACATAACGGAAAAAAAACCGCAAACTGCCATCCATTCTGTGTGCATTTACATAACGGGAAAAACTACTGAAAACGGCCAACTATTCTGTATCCATTTACGTAACGGGAAAAATTACTACAAACGGCCAACTATGCTGTATCTATTTCAAGCCTGAAAATATCTACATATGAAATTTTTAAATTTGATTTATGTTATATTTATGACACATCTTACATATAGATCATGTGTTTCTTCTGTTGTCAAATACAAAGATACTTGGACTAAAACAAATTGGAAGGAAAAGGGCAGCTTCGGTGTGTTAAGAATAAGATTTCCTTTCCTGTACACATTGCACATAAACTGAAACATATAGTTCTTTACAATTAGTGTTATATTGTTTGTAAATGATATTCATTGATCAGCTTAAGTTTCTAACCGTTAATTGTTTCACTTTGATGGGATTTTGTCATTTACACCATTTGTCTTGTATAAACATGTTCAAGCACCCATACCAAGTCGGTTCTTTTATCGACTGACCGTTCCACGAAGATAATAGTTAGTTTATCTTTGTGTTTATAAGATCTCATGACAATGTTTATTCTTCTTCATATGTTCGTTGTGTGCTTTTGTCTAGTAATGGTTCGAAGTTTATGTTTTGTGGTAATTCTAGTATGAACTTTTTCTTATCTTCCTCTTGGAAATATCATTGTTTTGCGCCAATTATTAGCATTTAGTCTATATCTTATCCCCAGTTAACTCCCCAGTTTTGTATGTGTTGACACACCCTCATGAATAGTGATCATAATTAATCGTAAGGTGTGCATTTAAACACATCATTGGATTATTTTATCATTTTTATGAGTTTTCATTTCTTTATTGTTATGAGCACTAGAGTCACTTAGTTGGACAGACACATCAGTAGGAAGGTGTTAAGTTTTGCAGATAGATGTCACGAGATTGCTTTGAAAGGTTCTAGCTGACCAGTCCAAAACTAACATATTGCCAGAAACAATATTATAATATTGAATCTGTTTAAAACATGACATTTAAAAAATGACAATTTTGTTTCTATAAACAACGACGAAGGTCGAAAACTAAAATTGCCTGTATCCATCATAATGTCTTAAAGAGTGCAGACCTGACATTTTGTATGCTGACAGAGAACTAGTGCATTCACGAAAGATTTAGTATTCAATTGTCCGAAGCGTTTATCCAATTATTATCTAAAGGAAGAGAAATGGCAAAGAAAATCCAACTAACGATTAAATAATTAAAATCGACAGTCATTGGCACAGGGAAACAGTGCCTCTTATAGAATGCATTTTATGGGGCCAGTGTTGCAGGCAATAACAGGTAATCGCATCTGTTTTGTCATATACTTTTGAAAAGAAAAAAACCCGAATGAGTCGCGTTTATTTAAAAGCGTTTCTTGCAATTATAAAATGAGTAGCAGGCATTAATATGTATTCGCAGCTGTTTGACACAGTCTTGTTTTAGAAAGGCAACCGAGTATGCCGATGTTAACAATACCGTTTGCAGTAACAAGAAATTGTAGCAGACATCATGGAATAAGATAAAGTATCATAAAGTCTAGTTCTCATCAGAGTTGAAATAAATTATTCTCACATATTTCTTTAATGAACAGACAGTGTAGGAGAGTGTTTAGTTCCCAGGTTTTTCATCTTATTTTAAGCGCAAATTCTCTGTGGCGCCTTCAATGTCTCACACCCATGCTCTTTGTTTTTAAAATATTTAATTAGTCAAAGTACCCACGTAAATTATGGATTATGTTAATGATATGATTTTCGTCTGTGATAATCACTTTTTGATTGCAAAGGGGAAAAAACAATGCTCCCCCTTATTGCGAATAATTATAATTACATGTCAGAGAAAAAAACATACACGGGGCTGAGCACTTTCGCTAAACCGAGAAACAGGTGCCACAGGGGACACTAAAGAATAATTATAATGCTTCGCAGAAAAGGAAAGTATTTCATGTGCAAAATCGGGTAATCAGTATTTTCTCTAGAGAAACTCATAGTGTAAGTACTCATTTAATCGTTTAACCGTAAATACTTATATGACAAGAACATCCCCACTACACACTTACAATTCTTGTAATTGTGCTTTAATAATTTCAATATTTTATGATTTTGATCAAAACTCCCTATACATACAAAATTTGGCAGGTCAAAACAATGTTGTATCTTGCTATACAACTTTCTATTCTTTTTCATTTCGATAAAGAAGCAAAAACGTAATTGCCACTCTACCATTTTATAAGTTTACAACTAATATATCTGTTCCATATTTGCTAAATCTTGGAAGTAAAAAGATAGAAAAGTGTAACACAAACTAGGAAATACATTTGTAAGGAGTAAATATTATATCTCGTCATTCTTAAAAATCATCAACATCAGATATTCATACGCTGCAAACAAGAAAATAAATATGTTTATATTGTCCTGTACAATTCCCTTACTGAAATTTATAGTCTACTTTGCATCTAATGATTTATTTGTTGGCATATGTAGAAGGTACATAACCATCCATCAGCTCGCTCTATAAAGACACTGTCAGCTTAGAATAGAAACCATATGTACCATTTTCTATAGAAATTATCATTTCTCTCAAGATGTGGGTTTAGTGAGGAGGATTAAAGGTAAGTGTTTATAATATATTGTTTTAAAATGGCTTCTCCATCAACAATTTAAGGTTGCACTGCACGGTGTATTGTAGGTGTAACATATAAATAGATAAAAAGGAGTCCATGTACTTTATCATTAATCCTTTATAAAAACGCTCAATCTGATAAGGTTGGTTTTCAGCTGGTACAAGAGGAAATGGAATGGTCGTGAACTGTCATTCAAATATGTTTCATTAACGAGGACACCCAATCAGTTTAACCCTAAAACATATGATGAATAGTTAGCGCAATTAACAGATAATGAATGCACCTTTTTTTGATACAGATCATGAGCGCCAAACCTATGTAGGAATTAAAACGGTTAAAATGTCAATAGGGGAGGAGAAACTTTCGGGTTGTTCATTGTGTGACGATTTTAATACGAACCTACAACTAGCCCATAGATTTTATGCACACATGTTACTTTGTAGCAATATTGTAATAAATGATAGCTGAAAGATTCTATTTTGGTCAATCAACAACAGTTTTATCTGCAAATAGTTTTTCACAAAGCAGGTTTCGTTACTAAGACCGGCTGGAGAAAATAATTCAGCTGACCCTTTGTTGCGGGTCCTGGCCTGTAGGAATTCAACAAATCTTTGACTGCGAATTCGGACCTGTTTAACATTGCCAGACGTCTTCTCTCAGTTTCTAATGACCGCTTTCTAACAGTCGCGAATATGACAATAAATGTGTCTGAGTGATATCAGAAACAAAAATAAACTATTCGTGTGATCTTTTTAATAAAAATATCATTTTCTGGTTCCATAAAAACCACTTGTAGTATACACTTAACTCATGTTACTGTAATCTGCAATCAATTGATTATAAGAAAAAGTTTTCATATCATTTCCATGTACTCTTGAAGTGAGACGAGTACATATAGTTTTATCCTGAATATTGCTTTTATTAAAATTAATTTAAATATAAATACTGTAATTATCAGTATCTTTATTTAAGTTATAAATCTACTTACGATTCAATTATTTTTTATGTTCTCTAGGCAATAGATATTCTATTAGATATGTCCAAAATTAATTTCGTCATAGAAATTTTAAAGTTATTTATTTTAAAATGCAGATTATATATTTAAGGGAATGGTGCAAGCGCATCACAGAAAATAGGGTGCCAAATAAATTGGTTATTAGACTGACATTAATTGAAACGTTCCTATTTAAATGTCTTGTAATAAATGTTGTTGTTAGCATTTAAATGGAAATGTTGCGTGCTATGCGAGTCTATTCCCTGTTGAATTACTTTGACACGCTTTAAAAGTGTAACATTGAACAATCAATATCAATTTTAACCCGTTCATTTCAAATACCTTTGTAAAGCATTTAAGTTCTGCAGTACTTAGAATCATAGTTATGTTCGATGATTTACCATAATATTTCTGATCTATGTATCTGAACCATACCTTTTATCGATAAAATTGACTTTACTGTTATGGTACCTTTATTTGCTGTCTGTTCTAATACAGCAGAAGTTAAATTCAAAAAGGCAACCAAACGTATATAGCTGAGGGACAATAAGCCTAATTATACTATTTTGAACTGCCTGGACGAAGGGAAACTTCGATTAACTAATTGAAATTTATTCAAACAAGTCTGCTGACTCTGTGTGCAGTACCAAGGAGGACGATATAAGTGATACTATTAGTGTCAATGGGTTGTATAGCACTGCGTGAACCTGGTATGATTGTTGAAGTATCAGGGTTTTAAATGTGTCGTTTGTGTTCCAAACTAGCAAAAAAAGTTTCACTAACCCATCAAATAGCATTTTCGAATTTCTCTCATGTCCCCAGATTGAGTATGAATGCTGGAGATTTGGAGCATTTAAAACGTTCAATAAGAAGTAAACCTGATGAAGATAAACCGCTTTCAATCGAACATATACATTTAATGCCTTTTGGTTTGATTAAGATTATATTTATGAACTTATATTGTGTAGCATTTGTGACAATATAAATACTTAATTGCATACCCTCGTTGGGAGGCACATTCTCACATAAGGAACTATTCATTTCTTTACATGTAATACACATTGTAAATATTTCTTTCAATAATTATAATAAAATGTGTAGATTATGATAAACGTGATATTTAATTTTTATTATTCTTTTCATGTTCATAGCGCTTTTATGTTCTTGTTGTTTAACGTTTATTGTAAGTTCTTACACAGACTATTAATCCCCTTAAGCATAACGATTAGAAGCAGATAAGTCTTTTATATTAAATCAAGAACGTTTATCATAAAGGTTTTTAATAGAAAGTTATAATAGAAAGTGATAATATAGGTTCATATGAATAATACACAACCTTATAAGTATTTCCAATATGAAGTAGATTGCAAATATTTCAGTTGTAGTTTGGTAATTTAGTTCCCTTTATATATGAATCGAAAATCAATCAAACTTCTCCTCACGGTTGTGTTGTTGTTTATTTTGTAATTTCTGAGTTATCAAATAAAAGATTTCTTTAAAAATGTAGAATTTTAATTCTAATAAAAACAATAACTCCAGCACTCAGATACATCGTGGACATATTTAGTTTTGTTTTATGACGTCATTAATCAGATATAAGTATATCACTTGGATTGCTTTGTTACATATAGACATGTTTACTTTTCATTGCCTGCATTGGAGAAGTATCTCAGGAAGTGCGAAGTAAAATGTAAGCACCAAGTATGTGCCTATGTCAACTAGTTGTTCCAAGGCAGGACTTGTTGGGTTTACTCTATTTAATGTAGTGTCTCGTTTAATTTTGGCCGTATTATACATGTGAACACGTTGGTTTTGCAAAATTGTGTTGTTATTTCAAATTTCAATCCATGGGCCCTTGTTATATTGCCTCATGCATATTTGATTAGTGATACTTAAAAAAAATATTTCAAAGAACAAGAGTTTATGTGTGGCCATTTACCTTCCTTATCATAACTTACACTTCCAAGAAAAAAGTGTTGCTTAATTGGTTGTTACTATTTCATAAACGTGTGTGTTTGTAAGGTATAAATAGCTTTTAATTGATTTTGTTTGCTTTCATTATCTAATGTATACATATGTTAATTTAGTAACATTGAAAGCGATTCAATTCGCTGTTGCTTCAGCTTCTCAATATTCTGTATAATTTAATATTTAATAATTATCGGACACAATCATACACGTACGAATTAATATATTTAAATGATTTACCATAAGATAAAAAAGAACTCTAATAAACATAAGTCTGAGTATTATGGTGACGATTATCCATGTAAGTACAATATAAGTGATAGACTTTGCTGAAAAGAAAAGACTGCATTATTTCAACAAAACGACAGATAACTCTCTGGGGTTTTACTTACTTCCTAATGATAGTTCGCCTTGATTATCCACTATGTGCAATTTTCAGAATAATAACAACATGATCCTTATAATCAAAACAATCAATTCGCCATGAGACCTGAGTGCTATGCGTAATAAGTCGAGCAGTTTAAGCTCTGGGTACTGTAAGCAGAATATATCTGACCTGTGCAAATAGTTCGATATTTGCTAGTTACTAGCAGATCTGATGGAAACAGAATGGTCAAAACAGTGGTTTATTAAGAATCGATTGTAGTTTATTAATAAAATGTAGCAAGAAGGAGTTTTGTTGTGACCATGGGAATGTACGATTCGTACTAGGTGAACTTATTGCGACGGTGGCACTGTGTTGGAATATTGAAGTAATGAGCAGTGATAAAAGATTAACGAGACTAACGAACCGTCCACAGCATCTATTTTCTCCACCAAAACTAACCAAGTAACCGACACAGTAGCTTAAAATACACCGAGTGGTCGAGATAAAAAGGAATTACATTTAACGGAAAAGAAAAAAATGATTTGTCGATCGTGATCACATGGACCTTTTACAATACGGTAATGTATACAGTCTACAGATAAATTAAAGGTAACGCTTTAAAACGAGGCATAATTATGTCGACATTTAAAACTAAGTATAATGTTTTCATAGCTTATTAAACATCCTAGCATATAATCATAATATACTTAATATGGCTTGTGGCATTATTCGATTCACAGCATTTGATTCCAGGAAAGATTTTAAACACGCAAGGACTTTAACTGACAAAGTTGAGTTACAAGCGTTTGCACTTAAGTATGTATTACAAAAGATTCTCCGTTTGGTAATAGGGTTGCCAAAAGTTACTCGAGTAAATGCTAAAACATTAGATTTGAACTGGATTGTTCTTCAAAAGTTACTGCTTAGTTGAAAATAAGCAATAATAAGATACAGAGGATATTTGTGATATTTTATTTCACGAGTGAACATTTCAACTAAATATTATTTTTTTCAATGACTAGGAATGAAATAAAATACTGAAACCGACAAATTTTCGTTTTATTTCAAGCTTAAATCGTGTTTAAACTTTTTTTGATCAGTTGTTTTGCCCAGTTCCTAATTACCTCCCTTAGGACCCAGGATAGAAAATGGTAAATTTATTTAAAAGTTTTCTTTCAATAGAATTTCTCACTCTTCCATCCAAAAGCACGAAATAAAACATTTCAGAAAAGTATAAATTTTCGTAGTCCCAAGATTAAACATAATTGTTCTTGGAAATTAAAGTAACGTAGAAGTCAAGTACAAAAAAGTGTTAATTTATATTTAAAAAAACAACACTTGCGATATGACAACGGCACTCGTATAACCACTTTCCTCGTCTACTTGTAAGGCCGTTTTACAATTAAACATTTTCTTATTAAAGGTGATATCTGACAGTTTGGACCAAAATTAATTTTCTCAAATTACAAAATAAGTCGTTGTTACCTGAATAGGTCATGCAATGTGCTGTTCATTGTTGTCCTAAATCTGTATGAACAGTGAAGCATAAATCACCACCCGTCATTGCATTCCGGTATTTCTTATGCGAACCACGCTGTGGAGCATTTTTAAACTAAAAAAACCACGTGACCACTTACATTTGAGATCATGTTATATAGTCATCAGGGTAATCCGGTCTTCTGACGTCGATATCTAATTTTAGCAGCGACCACTATCGAACTTATGATTATATACAGTTGGAAAGAATGCACATTTATAGTGATTTTTTTCGCGATTAGTTCTGTCTAACAATTCAGTTAGTGTTCAAAATCGTATTTAATAAGACCAAAGTATGGGCCTATACAAACATTATGCCCAATTTCCCCAAAGCAGTGGTTCAATATTGTTCTATGTATCTGATATATGTAAACTGTAGGTTACCACCCTTTAGACCAATCCAATACTGACTCATTCACCGATAGACACCTTCCCAAATTTAAGCAATTCAAATGAAAAGAAACACAAACGATTAGATTTTTAGAAGACCCTACATATATCTAGACTACTTTTATTGAATTAAACTATCATTAAGACGAATAAAATATTACATCCTTTTGTAGAAAGTCTGCTCAATTATTTTGGTACCTTACTCAGTGATAATCTTTTGACTAAACAAGTATGATAACCTTTTATGTTTGGTCTCTCTGCTAATAAAACAACTTCACTCTATATAACAACTTCCCTCATATAATAATAACCTATTTGTGGAATAAAACGCTTACATAAAGATTACATGATAAAAATGGAATCGAAATGAAATACAAATTATAATATTAAAAACTTGAAGATCAATGTTTATAACAACAGCCTAAGTATGAATTGTTTTTAAATGAAGTAAAGCAGAAATACAGAAGCCTCAGTATGTACCTGAAACAAAAAAGCAACAAAATTACCAGCCTTCAAGGCTTCCTCTAGATAATAGTGAAATACTGTGCCATAATAACATTGTCTTAATAGTGATGAGACAGCATCCGATGCCATTAACTGTTTTTGATAGATGGCAGGCGGTTTCATAGATAATAGTCAACGCAATCTCATTCAGCATTATTCTGATTTAGATTCACTGCAATTTATTATTTATTCACACGAATGCTGCTACATATGCTTATAAAACAACAGGAATTCTTAGTAGCATGAATGTTTGTGACTGCAGGCTCCATTGTTAGAGTTGTTCAAGTAGTGACGCAGCAAATTGATATGCACCGATTGTTCCATCTAGATTTTTAAATTAACACTGATTATTTTACTAAAATGATACATATTGCTATTGACCTTTATACATTGAGGCGACTTGAGACGCATACATGTACCTCTCACTTCGTTACTATTAGCATCTTCTGATTTTGAAATAATTCTTTAATGAACAATTGTACTTTATGTAAAATTATAGAAAGATAAATCATTTTTAATTCATGAAATTCTTTGATAATAGCTGCATAAATTGGAATTAAGCCAACACACAAACGTAATGAACTATTAGCATTCTCCTAACAACTGATAAATCTGGAGCTACGTTTCATAAAAGGAAATAACAATCTCCAAGGAGTAAACAAAATGACGCAGATAAAGATTCATTTCATATTTTCTTTATTACCATCTTGCTTGAAAGCGAGAAAATGGAATTTATTAACAGAAAGTTGCATGTTGCTTTCAATCACTTTCCCAGATTTTTAGATTTATTTTAGAGTTTCAATCTATGAACATTCATTAAATTCCTACACACGGATTCATAACATAGATTAAACCTTTTTTATTCCAGTAATATGAAGTCTAATCGAACACCAAAACAATTTGAAATTTGTTTTAAAAATGTAAGTCTAACCATTTTGACCGGACCATGTAGCGCAATCGATTGAGCGTCAGCTCCAAGTACGGGAGGGCCGGGATTCGAACCCGCGCCGCGTCATACTGTACCAAAGTCGTTCAAATGGTGGTGGTATAGTCCCCATGCTAACGTTGAAGCAAATAAAAAGGTACTTCCACGACTGGTTGGCCCAGTGTCAGGATAATGTGGCTGGGTGCAGTATGATGGCAGGTGTTCACGGCATGCTATACACGGTGATGGCAATACTAAATCTGCTTTATGTGTACCCTGTTTTCCAAATGATAAAGTGTCGATAAATCCAACAAAAAATAACAAACTTACCATTTTGATTTCCCCCTGATATTTTATCTACACATTTCGAATCCGACAGGAACCCGTGATTTCAGAAAAAAAGAATTAAAAATGCTACTGCATTCGTAGGGTCGCCTAAAATCTTTATTGTAATAAAGACAAAAAAAAGCGAAAGAATTAAGCAAACGTACTCACTTTTCAAACACGTCAGATATTACTAAACAAGACATATGATTAGGGCCATTGCCGAGACATGCAACCCCAACACCAGCCCCTCAACCACGTTTTTCAGGTCTATGCAAATTGATCAGCAAGATCATTCCAAAAGATGTGCTGTCGACATCAGATTTTTACGTACATGCTTACGATTGGTTTGCGATTTCTGCCTTTGCCCTTAGTTGTGCATATAATAGTATGGTTTCATGTGTGGTTATGTATCAGGATATAAACTAGCCGTCCTTCATGCACACATGTTATTAGGCTATAGGAAATACAGAAAACTTTTCCGATTTCTTTTTGCTTTCAGTCGGAATTCCTTAATGACTCCAGGATATAATAAGGAATTGATTGATGGTTGTACAGCGTGAGATCACTTATTGCTGACATACTCGGTGTATAGGCCTATAGAACTGGAAACTAAAATGTTTGTAAAAACGACGTAGATTTCATTTCTCCTCGTCATTAATTCAGTTTTCTTAGATTTATTACATACTTTGTTATATCATGTTTCTAATTAGAAAACAACAACAATTTAAGTAGATGTATTATAAATATATGCAATAGTAATAATGTACAAAAACAGAATATTATCAATATGACAAGGTATATAAAGTCTTATAAAACTAAAGTAAAACTAAACTATGTGATAGTCCATTCTAGCGCCTATAAACTTTACGTACAAATAAAAAGTGACATTTGTGGTAGCATGGTATATAGTCTGTTGAGGCACGGGGTGAAGGTCGTGGGTATCGATGTTAGTGTTAGCAGACAAGTTATAAAAATAATTAAGTGAAATTAACAATATGTCACATGTTCATGTAACTCAATCACAACAATGCCAGCTTCACTACCCATACATAACTGTTGGTGATTTTATGACTAACGGAGATTGATGCACAAAACTTTTTAGTTAGCATTACAGTCACAGGCCTGTACACTGTTGATGCAGGCCTAGTGATCAAACGGTAAAAATACGTTAGCGTGTTCAATTTTTAGTTTATAAAAAGTATATTCATGGAAATGCCTCACACTGAACTGCGTTTGAATTTCTAGCATTAGCAGGTAAAACAGACATAAGAAGCTAAATTATTCCGATCATGGAAATTAATAGATGCCAAAAAGCTTTTATCAAACAGTGACTATTTTCCCAAATGCGGAGTAGTTACGAGGCGGATAGATTTATAAACATACTATTAATGTGTCAAACTGCAAATAAATATGTAACTGAATGTAAGTTTGTCAGCCAACAACAGCATGCTATTGCCGAAGAAATAAACATATTACAGATACAAAAATATTCCTCACTTTCATATGAAATGTGAAATTTAGTGGCTATCCATTTCCCTTTTTCAAGTAGTGTATGCTTTGAGTTTATATTTTTATCGTATGTAAATATAGTAAAATGAAATGAAAAATGCACTTTGCGATAACCTACAATTGTTTTACAACTTCATTAAAGCTAGTTGATGTGGAGTTTAGTTGTTTGCCTGAGTCCGAGCAATACTGGCTAATTGATCAGGATATATACTTTTAGCATAAACCTGGTTCCATAGTTGGCACCTAAACATAGTAAAGGTATTTGTGTTGTATTCTAATTCACTTAACAACAAAACTCTTAAATACAATTTACATTTCTATCAATATAGTTAAAATAAATTACATTTCGAACAGGGAGAAAACATAAATCAATTTGACGTTAATAATTTATATTATTCTTAAATGTTTATATATGTCGGTAACTGTGAACAATGCTCCCTTATCCAACTAATGTCAAACATAATCTCGACTTTTCCAAGAAAAAATAGACCCTAGACTGTCGTATTGAATCAATGTCTATCTCCTTTTTGTACTTAATGTATGGATGCCTACAATTAAGCCGGACCTCATGTGCAAGCGAAAAAATTAAATATTTTTACTGTCCCGTATGATCAATGAAATGTGTTATGAGGAGCCCAACACCTAAAATACTTATATAATCTTTGATCTCTTTGAAAAGAAAGGTCTTTATATTTAATAAAATTGGTAATATTTTTAATGTTAAATAAGTAAAAGGTCCATTAAACTCTAAACGTTCAGTGTGGTAGTGAAATACAAAGATCAGATACTAGTTATTTTTCAAAGAAACATATACATGTACTTGAATAATAAGAAAATTGGATTTCGTTTGATTTCGTCTCGAAGTGTAGTTTGTGTTTTTATTGCACCTGTGGCTAAGGACGCCGAATCTGTTCAATCGAAGGAGGCGGAAGAACTTAAGCAAATTACTAGTCTAATCATTAAATCTGAAGAAAATAAGTTATCTGTACCAACACATACATGTGCAATACAAAGGACAAGACGTAAGATAAGCAGTAACAACAACAAAGCTTAAATTACAGTCATCTTCCATGCTAAGTTTAACAGAGCTTGTAGAACAATGAGGATCCTCTTTTTTGCCCAAACTTAAACATACACGGATACATCAGCATTTCGTTACATCTAGTGCTAAATCGCTTTATAAAATAATAATTAGTACATGTACTACAACAGCAGCGAAGCAGTATTTAATGGGAATACAAGTTATCTCTTTATGGTGCGCAAAAAACTCCCGACATGTTTTTGAAATCACACATATAAATTCCATGCGAAAAGTCCAGTGACGTTAGTAAAATGTTCTTTAAGAAAAGTGCTAAAAATGCAATTCTCGGCTACACATAATCCATCTTTAAAACAGTACCGATATGTCATCGTAACAACCAACCGTTTCATGTCATACTAACAAACGCTACATTGTTATTAATGTACAACTTCAGTGCAAATTAGCTCAGTAAAACCTTGTTTGAGTGTTTTGACATGTCTTTTGTATACTTTTACATATTTGTCCTCCACTTCATGACTATTTTACTCAATACTATTTAATGACCTGGATGCCTGGATATTGCAGCGGATATGACTTTAAACATACAATAACGGAGCAACTTTTAACAAAGAATTTCGTCCAAAAGTTAATATTTCCCTTTTAACCTTTTTCTCTTCGGTAAAAGCTCATCCTTTCTTCATAGTGTGTCGTAATATTTTTAATTTACAAGACTGACTGAATGCCTTCGAAAAAACTTAAAAACAGTCTCCAATTATTAGAAAATTGTAACACTTGTTAACTTTCTGTCAGATAATATCTCATATAATCAATACCTCATATCTAATAATACTGAACAATCCGAAAGCTTTAACAAACGTGCTCTATAATATGTTTTAAGGTATATCACAACAGTGTGAAATCGACAATAGCCACGTACACGCAGTACTTAAAAGGCACATCTTCCTTACAGTTAATTATTTGTTTATTACTAAATATATTAAACAGTTATACACTATACAAGGCAAAGTTTGAACTTGGATCATGATGCAAACTGTAAAAAAGTAAAGCTAAAATGCTGTCCTTACAGCGAGACGTAAGAAATCCTTATTGTTTACGTCATTTACTCAACGTTGATAATATTGATTTACATGGCGTAATAAAGATCTTGATACGTAAAACAATCAAATCATAAACACCAAAATACAGATAGTCGCACCATAATATATATTTTAATTAAAGCTAATTTCATTAGCACCAACCTCTAGTGGGATCTTAAATACATGCATTAATTGATGACATAATTAAGTAAAAGGGACCCCCCTGACATGGTGGTAGAGTCGCCGAATTGTCACATCTGACCGCTTAGACTCTCACCACCTTGGTTTAACGTCGTTTGGGGCAAATGATTTAATGTCGGAAGGTCCTCGAACTTACCTCTGCGGTGCGCCGGTGGTTCTACCCAGATATTTGTCTGGAGATGTCCTCCACGAAAAATAAAAACAATTGGATATCGCTATAATAATCATAGCTGGTTGCTGCGATACATTTAAAATAAGTAAAGGAAATCTTTCTTGTGATTCCAAGACACTATCGCCTTTTTATAAGAGCCGGTACCTGAATAACATTACCTTTTACTGTTATTGATATCATTTTATGACTAACAGGGATTTATGGACAACATTAAGGAGTGTTGATTTTCTGTTCAGTTAACAAACAATATTAAGATCGCAATACTGCAGGTGCGTATATATTAAAGATGCTTTCAGCTAAGTGTAGTGTGTTGCAAATTCTTAAGATTTGTGATACTCGTTCTTTGAACTTAAAACAGTTAAAAGTCGATGGCAAGTTCAAGACAATGTCCATTTATGAAAGAAAATCACCGTGCCTTTGCCCTTAGTAAGGTCATTATTTCGTTTAATAATTCTGCTTGTAATACAACTTAACAAAACGTTGCTGTTGACGTTCAAACCTGTCATAAGCCGCCTTAATTTATAGACAGTGTCACTGACTTTGACAAACTAGATTAGATAACCCTTTAGCCATACAATCATTCAGACCATTTCAACAACCTAGTATGGTCTTTGATCAAAGGGTTTAACAGCAAAAAATCACAAACCTCAGTATGATATGTATCAAAAGATAAATACGCAGCGTGCAATGTTTCCTCTGGATAATAGTGAAGTCCCCTGTCGTAATAACATTATCTGGCGATAAGACAGCATAGTGGGCTATTCACTGTTATCGCAGATGACAGGCAGCATCACGGAAAATAATTAACGCTTTTCCATCGATATTATTCTGATTTTGATTCACTTTTATTTATAAAATATTCACGTGAATGCTGGTGCACATGCCTCTTATTCAATACACAATCTTTGTTATGTTTACGACCTTGTCCCAAAAGTACGGTTGTTCATTTGGTGACACTGCTTCTTTGAGTTTGGTTGTTCTACCCAGAAAATAACAAAAACATGGATCTTTTACTAAACTGCAAATAACCATGCTTCTATTGACTTAAGCATATTGAAGTCGCACGCACACACATACAGACATGCAAACCTATAAATACATGCGTGCACGCACACAGACTCAAACACACACCATCACGTTACCTGCAAATTTTCTAAAATTTTCTTCATGAACAATTGTACTTCTGGGTTTAATTATCGGTGACATTCTCGCAGGAAGTTGAATTTTGCTTTAAAACATATTCCTAGATTTCAAATCCTTTTACAGCGATAACGTAACTTTAATAAATGCGGAAAGATAAAAATAACCCAATGTATTTCAACAGGTTAAAAATTTAATTCTTTATCAGAGATAATTTGAATTGCAATTTATGCATGTGTCCTGAAAACAAATAATTTATGCTGACAAATATAAGCTCGTAATTCCATTTCCGATCCTGTATGTTGTAGTGAAGCCTTTTTCGTCGCAGCTATATGTTATCACCTTTTAACTACTTTATAAATATGGACGCAAAGTCAGTCCGACCGCCATTGGTAAAATTTTTAGGTATCGCCATATTCAGTATTGTTCCTATTAAACATGCGAAGATTGCGTGACATTTTTACAAAAGTCGGAATTAATGTCATAAACATTCAAATATTAGTTTCTAAGCAGCGACAGTTGTCAAAAATGTATTGTCTCGGTATTCTAAAAGATCCTTTCTTAAAAAAGTATTTATAGACTGTGTTCATTAAATCCTCACCAATATCCTTTTTAATGATACTTTGTGTATTATAACTCTCTTTAGCTAACACAACGTGGATAACACTGCTGACTGATCTTAAAACAATATATAACAATAACCTGTAATGTACAAACAATTCATGACAAGGTCAACTGTGTAGATCAAGATCAGCAAGTGCTGCTATAAGCTGTTCTGTCGAAACCAGACATGTACATGGCACAGTTGCTTTTTGAAGAGTGTGTAAATAATAAAATAATACATGTATGAGCAGAATGTGGATTAACCTTTCTTTGTATACAAAGGCAGATAAGCTATGGACTAAATAAAATATATTTTATCTTGAATTCTAGAAAGGCTCCCGGAGATTATTTAATTAAGACTGATGGGTCTACAGCATGTGGCCATTTTATAAAAAATATCGCAGTATATTTCTATACAAGTAAAATAACGTCCATAAAATCGACATAGATGCCATTTCGCTTCATCAATAATTAAATTTTCTTCACTTTGTTTATACTCCGATACCTAACGTTTCAAACTGAAATACCATCCCCAACATTAACCGAAGTGGTATTTCATATGAAATGTGAAATTCCATGGCTATTCATTTATCTTAGTAAGTTATGTATACTTGACATTTAACCATTAAATGTCAATTATTTTATATGCAAAGACATTTAAATGTTGCGCTTACAGTATTATCAAAAGTCCCACTAACTAACGTTTCTAATATATATCCAGATCAATATTCATATCTGTTCTTGTTACGACTAATTCACTATTAAGACACCAATCTAAAGACCATTTTCAAATCACGACTATCCTGGCATCAGGACAACCTCTATTAAAAGATCTATAATAAAATAACTATATTTAATCATTTTCTGTAATCATGTTCATCATTTTATATTTGTTTATGTTTATTGGGTTTATCGTGGCACCACAGTATTTCAGTTATCTGGAGATGGTGTCCACTTGAAGCAGAGATAGTGCTGCCTTCACGGTGTATAGCATGCCGTGAAAACCTGGCATTATACCACACCCAGTCACATTATCCTAACACCGGGCCAACCAGTCGTGGAACTACCATTATATTTGCTTGATTTGGTGGATGAAGACCCCAAATAAATGTCTTAGTAGAACCACAGGCGCATCACAGAGGTCAGCTGGAAGACCTTCCCAGATAAAGTCTTTCACCCCGAACAGGTTTCGAACCTGCGTGGTGAGATGCTAAGCGGTCAGAGGAGTTACAAATCGTCGAATCTACCACAACGCCACGGGCGCCTCAGTACAAGGGTTGAAAAGGCGCTGTGATTCTAAGTTCAAAACACTTTCTTCTGAGTTCTATACAATAAACATATATTACTACCAATGGAAATAAATTAGATTTCCATATTCAATATTGGGTCAGTGCTTGATTATATTGTAACTCATGTGAATAGATTCATTAAAGAGCAAGATCCACCAATCGCGCAGCTATGTCACAGAAACAGTATATTGCTTACACATGAAGCTCATACAACAGAGATAACATAAGACTTTTGAAACCATTACAGGGAATGGATCAGGAAAAAAACACACTAGGTTTGAGTTTGCAAGTCTAACCCTCATATAAACAACTACATTAAGAACTGGCTGATGGGGCGCTTAACTGTTTGGTTGAGACCGAGCAATGCAAGCTACAGGATCAATATATGCATTGCACAATATATTCCTTCAACTTATAAATATCAATAACATTCAATACAAGCTATGCAATAACTTCTTTAATGAGAATATGCATAATGTGTTATTACAAAAATATCTTAATCCGTTCTTTAAGGAAACTATCAGTATATAAGCATTATATCTGATACCAGTGATACCAGCACATAATAATTGTTTTGATGTGAAATAAAAAAAGATTCGTATGCTCAACCACACCAGGACTGAAACTCTTTAACATGATATGACTCAATAACCTGTATATCTGTAGACAATAATAAATGATAACATTTAGTAGAAAAAGTTAACTAACTCAACGCACAAATCGGACTGAGCAAAACAAGTTGTGGTTGTTGTTGTTGTTTTTGGTTCAAGTGAAATAATTAATCATTTAACCTATTTCAGTCAAATACTCGTATAATTGTTCTATACCAGGATAATTTGCTCGCTTGGTATAAAAGAGAACAATATAAAAAAATACTTTAAAAATTTAATTTTTGATGGTTGTGATTTTGCCAAAGTATACAATGGATATGGTTTACTAAAGGTGTGGTGATTTGTCAGACGTGTACTTTTGGTTTTAGTTTTATTGCCCTCAGTTAAAATGTTATAATTTCCATTTAAGCTGTCCATTATTATAAGTGTACCACACATATTGCTTCACTGGTTCTAGCAAGGTTTTAATGGAGTCTTAATCAATCAATGTCGTCAAAATATGTCGTCAAGATAGGTCGGTACAATGTTAATCAACTTAATCAAAACAATTATCCAAAGCAATTAAAACAAAGTACCATACACCTTGAAAGAATCAAGTAAATCGAGCATTCGTCCAATTAAAAAGTAACAGTGAATACACTCTTCTTATTTAATTCATGGACTTCAGTACATACTTACTTCTTAACATTTAAAGAAAAAAAAACAATAGGTATTATTTTGAGAATTTTCTTCTAAATATGAAAGGATACACTTCAAAACAGGAAGGGCACTCAACCACAGCTAGAACAGTGAAGTTAAACTTGTTTTAGTTCACTTTTAGAGTCACAATTACTTCAGTGATGTTGATTTTATATCAAAACATTTAAAAAATATTTTGGATACTTCATATTCGATCACAGATTGTGTTCATTAAACCTGTTAGAAGGTTTGCAGTTATAAGTTTTATACTATTAGATCATTATTCTGCTGGTCAAACTGAGGTGATTGAATGCCCTACTGATGGAATATTGCCTGTGTGACAACATAATTATCGTTAGTGATTGTCAATTCTTTTCTATAATAGGAATCTCGATGATTTCTAATCATGCATACACTTCGTCACAACACAGTTTCCCGTCGGGAAAAGCAAAATGAGTAAAACTAAAATAAATCAATTCTGGTATGACCAAGTGGTTACTATCCCAACAAGTCAACTATTGGGTGTAATAAAATGATTGTAATAACAAATAACACTGATAGCAAGAAAAGCAAAACGAATTTACACTCTATCACGTTTGTTTAACAAGGACAAAATTAAATAACAGAGATTGTGTATATTTTCTAACGAAGCATTTGTTTAAATTACAATGGCTGTTCATGTGGAAAATGTTATGTCAAGCCATTAAAAAGTTCGTAGGACACAAACTATAATCACAGATGCCTGTATGCTGTCAACAATGTTGACTGGAAACAAATACTTTCTATCGTTTTAAGATTCTTATTTTTACACGCCATAATTACAATCGAACACTGGAACAATTGAATTTTAAACTTAATAAATCTAGAAAAACACAATTCATTGTCTAATTAACTTGAAAATATCAATAAAAAACAATTATTATTTCCATGAAAACTTATTTCAAATAATACTGCTAGACCAGGTATTAATAATGGCTGGCATGCATTTACTTCTAACCGTGGACGGCTAGTCATGGAAACTGGGATATCTTTAGTAAACCTGATACTTGTCAGACATACACCAGACACATAGGATCTGTCTCTAGCAATAACACTGGTTGTCAACATTTTAAGACGATAACAACAGGTGTAGGGCACTATCTTTTCCATTCAACGTACCACTTTCTGCTGAAAGGTGCAAATATTTGAAAAGCCTACTAAATGATACAACACTATTTATATCAATGATATATTATATCAATATCTTGGATAGTTTAACAACACGTTTTAGAAGCATTTATAAATGACTTTCTCTTTCTTTAATTGTTTTCTTCAAATTTCCTACATGTGTATTTGATTATCGGTGATATTATTTATACTGCTGTAGACGTACTTGATGCCCCTAGACACTAAAAGATTATGGCTGGAAAGTTAAGCATACCAAAATAAACATATCACTGTTTTCACACAAATCAAAATGTCTCGGTCTTTTTATTATTCCTTTATTAAGTTAGATTTTCAGCAAATAGCAGAGAATTTCTTGGACAACGAACGTCTCTATCGACAACAGTATCTATTGTGTTGTTATAATGTAGAGACACAAACGCTGATACAATTCTATGGATATGCCGAATAATGGAGAAGGGAGATAACCTTGACAGAGAAGCATCAATGTTATCAGGGAGCCACATGTAAAGCCACAAGGAAATCATATGAAGCCGGCCTAAACGAAACATATCATGCCTTTCATTTTGACAAGTGATTTCACCAGTATATGCTAATGCCCAGTGATAAGTGATAAAGGAAGCTATATATGTTTGAATGAGGGGGTAGACATCCATTTCCGAAATTTATCCTGAGATGGATATATGCATAGATGCCTGTAAACCTTCAGTAAGAGTAAAATAGTACACTGCTAAAACCTTTTAAAAATAATATATTTAAACATAAATAAAGACAAAATACACAAATTTAAAATGAAATGATACTATATTCGCATAAACAACTTCCGAAACAGCCATAACTGACAACACTAAAAGCCTGTGGCCACCATTACATTCACTTTTTTGCTAATGAAAATTCAAGACTTCATCAAAATGGCATTATGAGAACGAGAAAACCTAAAACATTTATCGTTTAAGTTCTTTTCTCTTTAATGAGCAAAATTGGTGCTTTGATAAAATAGTTCATAAGATATTTCTAACGTAAATAAGCTTCTTTTGTTGAGACATCTCACTAAACAAAATGTTACTGATACCAGATCTAAGTACCTCTGAACCTAATATATTTATTCTTCCTGTTCTCTGAAATGATTAGCAAAGTAAACGGTACCAGATAGACAATCGACAGTTACCAGACTCAAACTCTTAAAACGAAAGAAAAACACAAGAAAAATGTCGTGGAGATGGTTTGCAGATATAACAGATGCCTCAGATAAATGAGAGTAAACATGAATTGGTCTGGCATATGTCCCACATTTCACAGCAAAAACCTTTCATGTTTCACTTAATGAATTCGTCCTACGTAGACGATTCAAGCAAGAACCAGCTATATTTGTTTCTAACACTGCATTTTAAGTTAGAAAAAGGGTTAGTTTGAGGCCCATATATAAACAACCGTCTCTACTTAAATATATGACAAGAGAGATGATTTCAACTTTAGTATTGTGAATTATCCATCCCTTGATGGTGATTCACCTCGTGCTACCTCCAATGGTATTTACATATCACAACTTTCAAGGTTTGCACGAGTTTGTACTAACGTAGAAGATTTCAATGCTAGAAACCGGTTTATTTCTTCTAAACTGTTACAGCTCGTTTTCGTTTTCATAAATTAAGAAAGGCGTTTTCAATCTTTTTTCACCGCAATGATGTTATTGCTTCTAAGTTTCCATGTAACAGCAGTATGAAAACACTTATGCAGAAAGGCATAAGTCATCCTGCATTTTATGGAAATATTTTATACAAGTTAAAGAAGATCAAGGGTCTCAATAACTTTTCTGACCACTATACAAAACTGTATTGTAGACAATTACAACTCCATGCAATTGACCCTTCTACAGTCAAGAACTTGTATTGCTTTTAAATTACACGATGACCGGACATGTCGTTGAGACTATATGAAAACAGTGACTTAAAGCCACAATTGGACAGTCACTGTTGGATTTCTTGTCTCTTCATCTCTCCAATGCCCTATATAAGTGGGACAACTTGAGCAGTCTCCATACCCTTTACGTGAGATTGCACAGTAGGTATAACATCGGGATTTTTTGTACCTTTATCATATATAATATGTCAACTGCGAATAAATCGTTGGCTTTTATGATGTTTTTTTAAAACGTATTAACTCCAAACAATACGTTTTATTTTGTTGATTTTGGGTTGTTTTTCTAAAATTCTATTATTTCTTTCGTATTTTTTTTTACATTTCACTTTTGACACTTTTAGCATGTGACGTCATGACATTTATGACGTCATTATATTGTTTTTATAATATATCAGCGCTTGTATTGCTTTATTTTATTTGAAACTACTCTCTTATTTGAAAATTTTAGGTTGCCGAGACTTTTATCTACTATACATACTGTACATATGTTGTTAGTTTATTTTATTACTAGTTATTATGTATGTACATAAGTTCATTATATCTGTTTTAACTCCCGATGCAGGTGCTTTCTGTTAATTGTTTCACTTTGACGGGATATCTTTATTTACTATTATATTTATATTTTACTATTATATTTATTTATATTTATTAATGGGAAACCCATCAGGAAGTTCGAGGTTGGAGCGCTCCACAAACCAGGTTTAAGCACCCCAGTTAGCCCGTTTGCCGACTGACCGTTCCAAGGCGGTAACTGATGGTTTTAATTTTTTTGGGTGTTATGTCTCGGACTTTTTCTTATTTACCTATTCGATATCTAGTTTTAGCAGAGACCTCTATTGTGCTTATTTATATATCTGTGAGGAATAAACATGAAGTATAATTTTTCTGATTTGTACTGTATGTATACCGATATAGGTAGGGTTGAAGATTGTCTTTATTAAAATTTGATTTTATGCTGAAATTATGCCCAGATTTTGATTGCAGTAATATATCGTTACTTGTATTTAATATATACAAACTGTTGGATACCAACTTTAATGTTAATAAGGTAGGTAGGAAGGTGGATTGATTGGGAAATAGAAATAGTAACATATAAAAAAATAAATAATCAATCTTGTTTTACATTTGCACTTTCACGATTCAACGATTTAACAAGAGATAAAAAAGCGACAAATGATGTAGTATTTAATTCAAGCATGCGATAACAATGGTTAAAGCAGACTTTTGACAAATTAAACCATGGCTTATTACTTATTACCTACCTTCCATGTGTTACAAAAGCTAGCTAGCTAAGTAGAGCTATCAGTATAACATGCGTAACATAGTTTTTGAATGATGGTTATACTGCCCTCAACCTTATGAAGTCAACTTACATTAATATAAGAATTTTATAATGTTCATATTTTAAATTTGTTGTAAGTACTCATTGGTTCAAAACATGCTATCAAGATCGGTACAATTAACACCAAAATAGAGAGGGCAAAGTGGAGAAAGAACGATCTAACAGAACACCTTTGAAGACAACGCTGTCTTTGATTTTTAAAGACACACACATACACTGACAGACACACACATACATTCTTTGTTGAAGTGTGATGAAAGGTTGATGTCTCGTCCCTTTAAAATACTATCAGATGTACATAAACATCTGAGTTAAAGATTTTATTCAACATTGTCCAAGCATACGTAATAAGTAAATCTATTGATTGGTGTATTTCAACGTTCGAAAACATACTATTTATTCTTTGATTTGTTTTATTATTTTTATATCAAAAAGGCATCTGTGTTCAATGTGGAATTGTCCAAGGGAAACCATTGCTAATTCAAGGCTTTGATTTCAAATGCTGACACAAAAAGCCATAACCATTTCTTGGAATAGGTTTTGATTAGGTATATAGGTCGCATGTACACAATTATTATCGACAATAAAAACTTCTACTTACATTATACAATGTATAACATTGCAAAATTACAGATATTGTAGCTAGAGATAGCCTTCTGAAGATTATCTTCATTTTTATTTGTACAGTGAGCTGTTATTTTGTTATGAATGGTGATTGTCATTACTTTGAAAACTATAAAAAATGAAGACAAAATATTTTTTCTGGTTATAAATACGCCGCTCCCATACTCTGATTGTCATATTGACGATGTCCCGCAAGTACTGGTTAAGTACAGATTCAGAGAATGTCTGTGTGCAAACACTGGCGTAGCTCAGCAGAGATAAAACTATTTAACTGTCAATGCAATTTTATTTCTGGAACCAAATGCACATTTACACTAAAAGCTATGCTTTTAAAGTTCCTTCCACCACGAAAGTCCATCAGTAAATTGAATATACAATGATATTAAAAGAACAATTTAGAATTTAAAATCTTGGCAGTTGTTTATACGAGCCTGTAAGAAAATCTGGCCACGAATATAGCACTATCCGTTGCATTCTAATCACAATTATGTTTATTGGTTCTGTCCATAACTACCAGTTTGATATGCTCAGAGAGCTATTGAATTCCGTTAACACGCTTCCTCATCTTTTTATAGACTATGTAGAGTAGAAACATCTACATCCATCTTCATTGTAATCCCTGTGTGCTTAACAGAGCAGTCCTTAAGTAGATAAGACTCAACCAAATTGGCTTAAAGCTTCTTCTGCATATGTCATCAAGATAGTTAAATGCCTCATAGCTCTTATGTGGATGCGCTTTATTATAAGAGCCTGTCCATTATTTTGTCTTTGCCTGCTCTGGTGGCCGTAAAGATCGACACTATAGATCGTATTCCATGGTTCAAACGCTGTGATATATTTGAAAAAACAACATTGACGATAACTAGACAGTTTGTTTATTTACTTCAGAATGAATTTTTTCTTGGAAAATATTACAAACCAATTTACATTTCAATGTAAATAAGCTTAGATGACCTGCGTGATTAAAGAGATGACATGTCTCAATTAAGAACGAGATAGCAGCATATCACACTTAGATTTCTTATCAACCTTTTAAATTTTTCTCATTTTGTAATTATACAATGTAAAATTATTACAAATCGATTATGTTAATACCATAACATCCATTTCCGATTCAAGGACAGAAAAGGTTGATCCATTTTAGTAAAAACAGATTTTTTTCTATATGTACGAATATTACAAAGATACTTTAATGCTATCAGCGGCATTGGATCAATGATAATCAATGATGTTAACGTGAATCTTTTAAACAATTGAACATCGGTACATAACACCGTGATAGATAAAAATCGACCAAGTCGATACAGGGCTGGTGTTAAGTTATTGACATTTAAGAGACATACAACATTTTTTACACACCCGAGATCGGTGGTACTTTTATGTTTGTTTTAACCGTTTCATAATTATCAACGAGTACCAACGAGATTCAATAAGTATCAACAACATCGGATTATGTTCCCTATAGGCTAACTTGTACCTGAAGCCATATTACCAAGCAAAAAGATATCTGAACACATATGTTGTAATGCAACGGCTCTGTAGGCGGAGCTTATCAGTTAAAAAATTGCCCTCTTTTCCGATTATAGCATAAAATGAAGTGTTTAATTGTACTTTTTTATCCCTCGATGTTCAAATATATGTTCTCGTAAATAATAAAAATAGGTACAGTAATAAAATACAGTAATACTATATTTCTTGCAAAGTGTCAGAATCTTTGTTTGGAAACAACTGGGCGACTAGCTTTAATATACTTCAAAATGTGGAAACGGTTGACATGCTGCTTAACCTTTGGTGAAATTATACGCTTTTAACAGTTTTAAATGTGAATAAAAATTATCAATGGAATAAACCGATTATATGACCGTTAATTAATGCATACTGATTGGGGATATTGGACAAATTCTAATGCTTACGCAATATATGACTACATCTTAAGGTAACTTCATTGATACGTTTTTCGATTTATACTGCGTAAACGAACTCAATAAAAAGTTTCTTTTCAAATGTGGCGTCACTCATTTATGTGTTCGGAATAGTATACGCCATTTCATAGTTTGCGAAAAAAATATATTCTTTTTTTTGTGTTGAACATATACATCAAAAGCAGATATATTGTCTGTATCGGGTACCTCTAGTCTAAATCGTTCAAATCGTTCCCACAAAATGGCCAAGTAAAACAATCACTGCAAGCGATACAGAGAATACCTCATAATTTATCTTGCAAAATACAAGAATTGTTCAACCAAAACTCGGGAAAATCAAGGAAATGTTCAACAACTTTGTACGCAGGTCAAAAACTTGAGCAAAATTCTAGTTCATCATCAATTATAAATAATGTGTTTATTGACGTTAGCATTGACACAACTGAGAATCTCAGAAGGGAGAAGAACTTTGCATACCAGGACCATGGGGTTATGAAACATTGTACTTCACTTTCAGATTATTCTCAATGCCGTCAGTATGATGGGCAAGATTCGAATTTTAAATGGTTTTACAATTATCTGTACGTGTGTGGGCGTTACATACGTCAGACTAGCAAAACTATTACTATTTCGAAAACATCCATTTTTAAGAAACTATTTTCTTGAAAGAAGGGTAAATGTTTTGGTAAAACCTCTGATGTATTGCAGCTCAACTGGAGGACGAGATGGAAGAGATATTTTGTTCTGACTAAGCCGAAAATCTACATAATCATGGTTTAAATGTTATAACAGCCATATATATTTTGGTATGATCATGCTAAACAAGAAAAAAAAGAAAAAAGAACGGACAATGAAAAAAACGTTAAACCGCCAAACAAATTAGAATAAAGTTTGCTTATATTATGTGTCTTTTTCACCAAATTATCAAATTTTCGTAAAGGTCATGTGAAAATCACAACATAAATTAAAAGTTGAACCAGCGTCAGACAAAGGTACATACATGTATATACAAGAAAATTGTGCACACAAAAACCCAAACTGAAACGAGATTCTACATAAAAACAGCCATCGGCTTTAAACGGTCTGTCCCTAACAGTGCTATCGCCATATTCCAAAAGAGTACTTACATCATAGCAAAAAAATATATATTTAGACGACACCAGAACACGTCCATGCATAAATGTTTATTGAATTTTAAAAACATATGCTACATTATACAGAAAATGGAAACATTAAACCTTTACTGGTTGAGACAGACCATTGAGCACAAGATTGTGTTGAAGTATTAATGCACTTCCAATTTACAACGTGTAAAGTCCATGCAATACTCAAATTCGTCGTAATAAACAAAACTTACTACAAGTTTCCGACATCTCCCTGATATTGATTGCCATGGTAACATGAGAGTGAAGGTTAAGGTAACATTTTATTTGTCTGCCGATGTTAATAATTTATTATGTATTATAAGTATTCAAGCGTTGAACATCATTTCTGCAATAATAACTGTTTGAACTTAATGAAAAGTTTGCATTGCATTCAGTGCATACAGTGCATACAGTGTCTAAATCCATACAGTATGTGCCTAATCATGCAGTAGTGTGTTCTGATAAGCTATAATCACCTCTAGCATAGCAGCCAGACAGAAGGCTAGCAGTCATAGTCAGTGCTAATATATTTTTCTGTCCGGGGTCTGATTTGATATCTAAACTATAAGGTATTGCCTGAGTGACCAAAATATTGATTGAGTAATTGTCAACAGTTTCTATTATAGGATTTTCCGGAATGTGTAACCAAGCATGCACTTCATCAAAACACCCCTTCGGCAAGGAAAAGAAAAAAAATATTATGAAAATAAACAATTTTGATATAGCCATACAACTTTCATTCAAACAAGTCAACCTTAAAATGAAGTGTTTGATGCTGACAAGGGAAATGTTATTGTCTTAATAGATATCTAATAAACTTTATGCTTCATAAAAAAAGAAAACATATTGATGATGTACTGAAATTATTGCACTAGTAGATAACATGAATAAGCATCTTTTTCTTCCAGGCGTATGAGCAGTACTTTATGAGAAATTATGTTTAGACATACATTTAAAATATTCGCTTTCTATCTTTTTGCCAATGCCTTAATAGTTTTATTTGAACAAAAAAATTATAAGAAAATAGTTTTTTTGTTTAAATAAAACTCTATTTAAGGTATAGACAAAAAGATAAAAAGCTAATATTTTAAATGTATGTCTTATTTTAAAGAAAGTATATATATGCTTGTTAACAATGTAAACATAAGAAAATAAATACTTTCAACTGTATTTTGATGCCTGTGAACACTTTAAGGTCACAATTGAAAACTGCAATACTGACATATGAGACTGATTAAAAGAAGATTACAGTATTTTTATCATTGCCAAAGTAACGTGAAAATGTTAGTTTCAATTTACTTTGAAATCACGAAGGTAAATTTATAACACACAATACTGGCTGTCCATGTAGAGAGACCAAAAAGATGTGCTGAGAAAGACCTTCTGTAATACCTGGCTGTATATTTAACCAATAGGACCATTCTATAATATCCTATTTATTATATACCCTAGACAAACTTTCTTTTGAAAATATATTTCTTACAATTTCTATATAAACATTTAATGATAAACCATTGTCCATTGTCATCAATAAACTCTATACTCCATATGGCTTAGCGATAAATACGTGGATGCTAACCCATTAGAACATTCTTGAAGCATTATATTATTGCGTTATTTTACCAACAAAGACTACATTGTGTCGTATCTAAAATTTGAGTAAACACTTTACTTTTCTGTAAATATCAGCAAAATTCCTTCTACTGGTGATGAATTTCTCTATTGACAACAACAAGGTCTATTGTGGTGCTTTTTATTAGTTCGAAGATGATATTTCTGGTACAATTCCTTTTTCTAGGAAAAGTGAAAGTGAGATAACATTTAATTAAATTATCTTTAATTAGCAGCAAATGCATCTTCGCTATAAAAACAATGAAACAATGGTTTTGGGGAATTTTGCAAACGACAACTCTGATAAATTCAATAAGTCTGAATTTTGCCAATTTGGACATGGGGACCGTCTGTCAGTTTATATTGCTGAGCGTCTATATTATCTTGGGAAAGTAAAAAAAAGATGCAAGAGAAGTATAAGCGAAGATAAAATCACTCCCAAAAGTGGCACAGACTGATTTCAATAGGACACAATCATACAATGCTATAGATCGTCTAGGAATGTTGTTCAAAGGTGGACTTTCGGGCAATTCTGATATTGTTCCTACAATATGGTTGTATGAAAGGATGCAGACAAGCGAAAACTTAAAAAACAGATTTTTAATAAACCTCATGCTTTTGATGGATCTATGATAATGTTATTAAAGTTGTCTGATACGCCTGAAGCAACTCATTATTAACCTGTACAATACTGGTAAATACCGAGTTTACGTTATCAGCGAATATTGTCTCCCATGGCAGAAATATAAAGCAGCACAATTCCTTACTCTGCCATATTTTAAGATCGAGGAATTTACAATTAAATCAATTCGTAAATCTGTACCCTTCTAACGTTAAGATGTCCCTGTCTTGGTTGTCACTGTCAATGAGATAAGTCAGTATGAAACATACAAAGGATAAACGACAACTTAAAACATAAGAAAATGCAATTATTATATATACTCGTACATATATACATACATGTATGTGTATGTGTGTGCGCGCGTGGGTAGGTGTGTGTGCGTGTGTGTAGGTGTATATGCGCGTGAGTAGGTAGGTAGGTAGATAGGTAGGTTATTATATTACCACTATATATTTTTACTTCATTAATATATTGTTAGGGTTGCGAAGCGATTTCGGGGAATAATTATCTGTATAACGAGCTAAACAACCAGGTTTTCGTCCTATACCGTACAGAGAACTGAACTTATCACTGGTAATCCTACTACAAACTATTTTTCTTATTTTGTGTGTCGTTGTCGTTGTTGTTGGTGGTGGTGGTGTTGTTGGTGTGTGTGTTGTTTGCTTTTGTGTGTTTTGTTGTTGTCGTTGTTTTGTTTCTATTTGTGCTTTTGTTTGTTAATTGTTTGTTTTTTGTTTGTTTTTTGTTGTTTTTGTTTTGTTTTGGTGTTTATTGATGAGCCTTCTTGTTTTAATAGTTGTTTTTCACTTTAGTTGTGAGGTCTTTGAGTTACAAAACTTAATATTTTAAGAATAAAACTTAATAAGTCTGCTGCACCAACAATAAATAACAAAATACAACATGGTAGTTGTTGTTATTTTTCTACAGAAGTACGTTTAATTTATTTAGCCTTTAAAATGGACAATGTTAAATAGTTTATTTAGAATGTTCAAATAAATGAATAATAATTAATGCTTCACTTAACATTTCCACAAAATTGTCATCGTTCAATCCGGAACTATGCAAAATCTTGACCATTTTAATCAACGAAATACACCGTATAGTTTTCGACCATGTTTTCTTTTCGTTATAACTGCAGAGCAGTGTGCTTTATGATATTGTACCAATGTTACCGTTGACACATGTAACTTTGCTGAAGTGTCTCCTAATTTTATCAAGATATTTCAGGTCTTGGAGAGTGCCGACGTGACTTGCCTCGTGCTTTGTTTTGCAATGGAGGAGAAAAAAGGACAAGCAAATGGGAAAAGTTTTACACAATGCCGACGTGAAATGATCTTTTTCTAAGTAGTTTAATAGATACATGTATATAGGGAGTGTTGTATGACATTATTAGAAGTCGGTGTCAACTTGATAAAACATCAGCATTTCTTTGCCAATTGTCGCTCTGTCATTCTGGCCACCCGTATTTAGTACGTTTACACTACGAAGAATATGTCACCAAGAACCATTTGTACTTAAGACTATATTGTACATCTGTATTTATCTGTATTAATATCAGGTTTTAAGTAAGGTTTCACCACTCAGACTTATCTTCGCGCACGAAAGAATAAGTTATGGTACAGAGTACATTTTGTTTTAGCACATCAGATTTTAGTTCGTCAGATAAAACAACATGGGTTTTTTGTGTGTGTTTTTTTGTTTGTCTTGCAAAAAGACCGGGCGATTGTGTATACCGAAAGGTAACACAACTCTGGCTTAGATGTTGGTAGAATGTAATATGCTACATACAAAATATACGTGTTAGTGTAAGATGTTTATTATTTTGGGAAATTCGATTTCTACCATAGGCATACATAACTTTAAGTAAGCAAAAACAAACGGAAGCTAAGTTGTACCAAGAATGAAAATTAATAGTTGCCAAAAAGCTTTTAGCAAACTTAAATTTATCCCAAAACGGGGCGTGGTGTAGTCACGTAGTGGTCTGATTCTACAAAGCTCTCAGTTTTGAGAGAATTGCAAAGAAAGTGAGGCTGGTAGGATGTCATTAATGTATCAAACTGTGAACAATGTAGATACTGAAAGTATGAGGTGCGTGCGTGCCTGTGTTTTATTATTTCGGTCTGTACAAAGTAACTAAATATCAAGTATATTTGATCATTCTAAGAAAAAGACAGAGAAAGAAAGAGGCATACAGAAAGAGAGAGAGAGAGAGAGAGAGAGAGAGAGAGAGAGAGAGAGAGAGAGAGAGAGAGAGCAAGAGAGCAAGAGAGAGAGCGGGTGTGTGTGTGTGTGTGTGTGTGTTTGCGCGCGTGCGTGCGTGTGTGTTATCTTTGTTTGATATTTAGCTGTTCGATGTACATTCTGGTCTAAAATCAAAACAATAATATAGAGAAGTTTATGGTGCGGCTCTCTTTTAAACCATTCCTATTAATAATGTTACGCCTTTTCACCTTAACGAGTGCCTGAAATAATTATTTAGAGAAGACCTTCATAAAATATAACTGTGCTGACAAGTAAAGTTTAGATTCTGTCATCCTCAAACATTATTTTATATAATGGCTGTTTCTTAATTAAATGGGAGAATATAATTATATTTCAACAAATGCGTTGTGACAGAGGTTTATTGTTAGTCAGGCTCAGTCCATTGAAGAGCCCATACATACACGAAAGCTAACAAACAAAAGTCTTAATTCTCATTGACATTAACTTTTAAGACCAGATTATAACATTAAGCCTTTTGAACACACACACACGCACGCACGCACACACACACACGCACGCACGCACGCACACACACACACACACACACACGCACGCACGCACACACACACACATATGAGGGAGAGAAAGAGAGAGAAAGTGAGAGATACGGGAGTACCTGGTATTTATGTATATAAAGTCTAAGTTTTATTAGCTATAAGACATTAAACACGCTAATGAACAACACTATATGATTTCCTAACACACGTCGTCTTATAACTCAATACTGAAGTTCGTTTCTAAGCAACATGGAACCACATTAACTTTCACAAAAATATGACGCAAACGATTCATATTATTTTAAAGAGTTAGAATTTGGGGAAACATGTGAAGTTTTGACAATAATTCCCCTGTCATTTCCTCTAACAATTCTCAAAACTCATACTCAACGATTTAGCCCTCATTCTGTCATAATGCATCCATATTTCTCTCTCTTTGTGTGTGGTTTATGCTTGATGCAAACTATTTGACCAAGCCCCGTGTGTAAGGCAACGAATAAAGAATCTCTTTAACTGTCCCGTGTGTCCTAGGGAAATAGTTATGAGCCCGGCAATGTTACGCGAGTCTGATCTTTAAGTGAACGAACGCAGCCAACTCCCAAAAGAGTTGTGCAGATAGAAGTTGGAAAGTGATAGGCAATGCTTAAACATTTTATATTATTTGTAATTACTGACTTACAAATTTATTTATTAAGGATTGTAAGCACTAGGAAAATGGTAACAATGCATATATTCTGATATCAATATCTTACTTCATGGCGACATCGACAGTTCCGTCCGAGAAGGACATACACAATTGTGTGGGTAGAACCAACTCTGCTGGAATACATTTGGTTTGCTCACACCGAGCTCAAATCTTTAGTGTGTGTAATGTAAATGACAGAATTAACCTACAGAAATGTGCAATGCAATACAGCTACAATGTCAGTTGACTGAAATGCTAACATCTTTCAACGGGGAAAAAAGATTCGTAATACGAACTTGCTTTGAAATATGATACAAACATTTATTAAATGGTCAATATTGAATGCGATACTAGACGTCCCTTTAAACAACAGGACTTTTCAAAATATAGTTTTATGATAAATCCGCGTTTTTGTCTTGGTCAAATTAATAAAATATTATCAAGTTTATTTATCAACATGCTTATTTGTCTTGGAATGTGACATGTTAGTAAAGTAAAGGCTCCAGCGGCTTATCATATGCACATTAAATATAAAACATGAGAAACAGATTAAACTACTTCCTATGGTGACAATATCTAGGTTTGATGTTTATGTCTCAAATACTGTTTGAAGTTTAATTGATACGCACAACACACGAAAGGTTTGAAATTTAATTGATAAAAACAACACACGAAAGGATATCAAACTGATCGTTACATATTTGCTTTTGAAACTGTCGGTAGCTTAACATATATGTTGGCCTGTGTGGTTTTGTAGGCAGTATATCATATCTTCATTATGATTGTTTGCGTGTGAACACCTAAGCTCCAACTTAGCATCCCTGAAAGGTACTTAAAACTTTACAGTTCTATTCAAGGCACGCTTCTGTTATTGTTGACGTGATGTCAAGCGTATGCGATTGATAAGCTGTATTTATCATTTCAATTAAATGAAACACGTGGGAGTGGGGGGGGACGTTTTGCAATTAAATGTGGAGTTGACTTCAAACACAGGTACTGATTCTGAAAGATCATGCTTCGATGTATAAAAGTGGAGCACATTCAAAGAAAGATGTTTAAATAACAATATCTATATTACAAATATGTACTCGTATTTCGAAGGAGACAAGACGCGTCAGCTGTGTCCATGCATGCGTCTAATATTAACATTAATAATGTTTTGTGTTGAAACTACAAGTTTAAGTGATTGAAGCGTGTAATACAGATGTATTAATTAACAATGCAGCACAGAAATATTATTCAATGACTATATAAAAGGATAGAACAAGGAGCGTTCTTGTTATTAGAACGAATGTCCACTGACTATGCATTATCTACTAGGCCGAGAACTTTGACCATTATTTGCACACCTTTTATCGTTTACTCACAGTTGAACTTACACCGTCCTAATAGCGCTTTTCAGCACTTTGATTATGACAGCAAGCTTATATGACCCAAGACTCTAAAAGGTCATTTTTGACACCAATACTAATTAAAGTATTTAGATAACTTTAAATTACTCATGTCAAAAAGGGAGATCCACTTTTGTATCTCAAGAAATTGTATACATTGTATACAACCCAAACAATACATTTTTAAATTTACCAACGTCGAATATATTTACATTTCTTATTATAAATCAAATTATACAGTTTATAATGCTGACACTTAAAATGCCTTCTTGGGATGTTGAGAAATGTTTTATGTGTCAACAAAATGGCGCTGACACTCACTGAGTATGGGCTTTTATTACTTTAATAACAACCTTGTAATGGAAAAGGTTACTGCGAAGTGTTTAATATGGAATAAAACGATACATGGTGTTATCTGGTATTTCTACCAAAGTAATTCTGCTTTGATATTCTTTCAGAGTTATCTGGAAGTACGTTAAAAGTGATGTTTAACAGCAACTCCGAAAAATAAACTTAAAGGAGTTAAAAGAAACTAAACTGTCAACTTTAATTATTTGCTTCATCAATCAATTACAGTATATGGTGCTCAACTTAACCACATTTTAATTCATTAAGGTGTAATTTGTTCAGGAGATATCTGTTTCTGTTGTTGTTTTTGTGTTTTATGTTACATCGCACCGACACAGTTATGGTCTTATTAGCGACGTATAACCAACTTTTAGTGGAAGAAGTCCCCTGTCTTAAGTCAGGGTAGAACCATCGCAGCACTGCAGGTTAGTTAGAAAATCTCCCACCGTGGAAGATTTCGCCCCGACCGGGACACAAACCCAGGCGGTGAGGAGCTAAGTAGTTACAAGTCGGCGACTTAAAAAAAGATTAAAAAGATCTCTTACTTCATTCATAAATTGGGTTTATTTCAGTGTTTTTTACATTTGTTAGAAATTATCTTACCAAGCAATATCCATGATTTCAAACTATCAATATAAGGATTGTGGTTAAAAGTGAAAGGGGCTTGAGAAATATTAATCATAATTTAAATGTTTCAAAAGAATGTTTCAACGTTAACACCTACCACCCCACAACCGCCTACAACAACGTTATACTGGTATAGACAGTGATAGTATGAACATGTGCCAATAGTTATGTAAGATAACCCTGTTAAATGAAAGAAAGCGTAGATTAAAAGTGGTACTTTAATTCCGTCTGATTATGAACAGACCAATACCTCTCCTAAGACTCATCCTATTGCGTTTAATTTCTAGTTCAAAAACAATTTCTTTCCTACACAATCAAGTATTTAGCGTAACCTTTCCAATATCTGTAACATGCTATGCCTCTCACTAGACTACAAAATGAACATTATTGTTTGGAATTAATTCACTTCGTTTTATGACGTCATCAGTACACGTCGTTGCTTTGACAGTTTTCTTTTCACTGTTCGCATTTGAAGGGGGTCACGATGGCCCGGAATAGCTAACATGAGGACCCTGGCTTACAGTATGCTTTAAAATCTATTCACTTATGGCTAAATGTACACAGATTTACCCCACATGACCAAATCACGAACTCATCCAAGATTTCATAAAGACAAATATTCTAAGTTTGGTGAACATTGAGCCATAAATGTGGCCACGGGTGTGTTCTCGGTGTGTGTCTTTTCTAAAGCTTGACTAAGTGATCTACTTTTTTAAACAACATGTCCCAGTGAAGAGCTCATTCAAGATATAATACAGAAAACATTCTAAGTTTATTGAAAACTGGATCAAAATCGTAGCCTCAAATATGTTCACAAGTAAATTGCAGACGACAGGCGAAGGGGTGTCAGAAAAGCAAACCTCAAATAACCTTGTGCTGAGGTGAGCTCAAAATTGTATGTGCGAAGTTTGAGCTATGTTTGACCATTTTAAGCAGCCCAGTCGGATCTTTGGCCGACAGACTGTCACAAGGCGGTAACTGTTGGCTTTCCTCTACATTTGTAATGTTTGTTTTCATTGTTTTGAAACTTTTGCTTTGGATTGGCATGTGTAAACGTGTGTCTGGTGCATTGAAAAATTGAAAAAAAATGTCATAGGTAACAGGTTTTATTGCAGATGAACTAAGTGTTATCAGTGTCCAGCACACCATTATAAATTATCATGATAGAACTGAGATGAAACCCCAAAAAGTGTTAAAACAAAATGTACTCAACAAATATATCTCATACATAACAAAATGCTTTAGAGGTTTGAAGGCAAGTTCAGAACTCGATTGTCCATGTAAGTTTATCTATTGGTCAACATGGAAAGCTCCCATTGTTATAAGAATTGCCAAATAGATTAAAATGCCAGCACACCCAACATAAGAATACAAAGTGACAAAACACTGAGACGAGATATTACAAAGCATACATAAAACAAAGTTACGGCTTTGGATCAGTCAGCTAGCAAAGACCGATTGGCGTGCCAAAACTTGTGTCTGTAGCACTTCATGATCGGTTGCTCTGGAGCCATGTACATGCAATTTAAACAACTGACCAAAAGAATGACATTAATATTCAGTGATCCCAACCAAATTTTAAAGAAAGGGAGAACGGTTAAACACGATTATAATTAATCTATTTATACCAATGATCTCCTCCGTACCACATGAATATAAACAAATGTGTTAAAAGATTTTAGCTAAATTTACCAAGAATATAAATTAAGACATATCTATCGTTTTTAAGACGTATGTATCATTTTCTCATACAAACCACAGTTTTCCTTTAGTTCAACTGCCGACAATTAGCTGTATACCACGCATATATATATCCAAGGGAAATCATATCCAATGTACAACTTTGATTTCAAGCGCTGCTGCAACGTGCTTGGACTATTGCTCAAAGGAAGCCTACTGGGAAATCTGCAAATGTTCTCGAATACGCACCAAATAGCTTGAAATTGCAACTAAAAGTTACAGCCACTACAGCTAGAGCTAGTACTGACTGATGCACTTGAACCCATTTCACATTTTCTACAATCCCTCAACTGCTTTAATTAATTGCTTAGAATAAATGTCGTTTTAAAAGTGTTAAAGTCAAAGTAGAAGTAAATATAAACATTGTTTAATTTTTTTTATGTATTCTGTCATTTTTTTGACATTCCTTTATGCCAAAGGTAAACATTTGTATATGTTTTAATATCGCACAACTGGATCGTTCCAAAAGGGCTGGTGAAGCCTGTTAGCATATACCGGCTTTTCCAATCAGTGTAAGTGTAAACCACGTGGTGATGGTTGGCCTACTTTATACAAAAGAACATGTGTCTGTTTGTGATTCTGTTTGTGAGCATTTGGGGTAGGCATGATCTAAAACTGTCAAAAACCATAGAAGAAGGAGCAAGGTTCAAATCGCGGAACGGTCTATTTATTTGTCCATGTGCCGATGTCCAGGTTAATAAGAAAGAAAACCACCTAACCAGAGAAGAACAACCGACACACAGCGTAAGTCTTCTTCAATCGTTGTTAATTTCATTATCTACATAATTAATTTTGATGTGATATAAATTTCTAAACTACTAGGTAGTGTAGATGTTGATCTACACCTTTTTATATTATGTATACTTTAGAAGACCGGATGAAGTAAATGCTGGCTGCTTTAATACCTGTCATGACGATGTACCAATTCATTTTATCCTGACAGTAAACTGTAAGCGAAGCATACTGGTATATTATAAGAAGGATTACACTTTTGGTTGTGACGCTTTTTGGGCTTGACCCCGGGGTATTATGTACCTTTGTTATCAACACACAACCTAATTCTTCTTAGTTGGTGATTGTCATGATTATGAAAAATTCCACAGAATTAGGCAAATTTAACACTTTACATTTCTGTAAGATAAAGTGTTATGAAAAAATTAGGGTAATCACAGCGACGCCGCCCACTCGGGACTTTTCGGAGGTCCTGAGACGCCGCCCACTCGGGACTTTTCGGAGGTCCTGAGAAATCTAACCTTTTGGCTCCATATCCCACACATCCGTTGTATAATTTTAATTTAATGATTCGCTGTTGCGCTGTTCCAATGCGGTAACTGTCGGGTTTGCTCTATTCGTTAAAAGACTCATCACAAATTTGTTCTTACTTTTCGCTTGGCTTGCATGTGAAATACCTTTGTTCTGTGCCTTTTCGGAGTTTGGTATATGTGGCAATGCTCATAGGACTTTGTCATATATTCTTATTTTATATAGAGTTCTTAATATTTTGGCTATTTTTATTGTTCATGTTTTATGAAGGAGTAGTATTTTTTATTTTGTTATGTGCGATGACAACAAAAGTTGAAATGTCTTTTCTGAAATCAAAATAGATCAAAACAAATGATAAAACACTTCTACGATATTATCAGGAAATTGGTTCGATGATGACTCTAAAGAAACTATTTCGACAATTTATAATCTTGGCGGTGTGCAGTTAGAGCCCTTAAGGAAATCTGTGTCTAGGCCTATATCCTGACAATCAGCAGCAGTCTAATCATTACACAGACACATTTTTGAGCTAAGTCCATAATTATCGGTTTGATGGGCCCAGAGAGAACTTAACGTCCTTTAACATGCAGCCAACCTTTCCTCAGTTTATGTTTAGTAGATCCGTCTATATCCATCTTCATTGGGATGAATTCCAGTGTGTATAACAGATATGACTTTAGGCTGGCACACACCTAAGCAGAATGTCAATAAGCCCCGCTTCCTCTCCCAACCTGTACACGTACTATTCACATTTAAGAATGCATCAACACGGTGTGTTTTATTGAAAGTTGTTTATTTTTTGCTCCGCTTGCTCGATCTGATGGATCTGAAGAAATTCTATTGTTGTAGTCAATTCATAAAGACCTAAGTCGCTTTGTCAAGTAGCTTTAACCTAAAAATCGGTTGGATATTTTCCAACCAAAAAAGAAAAATCGATCCAGCCATTAGTAAACGCCAACTATCTATGTTCTTTTCTCCAGAATGACATTCATCTTCTTTATCATCGATTATTTTATTCTTTGCAAAAAGTAATGTTTAAACGTTTTTTCTCATCGTAACAACTTAATTTCTTCGATGTCTAAATACACACCCACTGCTTCGAAACAAAAACATCTTTACCTAAGAACAAGATTTCTACATTACAATCAATACAATTAAGAGTTCCGAATACGTAGATAAAATAGCTTGTAAATTTTTGTCACTAACTATAAATCGAAAACTACGTTGTAGAGACTCTTACATTAAATATCATATTGACAACTTCCAACAAAGAACAAAATAGCAAAGATGTGACAAACTGACAAGGGTGGTAAGAGTAAGTTGTATTGCTTTTGTTCCAAAGCCTACTTTTGTGTATGCTCATTATCATTTTTTTTCTCAAATACGATTCCAATGACTCCCAATATATAATGGTTAATAATTCATTAGGAGAGCATTAAAACTGAGTAAACCACTGACATAAACACAATCTTCTCGCGAAATGAAAAAGTAAATGAAATTCGTCAAAAGGTGTTTAAAGTCGTTAAGCTTGACAACTAACTGCTCAAGAAAATTGTTTTAAAAGTCATAAACAGGACCCAATTACAAAACACAATAAAGACCACTTACATATCTGTCTTTCAAGTGTGAGATTCTCCATTTTAAAAGGCAGCATAATTATGTGACATTCAAAGATGTGCATTTTTAACCTTTCATCAAAGATTTTAAAAAATGAAACTAATAGAGAGGTGAAAAAACAATAATATTACAGACTTACATGTGTGCGTATCATGATATGATATCATTGCTCGAAGAGACGAGGTGTCAAATACCCACGTGTCATTTCATAAGGATACGAGGGAATTCCATTTAATTTCCTGACTGGGAATATTGCTCTTGGAATTAACTTTTAATGTTTATATTTAACACTTAGTTTTCAGAAAATACTCTGCAAAAATGATTTATGAATCATATTTTACACAATTATTGCACATGCATCGAAGTGTACTATTGTCTATACAGTACATAACATCACCTTGACGTCCACTTAACAGCATTTAAATACATAAAAATATTTAAAATAGTATAAATTAAAACATGTATACGGATTTTAATAAAACATGTTCGACTAAATTATTTATTATTGGGTAAATTGTAAAGAAAAAAATATCAACAGCGTTTAATTAGTTATGAATATTTACTTTTATTTGGACTATTATAACAACGACACAGTTAAATATCAAACCTTAATCAATTTAACCGATTGTCAACTAAAAGACCACATTTTTTGCAGAAACAAGAAAAATAGTTCTTCCAGTAATTCAATACATCAAAAAGATGCCCTATAGTAAATGCCGCATAAAATACATTTGTAAAACCCACTCGAAACGGATTAAATTCAATTAAGATGCACAAATTAGTACAAATGTTTGTTTTGTCAACCAGTCTAACACTCAGCAAGATCTATAAATAATTTAAAACAATCGGCTCATTGGCAATATCTTTGGCACTAACATCGTTTTGCGAGGATTTTGTAATACATTGCACACCAGGGGGCGGCCTGGGGCTATACAACTTTGAGCTTCTGCAATTCCGAAGGAATGATTATTGACAAGGTTTTATACACCATAATAGGTTTGCTGTGCTGTCATTTACATTAAACTCACGTAAGATTGATTGGAGAACGATTCCAAGTGTGGGTAGAACCTGCGATCAACCGCATGTCAAAAGGTACACCTGCTGTTTCTGTTTATTAGGGCTCTACCCCCATGTTGATGGGCTGAAGATATATGTTTGTAATAATTGGTGACACAATTCTCCCTGCAAATACAACGTCTTTCAACAGTTTTTATCACTACGAGAAATGAAAAAAGGAACTCAGAGAGCTAGGCTGGATACGAGATTTGCTCCTTAAAGGGTTTGTGTTTAAAACAGAATATCACAGGAGGACAACAGAAATGGAATACCACTGATGGGACGAACAAAGGTGCTCATGTAGTGGATGTATTAAAGTATATTAAAATTTGAAATAACTGTTGTGAGACACAGAAACTGCTACAAGACACTACACAAACAGAAAGACAAAAGTTACCCCCATTACACGTTCAATCGACTATAGGACAGCTGGAAGACCTGTCTGACAAAATTGGAATTTTATGTGGCATTTTCAGTGATATTAAATGATTCTCAAATTTTAAGTCAAGGCATTGACTGGTTGATTGTAAGGCAGAAATAAAAATCGATTATGTTATGACAATATTGAGGCATTCTCCAAGCTAAAGTGTGTTTATTTGTATAATCTTTTAAAACATCTAATTTCTAAGTTATTTTTGTCTTACTTTATAAATAAAAGAAACATTACATACAAGTAAATAGCTGGTCTTCTATTATTTTTAAGAGATTAAGTTTTTTAAAGACTTTTAAAGAACAAGACTTCTAAGATATAAGTACGACCGGTGGCAATAAATTTAACTTTTTTTAGCTTTCCATATTCGTGCAACAAATTTTCATAATCTCAAATCATATTTTCTTTAAAAGATAGAGAATTAATTTCGAAAATATATTCGTTTTAAATTATGCTAAAGACATCTTAAAAATATATTTCCCTTTAAAGAGGACATAAATGTTAGAATCATTTCTATTTTCTATACAATAATTTATTAATGTCAAATCCTGCTTTATTTTTCTAAGACATGGCTGTCAAATATATTTTCATATGAAACATATACGTATTGCCCTAAAATTTTATGGTTGGATAATTAGCTATATATTGGCTGGAGGTAAATAGTGAAACCAGGTACAACTATTTCACCATCAACAGTTTGCCTCTAGAATTATAATATTCTGTTAACATGAAATCATTCTTACATACTCAAGACCTATAGTGAGTTTTGCCCTTATGATTTGATTGGCTGACAACAGTTGTAGGATATGTGCATGTCAAGATCTTTTACCAACATTATCAGAAGTTGTTAGGCGGAAACAAAGAACGTGTCACTCAAAAATGTTACATAATAAGTGCTGTAATTATAATTTTTCTAATAAATATTTTTTTTTATCTGCCTTATATTGTTATCTCATTTCATCCTACAAATTTTATCACTGTCTAATCAATAATACTTAATAATAATAATTAATAGTTCACAACTATATTAAACAACAAAACCTTGTCATAAGTATACTTTTACAACCAAAAATATTCGCTGGGATGCTACAATGTGACAAGGTAAATATAACATATTTTTCTGTAAAGCTATTATACATGTAGTACCAACTATGTGACATATTGGAAACTAGCTACATCGAAAAAAAAAATTAAATAACACTAAAGACGTTTTGTTGTGTTTGGACCATTATAAAGATGACAATTTCTTATACATTTTAAAGGCTACACTGTGCCAAACTTTACGAATAAAGGCCGTCTTCCCTTTATTGCAGTTAACGTCAATGTTGTAAGATCATCGTAAGCAACTGCACAAAAGTGCCAAAAAAAACAGCTGAAATAAGAGAAACACTCGTCATCCCGTCTAGTGAGACAATATGATTTCAGCAGATGAAATAATACCGCATTATAGATCATCGAGGAAGATCTTAATGCTGTAAATTGAAGGTATAGACATCACATTCTGACATTGTCTCAGGAGGAGGAATAAATAAACAAAACAGGAGGATGAGTTACAAGTTTGTAAGGTTATCATTACAAACAACTGTACATGTCTGTTTATTCTAGAAAAAGCAAAACCGTTTGGCTTGAACATTAAAAGCTACAAAAATTTTGTCCTCACTATAATCTGTATTTCGCATGTGTTTAAACTTTTGGCACCAATTAACCGAAAAAAACAATTCTAAAGAATTTGCCATGCTTATGTGGAAAAGAACATGTCTTGGTCATAATTACACATAATATGGAACAACCTCAAACATACAAAAGATAAAAACAAATAATGTTAACAGTGATAATACAGGTGTGTCTCAGCTATCAGTCTCTGGCTTATTTCACCATTACACTAAGCGCCATGCAACACTCTAATTTCATAAAAGTCGATCAAACCGACAAAAAAAAATAATTTTGATGTTACGTACTCAAATAAATATTCCATAAATATTCAGATTATGCACCTGAATAGTTTTGTTTATCTCATATCATAAGTACGAATATAAAATACACAAAACATCAGAAAAAAAGAATAAAGTTAAACATAAATATCATTTCTTAAGTGCATTAATTATCTTCTTTTAATGCCATTTTGCCAAAGGTACCTGCTATTTGAAACGACAAGTAATGGTATGATGTCGACAAGCTTTCTGGTTAACAGTCTGTAGTTTTAGAGGACAAACTCTACGTAAAACGTACGTATATATATGTATATGTATATACGTATGTATCTCGGGAATTCTGAAATCTAATGCACAATTCAAGTCTTAACCAATTGCTAATGGAAATTGTTACGAATGGACTTTGTATCTGTTGTAGTTTAACTATCGCTTTTGGTAGAGTGCACCCTTGTTGTTGTAGTGTGTAACCATTACGAAAATAAACGAGATCCTCGAAGTATGCAATTCTTCATGTTTATAATTCACATGTTATGAAGAAAAACACAACAAAAATTCTCATGTTAATGAGCGATGTTATTGACCATAAAATACAATTTATTAGGCGACGCAGAAGGTTAATTTTAGATAGCCTTCCATAATATTTTTATTTAATGTAAAAACTATTTCAGCCAATAAAATCCAAAATCCTTTTGTAGCCAAATGCACGTTACAGCATGGTTTATGAAATGAAATGAAAACTTGGAAGCATTACAAAACGGAATTACAGTGCTTTCAAACAATTTCTAGTAGACATAGCAATTTAGCACGATAATAATTCCTTTCGTTCGTACCGAATTTATGACATAAGTCCCTGCTTATAGGCTGTTGCTTTACTTCTTTCAAAGAATTTGAAAAACTTATTTCCTTCCCTAAACTGTAATTTGTGAAATTTCTATTAAATATCTGCCATTTAAAATATATTGAATTGCAACTTTATTGTTGAAGGCTAAATTGAGCAGATACCTTAACGGTATTTATATACTATTTCAATTTGACATTTTAAAGCAAACGTCTATTTGGAAGAAATAAATGTTTAAACATGATTAAAACTGTTGGAATGAAAAAGAACATATTTAAAACCCTTAAATGATATTCTAACACAATATAAAATCCACAAAAAGATGCATGCTGAGCAGTCTAACAATTGAGCCAATGCAAACAGAAAGTCAACGCCAAAGAGCAAATTTGTACACCGTTTTGTTATATTATTTACTTTACTTTTCTTTAACTTCTACTTTATTTTACTTTACTTTTTATTTATTTACTTACTTACTTACTTACTCACTAACTCACTCACTCACTCACTCACTCACACACTTACTTATTTATTTATTCATTCATTCATTTAAACGAAAGATAATTATTTGTAGGAAATGTTGTCACACACATATTTATCCTTATCATTAAAATAAGATACTATTTTAAATTGGGACACAAATTAAACGACAATTACTAATTGAATTCTGATAAACAGTTTTCCTAAACACTTGCTTCCCTGCTAAATTAAAAACAATTTCTCAACTGAATTGGAAAAGAGATTATACCTGGATATATGCGCCGTGACAGTGCTTGATTATATGGTCACTCAGGGGAATAAACTCATTGAAGAGCAAAATACACTTTCGCGAGGCAATCGGTCACAGACAAGGCCTCGACACACACGCTCATACAGAAATATGTTCATTCACACCAATGAAACTATAAAAGAAATGAAACATCATCAGAAAGGCCAGGTCACTGGGTTATAAATATTTAAGTTGGAGAAAAAAGACATGTCTGCCACATATGTACATCTGCTTTTTGTTAATTGCTATCATGTTTTAAAGTGGTTACCAGTTATCTATAACTAATATTTATACATACTGTACTTGCACATACACACATTTACCTTTCTATATGAACTATAATATATATAATATGTATATAAGGTGAAGAGACACTTTGTTAATTTAGCGATAAAATAAATTTTGTTCTCTAGTCACTATTTCCAACGCTTATCAAAATTCAATTTCGACTGTTTTAAGCCCTCAGAATGTCATATGAGAACATATTTATATCTATATGATTCGTTATATTTTTAGGCAAACAATAACACCAGGCACCATGTGTAAGAAGCCTGCAAATGTATGTATAACTGTCCTGTGTATCAAAGAGAAATTGTTATGAGGTCGGTATGTTTAACGACTGTGAAATTCTGTTGGAGAAGGTAGCTTCGTCCGACAAGTGTTGAAAGCAAGAAAGTGATAGGCAATTCAAGCTAGCATTAAAGTGTTGTTACCTTTTAACCATATTTTTACAAACTGTCTTATGATTTCATACAGAATTCAGCACTAAAGAAACATGATATGTTCATGTTATTCACATTGCATCAATGCTACGATCCTGCCGACCTCAAACTTTTATTGCTTTATTATTGTTACATAAAGCCATAACGTCCATGGTACAGACAATGATCTATTTACTTACATTACTGATATTTTACCATTTCTATCCAAGTTTAAAATAGACAGTGGTTTTGAACGGTATAAGAAGTTGTAAATATGTAGAGAGCGGAAGCTGAAGGTAAACACAATTATGTGTAGTTAACAAAAGAATAATAAAAATGTCTGGTTTTGAAACACTTTCTATCATAAATATATTTTGCTTCATCTAGAACCTAATTACACGCAGCATCTTATGACCAATACAGGAACTAACATTAAAATGCTACCACTTAAATGTATTTTGTTCTGAATGTACCACAACTATTGAAGAGGGGAGCAGTAATTGTAATAAAGCTATTTTAGTAAGCTAAGCTTCCAATTTCTTTCATGTGTTAAGGTTTCTGTAATCCACACCTAATAGGATTAATGCAGAAAAATACATTTGATAAAAGGTCAATGCTGATCAATTCTAGGATGGCGTCTTCTTACGTCGATACAAACAATAGCACAGTAAATGCTTACTTATAAAGGGGAACAATCAGCTTTTGTCATGACTAATGCAAAAAATGCAGACTATATTCTTTTGCCGTCTGGCCATTCCAATTTTATTGGGCTTCTCAATGTTTGTATATTTTCCTGAAAATATACCATTTACCTTTCATGTGTAAACCTTTTTCTAGAGCGTTTTTATTCACATAATTATAATCATAGTACCATGTCATATTTCGTACTGGATATAATAACTTTAAAAAGATGTTAGAAATATGTCTAATATACATACTTATAATATATTGTAAAATGATAAACTTCTTACGGAGAGAGGGTTTAGGTAAGTCAAGTAACATGAACAAACAAGACTCTCCCAGCCGAATTAAACACAGGAACAAAAGCCAGTCAAATCTAAAATAATATTAACGTAGATTTTGCATATTTAGACATTTTATGGCAGTTATAGCTATGTAAAATACCAAGTGAACGCAGGTCGAGTTGTTTTTGTACACTCCACAAAGCTATTTCCAGTATTTTCCATTTTCTTTCCTGAAATGAAAAATAAACCAAGGAAGGTTACTTAAACTTAATCCTATGTAGAGTTATGTCCTTGCCCATTGCAATGCAGATTTTATTTAATCTCCAATATTGAGTTACAAGTTCATATATTTTGGTATTAAATGTATAGTTTTAAATACTAAATTAATTACTTAAAAGACAAAAATGGCTTATGGAATTTGTTTACGAATACAAAAGAGTCTAGTCGATATCACAGTGGCTAGCCTGCTTAAACTTTTATATATGCCATATGACAAACTTGTTAATGTTACCTTCATTAAAGAATATTTTAGCTGGAAGATAGATGGTATAATAAAAGCCAATCAAGAAATGACAAGGACCAAAAAAGTCCAAATCTGGAGATGGTAAGGTCAGACAATACCCCTGTCCATGATGAACGATTTCCTGACCTCGTTTAGACACAGACAGACCTTTCCTGGAAAATTTATCTCAAGTCAATCAAGCGGTAAGAGAGAAATTAGATTGACATTGTGATTATCGAGTTGATGAAACCCTTTTCACATACTGGCTTTGTGGTGATCAGTGGTTTGTCACTTCAACTTGCATGTGTATATCTGTATCTAGCGCTTCGTAAGATTGTATTTTAATTCCCACAGGACATTGTCGAATTTTCTGTTCCATTTCAACAGGGTAGGCTCTAAATTACAAATTGTCTATTTCCAGTTTTGGTATGCATATTCGAGTGCCACTGAAATAAATGTATACAATTTGAATAGCAGACAATTGGTTTTGTTGCTTTTGCAGTAGTAGTAGTTGTTGTTGCTGTTGTTGCGACTGGCGCTGATGTTGTTTGAATGACACAACTTAATGTATTAATTTTTCAACATTCCCAATATGTCATAATATTTCGAGGTTTAAATTTTTTTATAAACCTATAGTTATATATCATGGACAACAATTACGAAAACCTTAACTAATCACTATTTTTGAGCATGTATCGTTGACAAGCAATTTTTTATCAGAAATATCCAGCTTTGATTTCAAGCGCTGCTGCAACGTGCCTAGACTATCACTGAGATTTAGCCTCATGGGAAATCTGCAAATGTTAGAACATTTTTTTCTATTACGTTGCAGATAGCTGAAATTTGTAGCCAGCACTTACGAGAATTGAAGCCAATACTGACTTGTGCACTCTCACACTTTTATCCATCTGGTTTTCATAGAAAAAGACAATTAAATGAGATTCAACTATCAAATAACATCTGCCTGGTATTTATCTTAGCCATAAACTGATATCACAGATGGGTAAAAATAATAAATATTTATAGTCGTTGTCTTCATTTTAATATTATATTTAAAAAGGATTCCCTTCATATCAGACGCTAAAACAGAATATTTTGATTTTGAATATGTAATATCTATAAAGCAAGTTATTACTTTTTATTATTATCATCATAATCATTATCAACACCATCATCACCATCATCATCATCATCATCATCATCATCATCATCATCATCATCATCATCACTATTCTTCTTCTTTTTCTTCTTCTTCTTCTTCTTCTTCTTCTTCTTATTATTATTATTATTATTATTATTATTAGAGAAAACCACAGATGCGCCGGAGACCACAGAACCACAGACTTGATATTCTTAGATTGTTGGGTTTCTTGTTCTTGGTGTGCAAAATGATTACATCGAAGCATAATATGATAGGAGTGGGGAGCTTCTCAATTTACATGACATTTGTTATGTCAGTTCGGTTAGTCAAACCACTAATTTTAAATTGTTATCCGGACAATGGCTGATTGAAGCAGGTAAAGTTGTTTTAAAGAGAGCTATGACTGGACATATAATCCTTATCAGCAGCAATTTAATTAATGAGCAAAATAAAATAGTTGTGTCTTTTGGATCAGTTCATTAATATCTGTTTGATGTTTTACAAAAAGCGTGGACTTTGGGGTGACCATTTTACATGTATGCAGCCTTTCATTGCCACAACAGATGTAAAATACATACTACTAATAATCATCGAACCATATAGCGATACACATGTCAATGTTCATTTACTTAGATATAATGTATGCAATGTAAGCAGGAATGGCAAGGGTTTGCCAATTCACCTTTCTGCGAGATCTAAAAATAGATATTTCACATTGTGTATTACCATGGAATTAGCCAATCACATCGCGTTGATTGACACTTTACCTGCGTTATGCTGATTCTCACTTACACACTGTCCCACAAACAATGATTTTAACAAGCGATCAGTTTAAATCTGTTTGAGCCTTTGGTTCAATTTAATAGCAGCAGGGTTGTTTGTTGTTTGTGGTTTGCAAGGAATCGTTCGTTGCTGTAATCGCTTCTTTGTTTGCATCTTAATTTAGTTAATTGGATGAGGCTTGTCCATTTCTGCATCGAAATGTAAAATCTCGCTGTAGTCAGCAACAACTTTCTTTCATAATTTTGTGTCATGAATTCATCCTTGGGTGAAACTGTCTTAATCTTCATCTAAACATCTCAATCAGAAGCTCTTTGCATTTGGGAGATATCAAATTAAAATATTTTCGCGGATCTGTAAGATAATCTGTAAGATCTGTCTCTATAAACCAGCTTGTTTGTGGGCAAGGGGCGGAGCTTAAACTCTATTTTTAGACTCGCGGAAAGGTGAATTAACCTGACTATGTGACCCGTTAATTTTACTTTTTATTATAAATGGAACATATTGGGTAACGTTTATATTCATCCACTATTATTTATCTATCGAAATCACTAGCTGAAGTGAAGTCCAAAGCCCTCCCACGACATGTTATCTCGGGTGGCCGACGAAGGTGTCAGAATGTTACTCTCCCAAATACTTCATTACATTAAACTGTAACAAAAACTGTACAGTCTAGCGTCGCTACGTACAAATCATTCTCCTCAACACTCCGATTTATACGGAGATTTTTTTTTTTTTTTTTGGGGGGGGGGGGTCGGTTCCTTGAAAACAAATGGCGAAAATAGTGATTGAGTATACAATCTTACCAAAAAACAGTATACTAGAATACACAGTCAGGAAGTGATGGTCACATATATTATACTAGAAAAGCATTGATGCAAAGCATCAAAGGGCGTCCCATTTAAGTTTTAATAATATGTCATTTAACTTGCAACAACGAACGACGTGCAATACGTTGTGTTTATTTGTTTTTGAGATACATTGCAGCCATCAGCGATCACGTGACAGTGAAGCTGCTTAATATGTGCTGACCATGGGACAACTTGTAAATTGTCTCAGGCCCGAAAACAATATCATTGCAACTGTCTCAAAGACTGACGGTTCGGAGACCTTTTACCTTGACACATTGTCTACGAAAATTATGTTTGAAGTCATAAAATAAACGAAACAACTAACTTTATGTTATTTAATTGTGAGTGTGTTTGTTTCTTGAGTGTGTTAAATTCTTAACTGAAAATAAGTCTTCAAGACATTCAGATTCGGACATCCAGTCAGTTTATGCTGTCAGTTTTTACTTTACCCATAATTGTTATCAAGTAACCCTACAAAGCAAAAATATAAACTTAACACATGCTCAGTTACGTCAAAGATTTAACAACAACCTCCTACAAATAGATATTCATGTATGCTAGCACTTTAGGTAGTGCTTAAGTGAGATTAATATCTTCCCAGCCAGGGCCTGACACAGTAATTACACAATAGGCCACAATAATTGGTCCGTGTATACCAGCGCAATTAGCCCTACAGAGAGTTTAATCTTAACCTTAAATAGGTTCTGTTCAATTGGTAACTATTCAGAATGTAGCTTTCAATTTGAATGCATGAGGTTTGTAACATTAGATTATTCTGAAAGTTTTTATCTGCAAAAGGTCAACCGAAATCTAGCTATTTCCCGCTAAATAAGAATATATTTGACAAAGTCCTCTGAGCATTGCAACATATAAAAAAATGAAAATGCACAGGACCAGTGTATTCAAATGCAAGCCAAATGTAAAAGTAAGAACAAATCTGAAACATTTAACCAAAAAAAGCAAACCCGACAGTTACCGTCATGGAAGAGTCAGTCGGCAATATGGACCGACTGGGGTGCTTAAACTGATTTTACAGAGCTATAACCTCGCACGTCCTGATGGGTTTCTCAAATGCAAGCAATGAAAAGAAAACCGATCTAAATGAATAATAAATGTCAAAGCGCTGGCGTTTTCATTTGATAAGTTATGAAGAAAGTAGTTACGTCATTCAAAAATACTATCCACATAGTGTTTGGAAGAGATATATGTATTATTTCGATTAGAATACCAACATAAAATGTTGATAGTAAATGAAATTAACTTTTTGAATCAAGAAAAATAATGACCAGATAAGAGTAAATTGTTGTAGCATCCTGTTCATGTTAACATGGAATTAAGGAACCAAAGTCCAATGTCCAACAGACCTTGAAAAGGGGTTGAAAGGACACGTTTCGTAGCTTTACTTCTTCTAGCTTCACCCCTTCTAATCCCCGCAAAATTATTCTTACAAACAAGTCTTGCAGAGAGAAGGGAGCCAGATAAAAACACTGACCGAGTCATGCTTATCTTTTGGTACCTACATACTATTGTTAAATAGTACTGCACTTTAGTAAATCACTTGGTTTCTACATACCAGGGATAACCCGGATTCATCTAGAAGTAAACATATGCAGTGTTACTGTTAAAGAGTACTGCACTTTAGTAAATCATTTGGTACCTACATTCCAGGGATAATCCAAATTCATCTAGTAGATAAAGTATGCAGTGTTACTGTTAAAGAGTACTGCACTTTAGTAAATCACTTGGTACCTACATACCAGAGATAACTCGGATTCATCTAGTAGTTAACGTATGCAGTGTTATTGTTACTGAGCACGGCACTTTGGTAAATGTCTAGGTATCTACATACTTCATTTGAAGAAAATCAATCGAGATGGACAGGCATATCAATGAGAATGAACAAATAACATTTATTATTTATTTATGACATTTTCATGGTTATTTTTTTAAAGGTTTTTACAACATATCTTATAATATAGTAATGTAGATTGTGTTTTTTTGTTTTTTGTTTTTTTTCATGCTCACAATGTTATAATTACTGCAATTTTGCAATTATGTACAAGTTTTAGTAAAATTTAAAACAATGTCATGGAAAAAATGACATTGAGTAAATTATTGGTATGAATGTATTTGATAAATATGTAGATATAAACTAATTGGTTCCTTTTGTAACGTGTTGCCAACTAAATTATTACAAACTGGTGCAATACAAAGAGTCTGGTGTTTTTTCTATAATACTCTGTTGATAAGAACGATGTGAAGAAAATGTTCGTAGTCACAGCGAGGCTCATGATTGGTGACATCATGGACATACATGTTAATAAGAATTATAATAAAAGAATAAACGTCAAAATGAACAAATTACATTTATAACTACTGGGTGTGTAATTTTTGTTATGACAATTATGATAGAATGAAAGCATTTTAACTACTGTATTATTATTTAAGCAAGAACAGTGTGTCTATGTACATTACCTGTAAACGCTTTTACATTCATGAATCATGGTCAAGCACTGTCAAACAGTTTCAAAATGGCAAAAAATTCCATCTTAAGGTGCTTTTCATCTTTAACATTACCACAAGCGATAAATTAAAAACTACAAAACATTGAGGCTTATAAATGACTTTATGGATAACTTGTGAAGAAAACGAAGCGAGTAGAATATTAATCACCTAGCAAATTATATTGGGCAGTGGAATTCTACTTCATCTTTACAACAAAGAATAACAAAACTAACAAACTATTACAAAAATTAACCATCAACAACAGAAAAAGTTGTTTTTAACACACACATACTTAAAAAGCTTTGTTCGGAACTACTTATAAACCAAAAAGCGGTATGTTTCGAATATAAAACAATTTCAGAAAATATGTGACTGTTAGTTTTATCGTGTTCCTATGAGGTATGTATTTTTCAAGACAAGTATCTCTAATTGGTATAATGCTTGTCGTAAGATATGAGCTTGTCCTTAAGACAGAATGGTCTCAATATCAGGTGTAAAAATAAAAATACATTCCTTCGATGACATCAGAAATTGGCCAACAAGGCATATAGCTACTATTGATTCTTGTCCAGTCGGACACAGGTGAAAGACCACGTGTCTTCATTTAATGGCATCGCTTGAAGTTTAAATCCGCAGAGCAGGTATTCTTATATTCAATTTGTTGTGTATAATCCAGTCTCTACTAACAGCTCCCCGGAGGGATGGCATCCCTATCCTATGTATATTTTATTCTTTATTTTCGGTCGTGGGGGGCATGGTTCCATGGAATGAAATGTTTACTGCTTGTAATGGCCGCCCATGGTATTATGCTAGAAATCCGGCAATAAATAAATGAACTTGCGTGTAATTAGAGATAAGTGCGGATGTGCCAGCAATCACGCATGTATAATTGCGTAATTTAACAATAATATGAGGTACGTGTGTACCACAGCCAACAAGAGCATAAAACATGGCTGAGTAAAGCAATAAGTTGGTGCATGTGGAGACATGGAAATAAAATGTATAGAAGTGTGACATCTCAGTTGTCACTTGACACATGGGCATTTAGTTACATACAGTTGAGAAGCAGGTCCAACCAGTCACGTATCAGATAAGTATTTCGGGGGACTTAAGTGAATAAGCAACATGTGACACCTTATCATACTTCAAACAGCACATATAATAAATGGAAAAGTGTCTTGGAAATTTTCTTCGGCTCTCAAAGTAAGGGAAACTCTTCAACTACTCAAAATTATCAGACTCTTAAGCATTGATTTTTAAATCTTATAATATACTGAAAAAACTCTTTATGTACAGACATATATAAGAACGGGACCCTTTATTTTTGTATGGATAGACATTTTGTGAACATTACCTTAAATAAAATATTAAATAAAAATGACTAATCTTGTTAAAAATTGTTTATTTTACAGTCTTTTTTCTGCATACTAGTTATAACAATATATTCTGACAGTGTACTTCTTGTCACTACATGTATAAATGTCTTCGTTTCATGTTCGAAAGATGTGAAAACTATTAAGGCATTTTGAAATAATTAAGAACAAGAAAAGTTTTGAATTTAGCAAATTTTAAGTATAACGTTACCAACCCCCTCTGAAAAGAAAGTGAATTGCTGTGAGCAGGTACTTATGTCAGAAGCTAGACTTATAAATTAAAATATTGTGGTTCCATGCAAAATGAAATAGTGTCCAATCAAAGTTGTTCTCTGTTGTTGCATGACAAGGCATTTGAAATGCCAAATAAACATCATTAAAGACATGCCTAACAAGCGCGCTGAGAATTTAAATATCTCTTTAGTAAATATCCGACGCACAACATGAGACAGTTGTAATGGACAAATGTGTCTGCACGCATTTTCGTGTAAGCTGTCAGATGAGCTTGAAAGAATTGTTAGGCGCAAATGGTCGCCATTGAAACGCGACAATTAGTTAGAAAAAGTGTCCAATGATATTATTAAAATAAAATGACATGTTAATCGGCAATTGACAACATCTGGCTGGCTGAGACGGTTGGCTCATTATACGTTATTGGTTTAATGCCCACTTCATACAGAATGGCAAAAAATGACCATAGGTGTATTCAACTCAATATACCATGTTTACTTTTAAAAACAGAACATACAAATAGGTCTGAAAGTCACAAGAACGAATAAAGAGAAACAATAATAACTTCTGCAATATCTTTTGCAGGCAATTTCAAGTAGGAGAAATCGGTCGTTTTGTTGCGTTTTCATTCAAAACAAAATGTATAGGGTGATTTCTTGTGAATCCGTAATAATGATGTTTGTGGTAACATCGTGGAACATTCCGTAAATGTTTATTATTCAAATTTCGAGAGGTCACAATCAAAAAAGAAAATGCTGAGAATTAACAAATATCTCGAGTGGGTTTCTGATCTGTCTTTTGCAAGTGAACAATACTGTCTGCATGCTGTAGAATATATTGACATATATGTCAACAACGATAAATGAGGTGGAAAGCAAGTTCTTCCACATAAGCCTGCCATTGTGACACGCGGAAAAACTAAGAAGTCCAGACGACTTTGAAGAGCTTCTCTTTCAAACACAAGATGTCAGGCTAATGGACTAGTGACATCAGACTGTCTGAGTCAATTTGCTCCAAAACGATAAGGTTTTTTTAGGTTACACCTCATTTGGGAATAGGAGCTATGACAGCATGAATGTTTGATTTCTGTTTTGCCTGAATATGTCGCTCTAAACAAGACATAAAATTGGGCCATTAGGGCGTTGCAGTCTGTACTTGGTGAAGAGTGGCCATAATACTCTATCTAGGCAAAAGAAGAATCTTTATCAACTCAACTGGTCAACCAGAAGACCTCATGTTATTGTTTGTATGGTAGGCCCGAGATCTTAAAATACAAATTAGCACATGGTACTGTTTTGTTTAAATCTTTTACTCAATATGGCTGATGTGTGTCTGAAAGTGGACACAAGAAAAATAAGAGCAACGGTGGAAATTTAACACAGATTGTTTCTATATTCCACGTTTATGCATTCACTGATCAGACAATGTAGAATGGTCCCAAATAAAAATATATAAGACAAAGTCCTATGAGCATTGCAACATATAAAAAAATTGAAAAGATACAGGACCAAGGTATTCACATGCACGCCAAATGTAAAAGCGAGAACAGATCTGTGATGAGTCATTTAACAATAAGAGCAAACCCGACAGTCACCGCCTTGGAACGGTCAGTCGGTTATATGGACCGACTGGGGGCCTTAAATCTGTTTTACAGAGCTCTAACCTTACATTTCCTAATGGGTTTCTCGAATGCAAGAAATGAAAAGAAAACTGATCCATTTGAATAAGTGTCCAAGCGCTGACGTTTTGTTTGACAAGTTATGTCGAAAGTAGTGACGTCATTGAAAAATAATGTCCACATAGTGTTTAAAAGAGAGATAGGTATTATTTCGATTAAAAGACCTACAAAAAACGTAAATAGTAAATGAAATTATTTTTTTGAATCAAGAAAAAAAAATGACCAGAGAAGAGTAAATGGTTGTAGCATCCTGCTCATGCGGAGATGGAATTGAGGAACCAAAGCCCAGTGTCCATCAAAGGAAATGCACGTAACAATCCTTATAGGATGAATTAAATAGATTACATGCACGGGAAATTTTTTACGACCGCCACACTGCACAAGTAACATTGTTGTGATCATGAATAAGAACATATAAGACAAAGTCCTATGAGCACTGCAACATATACAAAAATTGAAGACAAAGGACCAAGGCGTTCACATGCAAGCCAAATGTAAAAGTGAGAACAAATCTGGGATGAGTTATTTAACCATAAGAGCAAACCCGACAGTTACTGATAGGTCAGTCGGCATTATGGACCGACTGGAATGCTTAAACCGGTTTTACAGAGCTCTAACCTCGGACTTCCTGATGGGTTTCTCGAATGCAAGCAATGAAAAGAAAACAGATATAGTTTATCCTTAGAGAATTAGTATAATTAACTACTCAACACACTATTCTGGGTTATATAATAATTGCTTCATCTTTACAATACACGGAAACAATAATAATTACTAAGCCATAAAATACAGAACTACTTATTAAATACACAGAACACTACTAAGAGATTAGTTAAAAAGCCACAACACAACAGAAATAAAAAAGCATGTCTTTGTACGGAAAATCTTATAAACTACAGAAACAGTAAGCTTTGGATGTGGAAAACATAATTCTCATATTGAAGACATACTCGCTTACGCAGTAGTCTGACCCTGTGTCCTCATTTAAGAATTGTTAACCAATGATAATGCAGAAAATGCATTGCGTGTCAAAATTCCATTTTAGTTATTCCAGTATCGCTTAACATTAAGAACCCTTCGATAAACATCATTCAAGACATAAAGACATTCATGATCTGTGGTTTGAATAATCTTTGCAGAAGATATCTCGTATTTTTCGAACCATTGTATTGAACAATTCTGTCTGCACGCATTTCTGTCAATAGCATCATACAAACCTGGAAGAGTACAGGCACAAAAGGTGGCCATTGTAACATTACACTGAGATGAGGAAGCTTCCAGAGATAATATATGATGTCAGGTTAAAAAGCAAAGGATAACTAGCTTACAGCTTTTATCTGGGAGTGGCGGCAATGTCTGTAAAGGAATACTAACCATACATGATCCTTTGAAAACAGAACAGAAATATAACAGCCCGCAGAACATGAAATATAGTTACAATGAAGATACAAATACGCTCAATTCTTAAATCGGTTTAACGAATTAACTATTCTATTATATTAAATCTCACTTTTAAAAAGCCGCGCTGTGACTTTTTCAAAGTTAATTTAAGTTAAAAGACCATATACACTGCGTTTGTGGTAATATCATGTAATATTCAGATAATGTTAACAAATCATTTTCAAAGTATCACTAGCAAAAAGTGCTACCTATGGGTTAACCTTCTCTCAAGTGTTTTTTGTTGTTGTTGTTGTTTGTTTGTTGTTGTTGTTTTTGTAAATTTGTTTTGACCTGTAGAGAACAAATACTACCTGTCCACAGTGTTTTATCTTCATATATATCATATAACATGTCAATAGCGTCAATAAGGTTTAAACACACATCAGACCCATAAGGCAGTCACGCGCAAGAACCGAATGGCTTCAAGAGCTTCTGATATAAACGTTAAGATGTAAAGAAAATTGACAGGCGACAAGATCTGGCTGTCTGAGAGTCAGTTGTCTCACAATTGGTTTAAGTCTTTAAAGTTAAAGGCACTGTCATCTGGAAGAGGTAACATGTTCAATAGTAAAAGTCAAATGCAGCAACATACATCAGCAGCTATGTTTATTCGTCACTAACGGCTAATTGTTTTAGCATGCAGTACATTACAATAAATTCCAAAACGACTTTCAAACATAATCATATTTTTTTTCTATTTATTTTCTTCCGCTAATAATGGAAAACTAAGGTTTTATGGGATCCGTAGTAGCATGTGCACTAAATGATTCTATGGGTAAATATGCAACATTGGTCTATATGGGCGGTGTCATTTCTAAGTCCATATATGGACTTAAACAATCAACCAAACATGCCTGCTTAGTATAGGTCACACCGTTACAATTTGCTTAAACATTCAAAGCTTTTAATTGTATATTCTTATTTGTATGTGAATATCAGCATCATCCTTCCATATTTTGCCATTTCAATTTGACAAATTTATTCACAACAAATAGGTTACAATAATCAGGTATTTACCTTTCTGATGTATCAGACTGTTTCGATCGTCACTGCAATGGGGATGAGGATATCTGAAAAATACAAGTGATAGAGACCAAGATAAGAAAACGAGAAGAGAATTTATTTTCTATGTAAAGAAAATACTTCGTTGACTAACCAGCAATGTTGTTTTATAATAATATGCTACAAAAGAAAACATTGGGCATGCTATTTCATTAGGTTCAGACCTTAAATGTGCATTTTTCCATAAAAACAAAAATTCCATAAAAACAAAAATGCCTCCATGCACTTTAGCCAACCCTGTCATTTCATGGTAAAATTCCTTAAATAGCACATCCCCATGATTTCAACCATTAAGTTGTCAGCGCCATTTTTCATGGGCAAATTTCACACCAATACTTGAGCCGTTCTAAAAAGGAATCAGATTCGTCAGAATCTAGTCTAATGTGTATGACTAAAGAAGCGCTTAAAATCACAAGTTTACCCTTGATCTGCATACATCGGTTAAATGGAGAAGAGTTGCTTACGCTCGCAGGGTCTGATGCATTATAATCAGAAATAATCTGATTAATATGCCTTCATTTCTTTAAATGATACGTGTCATAAAATTGGATTATGTCTTAAATGTTCTTAACTCATTTTCCTTTTGTCACAAACATTTCTACAAGGAATACGGTAGACAACATACGGACACTTTACATCCACTGCACTTTGTTTTGCGTGTTATTTATGTGTACCAAGATAATCAGGCACCATGAACAGTTACAAACCAGCTGCCTATACCCAGGCAGACAGCAGCAATCCTGTTTAGGCCTTCAAGTAACTAAAATATATTTAAGTATCCCACGGTGTGTAAAGCATTCTTGGCTCCGACTTAAAACCCCTGTGGCACTGGTTTTGTTCATTCTTGTAAAAACGAATATGTTATGTAACTTGATATATAACAACAGATGCCCACAGTTTATATTTGTTATATTTTGTCGATAGAAAGTAGCCAATAAGGTTAAGAGTCAAAAGACACCAATGGTTTGCCTTTGTGACACAATCAATGCGATCTCCCAATGCCATGGATTCAAGAGATAACCCTTCAAAAATATCAAATATATATTGTAGACGAAAACAGGCTCTTTAAGATTCAACTGGTTCAGAATTAGTTCCGGTCATGGTTCATGCTGGAGAGACAGAAATGTCTGCCTATGATTTCACACAAATATAATTGTAAGTCATACATAAAAAATATCATAAAATTATGTCATTACATAAAATAGTGCAAACCGAACACACATTTGTACAGACTTACAATCAAGGTTACAACATACACGTTTTCTCAAAATAAAACCATACAAAGGGCTGAATAATTTCATTCATAGTAGATGTATATGGTCATATTACTGACTCTTCAGTAATTTATACAAATTTTGTACGAGGTAAACTGTGACGATGATGTTTAAACTCCTCTCAATTATATTTCTGACATAATTGGAGCCTGTTATTTGCTTCTGTTTGTATGCAGAGCAATATTTTGATACTTCAATCAAGTGTGTAAAATGAGACTAAATACTCTTCAGACACGAATGGCAGCTGCTGTGAAGAGCTTAGAAGTGCAAGCAAGAGCTAAGAAGTGCAATGAAATTTCTGAAATTCTCTTTCTGGTCAAATTACTACATTAGGCATGCTGAGAGTCGATTTACTCAGAAATAAATCACTTGGTTAATGTCACAGTTCATCTGAAAATGGTAGCAGGAAATGTGTCATTTACTTTTTTTGAAGATATAGCACTCAAAGAAAGAACTAATATAATTACAACTAAGCGATTAAATTATTAGTCAAAGATAATAATTCTTGGTTAAAATTTGACCAGTGATGGACTACAAGATCTTCTTACATTAAAGTGTGTAAAACGAGATAAAAAGGTCTCCTTCAACAGAGGACAAGACCTGCGAGCTAAATCTTACAACTACTAAATGTAAATGAATTAAAAATAAATTAAAATCGCGAATCATGATTAATTAAGATATTGTCACCGTAACATTTTTATATTCAATGTTTTATATATTTGCTACATTTAAAATAAATCTTCAGCATTTAAATAATCAAGTGGGGATTTCATCACTTGATTAATACTTGTTGTCTGCATTCATTAAAATTGCAACGGATAAAATAAAATTTGAAACTTTGCCAACATTTAGTCTAGTTAAATAGATGTGATAAATGTACTCCAATTTAATTTACGAAGTCATCAAAAGAGGTTTTCAAGTTGTTCTCCCGGATTAAAGAAGGAAAACACGAATATTTGTGCATATTAGGCCACTTCGGACAGTTATTTATTAACACAATATTATAGCAAATAGGGATTGTACTAAAATGTCAATAGGATATAAAATTAGATCGGTAAATAGCTGGCGTTCGACTATAACCACTCATTGTCTAAGAATGATTTTAAAATAATAATACTAACAACAAATTGTTAAGTGCAGAAAAATAGCACATCCACTGCAAGATAAAAGGACATCAAAGTATGGCAGTCGATTTTATCAAACATATCCGAGATTCACAGTGAACCATTCCACAATACGAACACTCTTGCACCTATTTGAAAGTTGACACAGAGGTAGTAAGAACATTAACCCCCTAAACAATTTTGACAAAATGGAGTATTTATAATAAGAATTATTGGTGTTCTTTTCTGCATTAAAAGCTGCAAAGTCATCTTACGTCAATAACATTTACTTACAACAGGTCGACCGATAAAGTCTGTATAGGAGACAGGGTAGCTAGAAAATCGGTGGATATATCCTTACACACAATGCATGTTTCAAACCCAATTAACGCCTTAATCTTTTATTCTTATAGGCAGTAAAGTATTTTGAGGCGATTTTATACTTCACAAAACGTTTTTCAGTTAATGCATGCTCCGCTAATATCAATGCTCCTCATGTAAAGGAAATGCCCCATTCTACTTAAATTAGTTATTTTCATTGAATATAAATATGATATGTTGTTATTATTTTGATTTTATTTCTCTTACGTGTCAACAAATGACTCGTGCCTACTTTTTCCTGGTCATCCCATAGATACATGTAAAAAAAAAGAAGAAAGAAGAAGAAGACGAAGAAGAAGAAGAAGAAGAAGAAGAAGAAGAAGAAGAAGAAGAAGAAGAAATAGAAGAAGAAGAAGAAGAAGAAGAAGAAGAAGAAGAAGAAGAAGAAGAAGAAGAAGAAGAAGAAGAAGATGAAGAAGAAGAAGAAGAAGAAGAAGAAGAAGAAGAAGAAGCAATCTTGCATCTATGATTTATTAATGGTTTAATAAGTTACAAACTATAAGCAAAATGTCGTTATAACAATTGCCTAGGAACTCAAGTCTACCGTGTTGTTCCTTTACAAATAACACTTGTTGAATATCTAAATATACTGGCATCCACAGGTTATTTTTATAACATTTATGTATTCTATATTAATACATACAATTTGTTAGATCTTATCGACATCAACTCAAAAATAGTTATTTTTTTGGAAAATATCTCAACTACACATAAGGTTATGTCAAAATTCAATTTCCTAATTTTACCGACAACAGACATATTTTTAATAAAATGACGTCAGAATTACGTCAAGATGACGGCACTGAAAATGACGTAGTAATTTACAATAAAAAAGCACTTAAATGATGTTGACGTCGTCGATAAAAGTGTGCATTCTACATATTAAAAAGCAAGTGCAATGGGTTAGATCTGCTCCTGGTTCCTTGTTACATACATCATTATTTAGAGGAAATAATATACTTATCTTGTGTCGCATGAAACGTTTCTTTTCAATACTAAGTTTTTAAAAAAAAAAGTGTTCAAATTTAATGCCATGCCACATAATTTATCTCAAATCAAACATTTTTATAGAGCATCTAGACAGAGACTGAATCCAGTCATTAATAACTTAAAAGGGCCATAAAGCAATCGTGCGATACTTATATTCTTTCTTCATTTTTCGGTATCAAGTGCCTTTTAAAACTGTCTAACTACCACTCTGCAGTGTGATAAATGTTGCTTTTAATGTCTTTAGTATTTTACTACATTCCAAAGTTTTAACCTTTCCTATGCAATCTGTTTTGTGGCAAATCCTTAGGGATTCTAAAATGTAGATTGAGAGGACCTTTTGTTTTAAGCCCACCCACTGAATTTCCGGATAAATTTATTGGGCATTTTGGTTGACATTAAATCACGTTTTTCTAACTCAGTCAACTTGAAGTCCTTGCTAAGCCAGTTACTGTTCATCCATAATTGAGAAATGCTTCGACACTACAAATTGTTATTTAGGGTTTACAGCCGCACACTTATCACAAGCAATAATTTAACTTAAGTTTTAGTGAAGATGATGGTGAAGTTCACTTGTAACTAAGAGACCATATTTAAGGAGTTTCCTACAATTAATCTGTGTCTTCGCCATATTCCATGGATACTTTACTCATCAATAGTTGTCCGGATTGAGACATAATTAGACGTATCAGAATCTAGTCTGGCTACTACTTTATTAGTGTAGGGGGATATAAAACGACTGTCACATGACGCAACTTGATTTGTAGACGTCGGGCTTAGATGATGAGGACTTGCCAATGCTCAGATGGTTGATGCAAAATTAGACTTCTGCAAGCTGAGTCAATTTTCCCTCAGTCACCAACTTGGCAATAAACCTGTCAGGCGCTGATGTCCTGGGATAGGCTAGTGTCTGTCTGTATTGGATTTAAAGCCTAGAAAAGTCTTATAGAACTTATCTGGCCATCCAAGGGCAGTGTATTCATATTTTGGTAATTTGAAAGAAGTTCATGCATAAAAAATAATCTGCTGTTTACGTATTTATTTCGCTGAATGACAAAAATATTATCTTTTAAATGATAAGCCACTGTTATCACACATATGTTCAAAAGATTAAGTAGACATCGTATCTTATCTTGTTCTTAACACAAGATACAGCCGATTCAGATTTAAAGTCCACTCAGGGGAGACTTCGGCAATCATTTGTCACTTATACAGCAATTAGGAGTAGGCACCTGGGAAATCAAGAATCCGTGTCCCCTCACTAAACGTCACATAACATAAAAAGTTGCCAGGTCCTTCTAAGTAAGTGAAAATGGTACAACAATAAGGATATAAATGAGAACGACTTCTTAATTATACTTATGAAATGTTCATATTTTATATCACTTAATGATATACTCATGAAAAACAATGTAACAGCTACAAAACAATTAAAACAATGGTTATGACAAGAATTTGAAGCATCTTCGGTAAAGCAAGGTGCGGTCAAACATAAAAAGCAAATTTTAAAAATGGTCTTATGAAAATAAAGAAACTTTCTGAACGTTTTTATCGAAGACAAACAGTGCAGATAAATACCTCACCAAAGAAGGAACATTCCATGTAAGTACCCGCACCGGGTGTAAAACTGCACAAACAGCACTATTTACAACGACATAATAAGAAACACTGCTCTTACTTTTCCAGAATTTGTACACTATGTGCATAAGATTACTTCCTCAGCAATTGAACATTTCTAAACAGAGATCAATTTGATTTTTTTTATATCAGAATGTCTTAGGAACACAGTGACATCGTATTAACATAATTATATGTACTGCATTTTGTATGATCTAGCGCGAAGGAAGTAGTCCCTTGAAACCTGAGCCAAGCCTCACATCCAAAACAAGTATGACCTTGTGCGCCAAAAAAGTATTCTTTTTCAGATATTTATAATGGTTTATATTGGTTTCCACAACAAAGCAACTTAAAATGCTACTTTATTTTTGGTAAAATGTATTACGTTTTCAATGATAGAAAATGATATATACCGAATTAATATAAATACAATAAGAGTCATAGACATGTTGTGCAGATTTTAAATATATCGTGAAGTTTGGGGCAGCTTTGAAACAGTAATACTAAGAGCAGAATTTAATCGAGATATTTCTCTGAGTTTACAAAACAATTGTGAGTTCTATGCGATATCTATCTTATAGGAGCCATAAACACATGTATAAGATACATATATAATCTGACTCCACTCTCAGAATCGGTGGCCTTTTAAAGCTGTCTAACTGCCATTATGTAGTGTGATAAATGACCCATGTGATGTCTACCTTAAGTAGTTTTAAATCTTCCAACGATCCAACCTTTCTTGGTAATCGGTTTTATGGCAAATCTCAGGAGATATAAATGCAAATTTAGACGGCCATTTGTTTCAAACTCATTCATTGATTTGAAATACTTTTAACATATACGTACGCAATTTGAAAAGAATGTGATGTTTTGGTAACTTGATTAAAAGCTAAAATCTGAATGTTCTAGTAAATTGACAACTGAACAATTAGAAATATACCATGAACACTTCATGTCAAAACCTATTGACGAATGGTCAAAATATCGAAAATTCAACAAATAGGAAACAAACTGGCTCCACTACAGCCAGCATTAACTGTCAATGATAGAACCTAAATAGTGCCACAGAGTGTTGGTTTCATTCATTAAAGCTTTGTCTGCGTCATATTACATCGACAATTTCCTCATAAAAGGTTGTGCCACTTCAACGCGGCATAAGAAATACCAAGAATCGCAAAAGTCTCGCTACTGATTTTGGCTGTAGGAGCAAAAAGCCCTCTGTCAAATGACGCAACTGGGTTTGTAGACAAAACGTTTGAGTGGTAAAACGTACCAATGCTCAGATGGCTTGGGACAAAATAAAATGTCTGCACGATGATGTAATATTCTTAGAGGCTATATACATGCCATTCGTGATGTAATATTCTTACAGGCTATATACATGCCAAAGTCCTATGTTTAGGGATACGTTATTGTCTGTCTGATTCAGATTGAAAGCCTCTTAAATTGTCCTGCTTAAAGATGGTAGTTAATTTAAAAGATCGCACGTATTCTATCTTAAACTTATCTATCCATCCAAAAGTAACTCATTCTTGTTGTTGTTTTTTGTCAAAAGTAACCAATGCATTTTAGGGTTGCATAATAAACTTTCTGCTCACATATATTTCATTCTCTGCATGGCAGATGAGAAAATGTGATGATTGTGAAGCATTTTGTCACTCACATGTCTACTAGTAGACAACATGAAGGGGTTTTACATACATTGCTCCTCTTCTTGTTCTAAGCACTAGACACAAAACATTTATTTAGGTTTAAAATTCTATGAAGAAAGGAATCTAAAGGCACTTGAAGAATTAGCAGCACCTATACGGATACAAGCGGCCTCTAGAACACCTTTGTATGCCGGTTCTTTGATCACGCTTTTGCATCCTATCATTTTCCAGAGTGCATACAAATTGACGTGTCATTTTTCTTTCTTTAAAGAAAGGACAATCATTTAGCTTTGCAAGTTATTCAAACGTTATGAGTATATTTAATATAGGAGAATTTTAATTAATGTACATTTACACTTAAAAGAATGTATTATTTTATTTCTTTCATGCTAGTTTGCTTTTAAGGTGTTTCTTAACTAAAAAAAACAAAACAACACAAAAATGTTAAAACATCCGAATAAAAGTAATCAACAATCTTCGAGTTATGTCAATATACCTGCTTTAAATAACAGGCATCTCCGTATCGATTTAAACAAATCACCAGAAGATTTCTGACATAACCTGAAACTGCTTGTTTTGAACAATATTATCAATGTTAGGAGGAATATGTTATATAGGAGTACATGTATTTCTGTCAAAAGTGTCAAATATGGTTAAAGGCAACAGTGGCGAAGGCTATAGCGCTCAGAAGAACTGAAAAGGCCAAACGGCGTCAGGAGGTTCTGCGTCATATAAAACTGGCTGGAAGTCAATTGGCTCACAATTAGGTTCAATGTTACCATCCCAAGGTCTATATGGTTCAACGATTAAAGTAGTGTTGTTTTTACTTAAAAACAAGGTACATCTTCAATACTGGCGAAGTCATTTAGTTATTTTACATATATACCTAAACACATTTTAGAACATGTCACAAAATACATTGGTTTCTCAAAATGTTGTACAAACCTTAAATGTATCTTTTCGTAAAAATAAACTGTCTTTGGATACATCACTAAGTCATTAGTGAATTCTTTTCAAGGCATTACTTACAAGAAATGCCGTGATGAGGATTAAAAAATCTCTATTAGATTTTTTTCGTAATTTGAGCCTATTCAAAATGAACACTACAGTCTGCGCGCATGGTACATGCTGACATTGCCATCAATGGCGTTCAATGGGTTGAAAGAGTAATCAGACATCAATGGCTGCCATTGTTAAACGAGAAAGTGCTGAGGAGTACAAAACAGTTCCGGGATATCTTCGTTCAAGTATGAGTTGTCAGGTTGATGGACAAGCGACAGGAAAAGGCTGGATGAAAATTCAAGAGGGTTAGAAAGTGGCAGAAATATCTGCAGAAAAAGTGTCATTTGCAGCTGATTAGATATTATTTAGCACCTGCAAACAGAAATAAGTAACGTCATTTGGCATTGCAATCTATATCTAAAAGGGGTGAATTCAGTAGTGTATCGTTAAAATTAGAATCATGGATGCGCACATAGTTTGAAGACCACCTTACATGAAAGTCTGCAAACCGATAAGAACAAAACTCCACAGGAAGTGACAAGTTGAAAGAATAAACACACATAAAAGAGAAAAAAAGGCTCTAAAACTTACTTGTACTTACAAATACTAGATGTACATAGAAAAAATACCCACTTAAGCAGAAATTAAATCTCAAAATTAGTATTTAGATCAAGGTTTCATATATTATATTCATTAATAAAAAACACACTTACATTTGAAACGAATTAGGGTTTTTATTTACATTACTGGTATATGTGTTGATTTCATTTAGTTACACGAACAATTAAGACTAAAGTACCAATTAGTAGTATCATCTACTATGTACTATGTATCAACTTGCTTTGGCGAACAGCATGTATCACTAGTGAAGACTCATTATTTGCTATGCTTTTGGTGCAATCTAAGACGTAGCATATCTATCGTTAAAAGTTGTAGTGGTATAGGTTTTTTTCTGCTTAGCTTGTAAGGGTATAGCAATGACAGGGTGGTCAGTTGTTATGGTGACTGGGTTTTACTAAATCAATTTAGTGGCGTAGTTCAAACAAAAAAAAAGTAAATTGCTTTGACAATATCAGCAAATATTTAGGGCAGATATTTTCATTTGAAATGTACAGTCAGTTGAAATGTACAGAGCTTCGCAGTCTGAATGGTCTGCAAAGTTGTATTAAGGATTTTGGTAGAAAAATATGAACAGGTCCTGAAAGAGTTATCGACGAAATTTAAAAACTATCTGTAGACAAAGGCATAAAGAGAACTGTAAATGTTACAAAACAAAGGGACGGGACATTCACACACGCAAACAAATTTAAGTGTTATTTTATTATTGTAAAATAGACATTGCTTTTGAGTCGTATCTTCTTTAAAGGACTACCATAATAAGCTTTGCAGTTTTATGACCATCTTCATATAGTTGTTGTTTTACTTTGGTCGTTCAGATAACTTATATATTTCATTATCCTGTATGACGTAAGAAGCCATTTACTGTATTGATTTAGACACTGGATGGTCAGCCGTGCTAAGAAGTAATCCCTAAAGTAATTTGGATGCTTCAATTTCGTGGTAATTAAATCGTCGCTTTGGGTAATATTATAAAAGAAGAAAGGGCTCAAATATGTCTTTGCCGAGATAAAAAATTACAAAAAGGTGCCTATGGGACGATTATGTATTTTGTGATGTATTTGTTTTCATGATTTTACAAGAAAATAGCATAAGGATGTGTTAAAAAACATACTGTTACTAGCAACTTTGGCCACATCATGGCAGTGTGATACAACTTAATGATGACAAAAATCTAGGCTTCCATTATTCAAAACGGGAAATACAAACACCGTGAACGATTTGAAGAAAAATATAGATTGTCCGTCTTCGTGTTGTTCTTTTACTTCAATGATGAACACCCAGGTGTTTGTTGTGGGCATATTGCCTTATGACTTCGATGTATACCATGTATGGACGCAAAACAACACGGTAGGAAACTACGTAACAAATTCATTGCTTCAATGTATTAACTCCACAACCAGAAAGCATTTACACTAACTGCAACATATAACATATACTAGCTCAAAAACTACAAAGCCATAGGTTTAATTTGAAGTATACTGTATAAGATATATACAAGTGACTTCATAAAATATCGCGAAGTTTTTGGCACATTTGAAACAAGAACAGTGAGTTGTGAGTTTGATAAAAAAAAAATGAATAAGCAGCATGTTACATATGAGACAAACAAATATATAATTCATGAGGGTTTGGGATTAAACACAGGATGTCTTGAACCAACACAATATAGTGAGTTTGAGGCAAATCTTCAGTTTTTATAACACAAATTTTGACTGATTAGATAAAGACAAAAAGGGATTGGGACTGGGATTAGCCGGCATTTTTGCCTATACTGCGCAGCGACATTTCTATCATTATAGCACAGGGGCACTTATGAGGTGCCCAGGGACTGAACCCGGCCGGTCCATTATACTGACACCGACGAGTCAGGCGTAATGCTGTCCCCTTAGCCCCGAGCGTTAGGAGAGAAGCCACTACTACCACCTTTAAAGTTAAAGACAAGAAGTTAAGAGATAATAATACCGTGCGTACTTGAAGTAATAAGTACCATAGTTTTAACTTAAACTGACTCTGACATAAGTTTGTGTTTTCATTACTGGTGTTCAATTAATGGAATTTAGATTTTAATGTTTTCAATCCTTTGTATTAACTAAACAAAATGAGTATGACATAATTTTTTATTTATATTATTGATTTATCGCTAAATAACATTGTATAGATACATTATACAATTTATGAATTACAAAATTTATATTTACCCCTTTGTATGTACATAGTCATAAAAGCTAATTAAATTAAAAGATCCCTTTAATCAATTACAATTATACATAAGTAGACTAATCAAATAAATCTTGTAAACAATACATTTTAAAATTACATTGCTAAGCACACCAGTAATAAAATTTCAATAAACTACCACAAAACTTCTAGTCAGTATCGATTCTCATCCAATTAATTAAAAAAACATATTATAATTGGCTCTAGATAAGACACCCAATTACGACAAAGACGCTTAGTCTGAGAAAGAGATCTATGGTTATATATTGTCTCTCATAGCAAGGTTATCTGAAAAAGAGAGATGGGACCCCAAAGTACAACTTATATAACATCCAGTCACTTAATGCGTCTGCATCTAAATTTCCAGATCCACATATTAGAGGTTTCTGTCAGGAAAATATTATATTATAATATACAATAACCAATTACTTTCCAACTATTGGCTATACAGACAGAATATGTCTTTGTTTCGTATGTGACTCAAAGTAGAGAAGTACAACGTAAATACGTATGGGTAATATGTAACGTTTTAATTCTAGCTATTTATTTGGTTTGGTTTTCTTAGTAAAGCAAGGTTGACATTATGTAAAAGTTTTTAAGTCGCGCAAACGAGAAAAGGCTGCTGCGCGATTCTACAATTATTTGTGAATAATAATAAATTGAAAAAAAATGCATGTGTATAACATCAAAGGTAATAATGGCAAATGTCTTCATTATGACAAGTACATATCTGTATTTGTACAGATGCTATAAAATAAATAGCCATTTAAGAATATTTAAGACAAAGTCCTATGGTCATTGCATCATATACAAAATTGAAACGACACAGGACCAAGATATCAAATGCACGCCAAATGTAAAAGTGAAAACAAATCTGTGATGAGACATTTAACAATAAGAGCAAACCCGACAGTTACTGCCTTGGAACGGTCAGTCGTCAATATGGACCGACTGGGGTGCTTAAACCGGTTTAACAGAGCTCTAACCTCGCACTTCCTGATGGGTTTCTCGAATGCAAGCACTGAGAAGAAAACACACAGCACCAATTGATAAACCAGACTTGTATATAAATAAAGGCTGCTACCAAACATAGTGAATTTATTCTGACCTTAAGAAAGTGGTAGAAGAACCACCCGTTTATCTGCAACGGCAAGGACATATCTAAAAATCTTAGTCCTGATAATTGTAATCGACTTTAATTTACCACGGGTTCAACTGTCGGTCGTTCCGAACGTGCAGTCGCCGATGCTCCACCTCATAGACATGCAGGTCCAGTCATTATGCTATACAGAATACAAATAATATTACACGCGATTCAATATGATCATTCCTAAAGTTGATACATAAAAAAACTGAATTTCTAGGAAGTGATCTCAATCAGGTTTATACTATGGATGTTTTACTTAGGTCCAGCCAGATAAGTTCAAGTAAACCAACCACCATGCGTATGTATGACTCTGATGCAGCTTTTCTACTTCATCAAGCATTCAAAAGAGTTTACGGGTTAATCTATGTTCTTTGACTATAATGATTAAATTTGAATAAAACGGTTACAGAATGAACACTGTACATTCGTTATTTTTAAAGTTAACTACATGACCTAATAAAAATGCCCCGACATTGTTCTACCTTCACATAATAACAGATAATACACTTTACAAATGAAAAAAAACGCAAGAGGGCCATGATGGCACTTAATCTCTCACATAAGAACACGGGCTGTTAGTGAGCTTATATATAGGGCCAAGTAATTAAATTAGTTATTTACTTCGGAAATGTTTGGTGAAAATTAGACCATTAGTGTGGTCACTGGGCTGATAAGATTCTTTTTTAGAATTTAACACAAAGTGTTCACAAGTTGTTTTTTCTAAAATTTGATCTAGTAACCTTGTTTTTGAGCCTATATGACCCTGTTACATGTTCACCCAAGATTTATTGCAGGCAATCATTCTGGCCATATTTAGTTGTGAAGATTGGGCCATAAATGTTGTCTAGTGTGTTTACAAGTTTATTAAGGCTGTAAGACTGGACTAAGTGACGTACATTTTGACTCACATGGCCCAGTTAGAAACTCATTTTTAGTCCATGCAGGCAAACAATCTGACCAAGTTTGGTGAAGATTGGACAATAAATGGGGCCTCTGGTTTTTCTAGAACCTGATCAAGTGACCAACCTTTTGACCCCACGTGATCCAACGACGAACGTATCTAAGATTTCATGCAGACAAACATTCATACCAAGTTTGATGAAGACTGACAAAACTGTATTCTCTAGGGTGTTTACAAGCTAACTGTTGACGCCGCACGACGGAAAACGGACAAAGGGGTATCCGAGAAGCTCACATTGTGCACGTTCTGCTCTAGTGAGCTAATAATATAGTTAAACAGTAACAAAAACTTAACACAAATGTACAACTGATTTTAAAAAATATCTAAAAACGTACCAATCAATGTATGTACATGAAAATCTGGAAACGTAATAACCAAGTTATGCTAAAAGAAGTATACTGCAATGGTACACATTACCGTAGTGCCATTTGTGGGAAACAATAACATTGAAAGATGGTTTCTCCTATGTAACTGCTAGTAAAAATTAAATTGCAGGCAAAACAAACTGTAATCATGTCCGATTGTAGGGACATCGACTGTTTCATTACAATTATCAACCCTTCACGACTGCCAGGGCGAAACAATACGATAAAATTACTGCCAACATACTTTAAGAAAACTGTCACCTATTTGATGCATCTAATGAAAAATAGATTTAAATACTGTGCGTGTTTACAGACATCCAATAATCGTTTGTATCTTTGCTACTGTCTTTCGCGCGTTAACTGCTTTCAATAAACATTATATATCTAGTAAATCTTCGAAATAGCTCGAACTAACTACAGAGTGATACAACGTGGAAATAACCGTTAGTACACGAGTCGTTTTCTGCCGCTTGTGAAACTAAATTGATCAGAGCTAAAATACTCAACACGATCCATATTCGCCATCAAACTATCGCTCGACGCTAAAAAAAGAAACACGCTACAAATATCGTAGCTGACATGTGAGTTCTTTAAACCATATATATCTCAGTTAAATGCCACGTTATCTTATACTTAAATCTCAGAGAAGTATCATGCGTCCAGTGAACAAAAGCTTGAGAGAGAGAGAGAGACATAAATACATTTATAAGATATATACATTCTGACTCCACTCTTTAGAATTGTGGGCCGTCTAATGCTGTTTCATATTTGTGTACTGTATTAAAATGCCTTTTTAATGTCTGCCTTAAGTTACAGAGAGTCCAATGAATATGGCGGATAAAACATTTCTTATAGAATTCAATTCAATATTATTATGATGTATGTCTAAATGGGCATCTGACTGCAAAATTGCTACTAACTATTAACCACTTTTGCTCGGCATAGCTGACCCAACCCTTACGTTTAACCTACCACGAAATTCTCATGCATGGCAACCCAGGATGATTGTGAAACCGGTCCGCATTGGTAGAAATTACTAATAGCATCACCATGCTCATCTAAAGCAGAAACGCGCCACATTACCAAAGACGTGTACATGCAATGTCTGTTGCTACCACTGTTGACCACTTTTTCCATTAGTATTGTACACACAGCAGCATTTGAAAGTTCGCAACGATAAATCCCTCTCCATTTTCTGCCACCGCCGTCCTACCGAATGTACTGAAAAATGTTACCGTTTGCGAACTGACCGTTCCAATGCGGTAACTGCTAGTTTTTCGGGGGGTTTTTTTTGTTTGTTGTGTCTCGTCTCTGTGTTTTTTGTAACTTTTACGTTTACTCTGTTTGCCCTTTTCTAGTGGTATTTCAGATTTAAATATCGGTGATAATTCTTAAAGGACCCTTTTCATATTTTCATATTACTTGATCGTTGGCTATAAGAGGTATAGTTTGAAGAGGAAACGTAAAACATTAGTTTACATCACATTTTTGTTTGCATTGATAATTCTATACAGCATAATCATTATACAATGATCATTCTTGGTGATAACTACCACAACAGGCTGTTAATTGTCAAACTTCTACTATTTAAGGTGCAATACATGTGAAATTTAGAGGTATTCAAACATTGTAAACTGGTTTATTGTCAGAAAATGTATAATCTTTTGGTGTCATGGTTCATACAAACATCTTTGTTCTTTAAAAGTAACCTAATCATTGTTTTTGATAAATATATTGTTCTACATACGTAAAAGTGACAAACGCACTCAACGTTTTTGAGCCTTGCTTACTCTTTTTGCTGTTTTCTTCAGATTTCTATTATTCAAGGTTTCCTTGAAACAAACTTCCCTGACTTTCCCTGACTTTTCTTTGCACTAACCGCAAGCGCAGCGGCTAATAAAGGCCATCTGTGAGTTTAGTTATCGCCGTTCTCATATTATTGTCATCCTTTGTCTCATGTATTTGTCACCCTTCCTCCTTCAATTGCCACCTCCTTCTTTTAATACAAATTACGCATGCAATTCATTCATTTATGCATTCAGAATACAAAGAATGTGTACATTGTAATGGTAACACAAATAAATAAAGGTTCTGAAAGCCCAATACACTTTCCACCTGCACTGAAGAGGATCTTGAAATAGCTAAAAGCATTTAAACTTTATGTTTTTGATTCAAAACATAAAGGGCCAAGTGTGTCTCTTAGTATCCTTTTTATAATTTTAAATGTCGAATCATATTTTGGAAAGGAGGTAATTTTTCAATAAATAATTTTAAATTTGATAGTATATACATGTATGGTAAATTGTATACTTAAAATTGGGAAAGTGTTGTGAAGAAGCATGTCTCTCAATAAGATATTTAAATCAGACAACAAATTCAGCGACATGGTAACATGATTCTTTAAAATAGACACCTTAAAGTAAAATAACAACATGAAGATACCTTTTTCAGTAAAAGTATCATTTAGCATGTGTTTTGGTTTAATATTAGCATTTGCTTCTAGATATTAGCACAGTATCTAATTCAGACAAATATTAAATCTAGTTGATTTTTTTTTAAATGTATTTAAATTATTGTGTAATGACATAACGTTTGATGCAAATTTCCTAAATAGTTACTAGCATGATTACTTAATCTATAAAGTGTATGAATTAAAGATAATGGCAAGCATACAAAATGAAATATTGAACATCGGTGGCCTCGCAAAATTAAGCTAGGTTTGCGCTTTATTTCATGGACAATAATCTCATCAATAGTTTGCCTTTCAAAATATCAGAATCTAGTCTGGCTATTGTTATATGAATGTATGGGCAAGTATAACTAAGTATGCCAGATGCTGCGACTTTATTTGTAGATATCTGACATACACACAAGAAGATTTGCGTGGATGGATTGCAGCAAAACAAGATATCTGCAAGCTGATACAATGTTTCTTCAGTCACCACATTGGCTATATACCTGCCAAATATCAATGCCTAGGGAAAGATTATTGGCAGTCTGATTTGAGTTGAAAGTCATGTAAATTGTGCGAGTTTAAGATGATTTTTCATCAGAAGAGCGCACACATTCTTTTCTCCGAGCTATCTATTATCCAAAAGTAGTTAGTTTTAATGGTATTGTTAAGTCAGCTAGTGCGATTTACACTTGCAAAAACACTTCTTAATGCTTTGGAGTCGTGAAAATATGTATATTTAAGTCATTTACATTTTGTCACAGCCACGTCTACAGAGGATAAAAACATCACAAGGACCCTTTATATAGACTGCCACTAATCTTGTTCTATGCACAAGACACAAAACGGCTGATTTAGGATTAAAGTCCCATCTAGCAATGAAATATTCCAACAACCATTTGTCTTACTAGAAGCACTTACGGGAACACCAGGGAAATCAAGAACCTATGACACCCTAATAAACGTCACACACCACACACACTGTATGTCGGGTCTGAGAAATTTTCTCAGGCATTTATCGTTGGAAGAAACTTTTAACTGGATATAAAACGAATAAGTCTGCTTTATGTAATGAAAAAATAAAATGAAAAAATAAAATCATAAAATGAAGTTTTAGGTACATCATCACTAATTCTGTTTATACTAATAATGTACGCAAACAAACGTGCCATTTCCTGTTCCAAATATGTGAAAATCCCTGTTACAAATATGTGAAAATCTTCTAGCGTTGCAAGCAAAATAATAGTGAATGATATTCAATAAAGCAGATGTCTACTTATTAAAACTAAAGGGCATGTGGAATTTCAATTTCAATTCCTTTTAACGTTCAGTTCAGTTGGCTCCGTTTAATCATTCTCATAATAGGTACGTGATTATCTGATGTTCTAGCATTCTTCTGTTAAAATTAACAGACCTCCCCCAAGATATTCATCTAGCTTCTGGTTAAAATATATTGCCTATAGATTTCTGACATAATTTAAAAATGGTTGCGGTAGTGAACAATACGAACTGCCTGTTTATATTTGTCATTTGAGTCAACAAAGGTTAAAAGCGGTGTCAGACATTAACGTGGCACCAATTAAAAGGAAGCCAGTTTGATGCAAAAGCTCACCCTTTGAATATAAGAAGTCATGTAAATTTGTCAATTGAGCTGGCTGTGAGTCAGTAAGTTCAAATCTCAGGACATAATGAAGGTTACAAGTCACAGTGCATATAGGTATGGCAACAATGCCCATATATTTGTTTGCACGATCAATACTAGTATTCCTACATTAAAACATGTCATAAAATAAAGCCATGTTATTTTTATAAATATATTGCAAACTGAACACACAAACACATTCTGCAAAAACTTTTAATCACAGTCACAGCACTGGCTTCACAAAAAGAAAATCCAAATTAAAGGCTGAAATATTTTCTATTCACCATGGAAAAGAAATACATCATTAAATTTTTAGGAGATGACAACACCCATCTTTAAGTCATATCAAATACATCGTGCTGCAATTTAAAATGTCTGTATTAGATTTTAACCTTATTAGAGCCTAATTGTAATGAAAACTACTGTCTGCACGCAGTGTTATATGTTGACCTAGCGTGAAATGGGTTTGAAAGAATGGTCAAACGTCAATAGCTGTCGTTATGAAACGAGGGAAAGCTATGGAGAACAAACCTAATTTCGGAGATTTCTGTACAAGGGACAGGATCGAGCCGGCTTGCTCAGAATATTTAATGTAACCATTCATCTGGCGACAACCTCCATTGAGTAAATCTCAGGAAGTGCAAGGTTAGGGCTCTTAAAACCGTTTTAAGCACCACAGTCTTTTGTGCCGATGGACCGTTCCAAGGTGGTAACTGATGGATATGCTCTTTTCGTTAAATGACTCGTCATATATTTGTTATTAAATTACATTTGGCTTGCATGTGAATATTTTTGTCCAGTGCCTTTTTCGAATTTTGGTATGTGTTGCAATGCTCATAGAACGTGTCATATTTCCTTATCCACAGGAAAAGTGTGAAAGGCCTCAAACAACATGAATATTGCCTGACGACTATACCACAAAAATATACTAAAATGTATTCGATATGATTTAAGTGCTGCGACAATATGAATATAACACTTTTTATCGGTCATATATAGCTCAGAATGTTGTTTTGCTAATGATACTTGTACTGAGTTTGGAGGCTCATGCTTCCTTCTATGGTATTTACAAATCACAAATTACAAGTTTTGCCCTAGTTTGTACTAAAGTAGAAGATTTCAATGCTAGAAATCAGTTTATTCCTTCAAATTGTTGCAGCTTTGGTTTCACAAATTAAGGAAGGCATTTCTAGTTTATTTACTGTAATATAATAACAGAACGAAAACACTTAGGTCAACCATCCTGCATTTTATTGAAAAGTAAATATTCAGATACTGTAGCCTAAACTTCATATAACTATTATCGTCATTTTACATAGACTTTAAATGAACAAGTTTTTATTTTTATTTTAATCACTAATGTTTGTTCATTATCGTCTTGTTCAAATTAAGATTTTAAGCGAATTGGTGTAAATGATTTATATCACTGGTATATATTTATTAGTTTCTTTATTCACACTGCAACTGTAGGCAAATACTTGACAGTACTTTATATCTCTCCCTACGCCTTATGTAAATGTTTTGACCACGGAATAGCATCACTGTCGACTTCTCGAAGCGGCCAAAAGAGATTTGCAAGATTTATGTCCTGTTGAAGGAGAATGTGTCCATTTGCATTTCATAAGACATATGACATACATATTGGTCAGTAAATTTGTTAAACTGTACAACGCATGTTAAATGTAAAATGGAGATTGATTACCAGCAAGGCTAAGAAGTTTTAGGATGACATCTAGATAATGATAATTTTAATTCACTCCCACGCCCTGATTTAATTGAGATTGATAAGATTAGTTAAAGGAAAAATTGTTTATGGCTAAATGGATTTCGGAAATCATACTCCGTGGATATAGGTGGCCCTAATTTTCTGATTTACCACCAAAGCTTTTTAAAAGAAAACGACTTTAAATCGAAATTATTTTGTAATGACTTCTTTTGTTAAACTTCTTTACTAGTAAAATGTCTGAGTGCCGAGCTGCCTTATGATTAATATATCACAGCTTTCAAGTTGGAATATTATATATTTTATTTTTTACATTCTTGACATCCAATCCACGAAACTTATATGGGTTAAAATTAATATGTAATTGTATAACTTATTTTTTTTTTAAATCTTTATTGACAATCAGTGTTCATTTCTACTATCAAACCTATCAGCTTACCCAGGGTGTTAGAAGTCAGTTACATTGTTTTGTCAACATAAAATACAAGGGGAGATACTCTAAATTGAGTTGGTCATGACTTAGACATCTGAATCATCTTAGTCATATCGAGGATTGCTAGAAGTTGACTTTAAGTGTAAATAGTAGAATCAGGACACCTGCCAACGTGTATTGAAGCAAAATTAAAGCTGAACACAGGCAGCAATATTTAAAAAAAAACAAGACATTTGAACTTCTGTAGGCCTTAAACAGGAACACTGATTCACGCAAATGAAATGAAGTCGTATCTATTTTAGGTTTATGTTGGTGTCCAAACAAAAATTAGTTTAATTTTATTTCAAAGTTTTGCTTCTCTGTTTGGTATGCATTTTATTCTGTGAAAATGCTTGAAGCGAAACTCGACACCGTAGTTTAAAACGCTATTTTTGTTTCGTTAAATATTATTATTATAATAAATTTTAAAGTGACTTTAAACTACCCAATATGAAACCGATGTGAAATCATTTATTTTATTGATAACTTGGTGATGAAACTTATTTAGACAGAATAAAGTGTGAAACGGTTATCGGTCAAGTTATTCTGTCCAATGTGAAACGGTTATCGGTCAAGTTATTCTGTCCAACGTGAAACGGTTATCGGTCAAGTTATTCAGTCAAATGTGAAACGGTTATCGGTCAAGTTATTCTGTCAAGTTATTCTGAGGCTTTTATACTTATCATCAATTTTGTTAACATTTGAAAAAAGCACATTTTGAAAAAGCACATTATGCGTGTGCTGTGATTTCAGTATGGCTTAAGGATTCCTAATTATTTTCATACTATTACTGGGAAGATTATAAGAATACTGTTCTTGCCTATTAACTTCCTAACCTTAGCGTCCAGACTTAATTTTGCTTGTAAATTTCATAACTGTTATAACAAATGTATATACGGCATTTATCAATTGCCAAAAATATTCTCATAATTATGTACACCGTTGTTCACCATTGATCCGGGTTTGTTTCTGTTTTGCCAAGACAAGTCTACTGGCAACACAACTGCCGACTCATTAGAGGTAATCAATAAGACAATACCTCCGATATTTTCAATTTAAACAGGGAACAGATGATATTCAAGCGAGGCAAATGCCCTGCTAGTGTTACAGTTAGCTCTACTTATGTACGTCCTTGTGGTATTTTCACATTTTTATCAATTAAATATTGTAAATAATTTAGCTGTGATATATTTCCCCTGTTATATTTTCTACAGTGAAAATAAACTACTCTGCCTACAATGTTGCGTTGGCCAACAATCAAATCCATCTGACTTAGTGTTGTAAAATGTCAGATATTTACTACATGCTTCCACTTCATTGTCCAAGTCAGATTGAAATAAGACCTGGCATCTATCTTGAATCAGACAGAAACAAAAGCAGAATTAAATTAATTGGCAATGTAATTGGTCTCAATGGTTGGTAAATGGATTAGCATATCTGTAATGCCATGTCTTCAATGATTTACTTATGCAAATTGTGTAACTGGTGAAGTATTTTCCCTGATGTTGCATGGACATAAGTTTTTTCTTATAACGACAGAATAACTGATATCTGTGTTTGACACGGGATAAATCTGATCAATAATGTGTGTGTGCGCGCGTGCGTGCGTGTATGTGTGCGCGCGTTCTTTTTAGTTAATTTTTCAGAAACCTTATTATGACTAAGGTGTGGGTATAATCTCTAATAGGAAATTAATTGGTTCATTATTGATGGACTGAAGAAGAAAAAGACATTAGCCAACATTTATTTAGGGGATGGGTGTATCTAAAAGAAGACGATTGGTGTGTAGGGTTTAGACACTGCACATGATTTCCTTGAGACAACAGAAATATGAAAAAGTATGAGACACTATTGAAACAAGAATAACAAGTAACAGTGGTTTTAATTGATACTTGAAACAAAAATTGTTAAGGGTTAAAAATAGAACTCTTTGATTATGCAACATGTATGACGTAAGACAAAATATGGTGAATAATTAAGATAGCAGTAAGAATTTCAGAACAAACACAATTCCTCTGAATAAATAACCATATGCCGACTCTGAGACAATAAATTAGACAGTAATTAGGCATTTAAAATAGAATACGGTAACTTTGAGAATTTTAGTGACTTTAGATGAAACATAGTGCGTGCTTGAAGTAAATGATCAATGCTACCGTACTTTAACAATATTCGAGTTTAACTGTTACATCGCTAAACTATAATGCGCAGATATATTTACATTTACAAACTTGTTATTTTAATCCTAATTATTTACAAGGAAGATATCAATGAATAAATCTGTAGTAAAATATAGTCTCATAACAAAAAATCATAAATGATAACATAATTATGTCGTTGTCTGAGTTCATTAGATTTTTTATATTACTTGTTTTCAAACCATACAAAATATACTACAAGGGGAAAGGCTTTGTGTGGTTTAAAAAAGAAAAGTACACGACTACTTCAACAATTATTCACAGGAAATGTAGTTTTACAGTAAACAAAAATGAGACACAACACACCCTGGTACACAGCACAACATTGCATTATGGCCCCGGGTGTAATTAAGTCGGTATAAACAGTTCAAATTATCTTAAAATTGTCAATTTAGAGTTTGAAATTCAGGAACGCTTTGTCTTGGTCATTACTATACGGGTAACAATCTGTTAAAAGTGCACTTTTCAGCGAATCGATAAATACGAACTTACTTAAAAATTAGACAAAAGTTGAAATTAAACAAACGTGTGAGCCAATTTTATAGGATCCTTTTGGTTCGATCCGGTATACGGTACAAGGGCTTCGATAAATGGTGCATTTCGGTACAATTACTTACAATCATTAAATATTTTTATTAAAACAAACAAATGAGATAGACATCAACACATTAACTTTTGCCTTCAACTGTGTCTAACAAAATCCAATATTTACTTTTGTATTTTATCTAAATAATATATAAACGTCCCATACTACATACCCTTCCTATTCCACAAATCTGCACATCTCGGAGCTGGTTGGCCTAAGACCAGGTTGTTTAAGATTGATACCATAATGCATATTAAACAGTTTTCAATATTTCTAATCTGACAACTGCAATGTCATAAATTTGTAGCGAATACAACCATCGTAATATGTGTAATGTTCCTTATAAACTATATTTAGAATAATATAACTTCTTTTTAAGAAATGTCCTTCCATATATTAATTTCAAGAAACAAAATGTGCGCCGATTTAACTAGCTATCAAATTGTTTTAGACGTCACGTGAGTAGTAGTGATTATTAGCGAAATGCCAAACCATATTCCCAGTCTATTCAAATATCCATTCAAATAGTTCGATTTTTGTCGCAATTCATGAGCGAATAAAACTATTTTGATGCATAAATACACTAAATGTCAACGAAAGAACATCTTTAAAACTTCGTATAGCCATTACTAGTAAACTACAATTATTCAAAACTTGTGGTCTAATCATTAAGATCTAGACTAATAGTCTGAGAGAGCTTTTGTGATGATACTGTCTACCATAGCAGGCTAATCTGATAGAAAGATGGGTCCTTAAGTACATCTTAATACAGCATCCTGCCACTAAATGTGTCTGCAATTGAATAACAACATCCGCATAATAGAGCCTTCTGTCAGGACAATATTAGTTCATTTTAGATAACAACCAGTCACTCATCAACAATATCGGCTGTACAACCATTAGTCTAAGGCATGGGCCATCCGAAAGTATAAAAAAAATATGAAAAAATATTTGTTACCTCCCATCCAAACTTGATTTGAAGCAATACATATATACTTGTTTTTGACTTTCGTGAATACAACTAGATGATTACACGTTTATATTGTGAAATAGCGCTTTTGAATAATTACTCGTGGAACATAAAAACGAAATCCCATTAGGGCTAGCTATCGGGATTTTACGCCTTTCTTAAATAAACTTCAACTTAAGTCGTAACTGATGCTATTTCGCAGTTGCCGAGGGAGTCTGAAAAATGAATATGCTTACCAGCAAATATTTTTCCCGGGTTTGGGATATTCGATTTTGCGAATAGTTCCGGCGGCGAATCTTAAGTTGAAATCTTTCAATTGGACATTATGCTGCAAAAAATTATTACTTACAGAACAGGAAATAATAACTAATACAACGATTACCTCCCCCCCCCCGCCCCCCAAGTTTGGTCTATTAATGTATAATCAATGTCAATTTATCTTTAAATCTGCATCATCAGACAGCAGGTGAACAGAAAGATCTGTAACTTTATCCTGCTTCAAAAATTGAGTACGTACGTACGTATATGCATACGTACGTACGTATATGTATACGTGCGTACGTAAAATAACAATAATAATAAAGATGATTTATTATTATTATTATTAAAATTATTATTATTATTATTTAAGAATATTCAAAATGTGAAAAACTGTATCAAAAAGCATTGTTCAATAATTTTTAAATACCGGTAACCATGCAATATAAAACAAACACTTATTTGATGTGTGATATTTCTCTTCTCTATTACAATGGAACAATAACGTTGAGACATGCTTTCTATGGTTAAAGATATTCTAGATTAAATAGCTGACAAAACGTACCATAAACATCTCTGGTTGTAAAGACAACACACGTTGAATTCCAATTATAAACTCCTAACAAGTTGATAGGGCGAAACAACAAGCAAATTACACGCCAGATGATAAATATATGCATTGCTAGACCAAACAAGGACGGGTCGTGGAAAAGTGATTTGGTTTCCATGTGGTTGGCTCATTTCGGTTGTAATTTCGGCATGTATAGCAGACAGATCGACAGATACAGTGTAAGACAGATACAATGTAAGACAGATACAATGTAAGACAGATACAATGTAAGACAGATACAATGTAAGACAGATACAGTGTAAGACAGATACAATGTAAGTGGAAATAAGGAGTGTCCATACGATTCTGACATACATTTAGGGGCTGTCACCTTATGCAGGCCGGCGCCATTTAACTGATAATTTATATTTTAATTTGCATAAAACCTATATTAAATACGGAATGTATTATTAAGTGGTAGTTATACAGTCATGTAACACTTAAAGAAATCTAATAAACAACAAAGGCTCCACAAGATCAAGTCAGAAGGCCAAATTAATACGATTCAACTGGGAAGAATGTTCGCTAATAAATAAAGGAGTTATCCGCACAAGAGTTTACTGAGAAAATACAAAAGGCAATATATCCGGAATCAACAATGCAATCGGCATTACGCAAAATTATACATCAGTATATGCAAGTATAAAAACTTTCGAATGTTGCACACGAGTCTCTCATCGAATAGTAATTGACCTTGTGACGGTCGCATTCTAGGACATTGCTAACGTCACTGAGCACTTAGTCACTCATTGATAATTTTCTATGTCACTTGATATTGATTTGTCGAAGCTCAAATAAATTCTCTAATAAATTCTAATAAAAGACCCATTTAGACCTTCAAGACTTAAAGAGCCTCCTTGAATCCAAGTGTTCAGCTGGATTATAACTAATGTATTGTTAATTTAAACAAAATATCGCCATCTTCGGAAATTATTGTGGACTATTTTCGATTTTAAAAAGGCATTCGGATTTTTATGACGGTAGTGAATAATTTTATTAGGACTTGCTTTATTTTATTTGATATATATTTATTGTGCTACGTAGGTTTGTTGAATATATATATATATATATATATATATATATATATATAAAAGCATATTGTGTTGAAAACTTGTTGCTGGCTTTTACTTTTGTTGCGTTACTAAAAGTAAAACGAAGAATAATAAAAGACAATTTGTCCGCACAAAGGTTTATTAAGCAAAATAACAAATGGAAACATCTCTGGAAATTATATAATCTTCGTGTGCTAATGCACACTAATATAAATCACCCCTACATATATGAAGAAATTCTAATGTGCTGACTTATAAATGTTGAATTACCATCTAGAGAACTGTTGTCGGACAGACGCTAATACACACCAATTTCACTCATATAAATATAAAGAAATTCCAATGTGACCAGTAATAAACGATTAATTATTATCTCAGAAACTGTTGACGGACAGACGCTTATACACACCGATATAAGTCACCCATAGAAATAGGAAGAAATTCCAATGCGACGAGAAATAAACGTTGAATTACCATCTAGAAAACTGTTGACGGACAAACGGGCAAAAAATAATAATAAAATAACCCTTTAGACGTAAAAAGTAATACTTTTTACTGTACTGTATACTTATTGTATTTTTTCTGTACATGTAGTAGTTATAACATTATTGTGACAGTAGTTTTACGCACACATACACTGATGTCAAGTGATATTGACATTGAAACATTGGATCCCTTTTTGCACATAACGATATCTTATTAAACAAACTTTGGAACTGTATATACAGAACTAGGAACTTTTGTGCAGGCTGGTGCAATAGTCGTTAAGGCTACAACTAGGCCGATCAGTTTTCTCAGTTCAAGTCTATCCGGATATTCTTCTGTAAGCCAAAGCGTGATACTACTTTTAATATTTTATCTCATATAGCCATGTGTCGATTTTTCAATCAACTGATAATCTCTACCGGCAATAGTATATAACAGTAATATAAATGAAGCCCTGAGAAAGGAGCTGAATTACCACTTCCACCATCCTGCAATATTCATGCAAATAGAAAAAAAATACAATCATACGGTAATATACAAATAGCAGTACATATATAGGAACATACAAAAGGATTCATATCTATTTTATAATATCGACATAGGAGTGCATATATAGGAATATAAAAAAGGATTGAAGCTCATTGTAGCACAACTCGAAACTTCCAAATACCTAACATTTAGAAAAAACAACAACATGGGGTATTAAGTCACAGTCCGCATTTAACACGTCTGTTCTCTGTATCGAGCACTCGCGTCTTTTAACCGATAAATTATTTTTATGAATTAAAATCACATGATGTAAGCGCTTCTTGGACAGTTTGCATCTTTTCTTGGCTTGTTACATATTAAGTAAAAAAGGGGTGTGCATGAGTTTCTAAAATTGCCAGTCATCAGCATAAGTGATTAATAATTTTTCCTATCTTTAATATTCGGGTCTATAACGAAGTGTTCCAATCATTTTTCACTTTAGAAATTCTTCTAAATCATAGAGCAACTAGTTCCAAACGCCAGTATTTTGGTGATGCCATGGAGTGCTACATCTATATTACGTAATGCTGACAAGATTTTGGAAATGTGAACATTTTTATTGATTGGTTTATGTCGTATCTGTCTTCCTTTGACCAACTTAGAAATTCTGGCGCAAGGCAAGCCGAGATGAGTATCAAAGCGGCACGAAATGGTCGAAATTACACGCTGCATCATAATGCAGTCGAATCACATTACTACTGATCGCAATTTAACCAATGTTCGTGCCGTTCTTCCTACATGGTTTAAAGTAAAAATGTGACGATCTTTAAGTTCGCAATGCTTCCGCATACCACGCTAGATCGAATAGCAAGGACAATCCTTTGAAGCCATTATGTATCTCTAGTAACATCGCTGTTTTACGAATACAGATTGTTTTTAAGACTCTGCGACATACAATCTCTATAAGCTGGTAGCTTAGCTCTATAAGCTGATTGACATGGCGCTGGGCACTTCTTGCGAATGCCACGATATTGTGTAATTTGGATGAATGCATAAATCTGGTAGATTTGCACTGTAGATTTAAACCGCTTTCGAAGCTTAATCTAACATAAATAATGCCATTGGTATATTTAAGCAGAAAAAAATAACATAGGTGCTTCGCCTATATTACGGACTGATCACTGCAATTTGCACGTGGTGAAACGATGTCTATTTTGCGAACGTTCAGAGTCCTAAAAATAAAGGTCCCAAATAGGCAAACGGGGCTTGCTGTTGTTAATGTTTTGTTTCTTGTTGATGTTTTAGTTGTTGTTTTTGTTGTTGATGTTCTTGTTTAAATGTTGTTAAATTCATACCAACATGAAAGAACTGACTGAGTCTGGTTTATGTTTTACCATTTTACTCTATTTTTTCTTTCTAAATATCGGAAGTAAATTTAAATTGCTTCTCAATATGCACGGTACGTCCTTACATGTCCATAATTACGTAAGTAGCTAAGACCACTTTTCGGTAGGTCATTCAGTGTTAGTACTTACTTATGTAGCTAGGACTCTATGTAAACAGGACTAAATTGTCTAAAAGCAACAAAAATATTTAAACAATGGAAATTCATTCTGAACTATATTTATTAAATACACATTTGTACGATAAAATCTAAAGCTACAGCAAAAATCGAAGATACACACAATATACATGAGAGAGTTTTGTAAGATGCGCTCCAATAAACTGTGTTCCTTCTAAATGTGTTAATATCATCAATAAACAATTAAGTGATTTCTGATTGTGCTTTTTGTTGTGTGTGTGTGTGTGTGTGTGTGTGTTCTCTCACCTGACCTGAACTTGAACCCATGGGCTTTTGCTATAAAACTCTTTTATATGGAATCAAGAATATACATTCAACATTCATCTTCTTGATATTTTTGTAACTAATCTTTTTTCAAAGAGAACTTGATATCAATGTTAACCTGCTCAATTGTTCGCTTTTTGAAGCCTTTGATGCTTAGCTGTAAGGACTGCTCTTCTCATTTTATTATGAAACTTGTTTGTTTAATGGGTCATGACATTTCTTCTTCTCATTGCCAATTATGCCTTACACTACACAACTTTTACAGTGGTGATGGTTGACGTTAGTCTGGTGATAAGAAATTCAGATTGCCATTGAAAATTGTCATTCACACACAGCATGTTTGACTTTTTTCATATTACTTGGTATTCATAACTTGAAACTTGGTTATGTAAGTTAGTTAGTCAAAGAAATCACAAATAACATATGAAACATAATTAAAAAAATTAAAAATCAAACTCTGGCATTAAGGGTTTGTTGGGTTTTTACTATCTCTATAGTATATAATACCAATTAAGTATACTAAATAAGAAATAAATATGTACTAGAACATACTAGAATAAAACCATTGCATGTGTTGAGTTGAATACAGCTTGTGCTGCAGTTAAAGCTACAGATCATCAGCTGAAAGCCAAAAATCGTTGAGTACTACAGCCATTTAATTCCATAATATTCTTATACGGTTGGGCTACAGTGTTTATCAGGCAATGCATGTTGGTACTCGCTCCAGCTCTGATGGCCTCCCCTCATCCAGATCCTGCTTAAGGCCTTTTTCTACAGCATAACTGACAACCTATGTAACCTTTCGATTATGTCAATAAATTCCAACAGCTTTTGGCATCTTACACATGAAGGAGGCAGAAGACACTCCATAGATGATGCCTACTTATCAGCTTCTCGCTCATGGGCTTCATTACATCCCTTTCCCAAATTCCCATGGCATGTTAAGTTCTATATCTACAAATGTCTTTCCATTATTTTACCTTAGCCCTATTTTGGGTCTAAGATTGGAGTGAGCCAAGGGAAATGTGAGCTTGTTTTCCATGTCTACACGTATCTTCCTGGTACTTATAGAAATTAAGATGGCCTTGTTTCCACAGATATGCTCTTGTTGTCTCACTTTATCAGACAGAAATAATGAATAGGTATGTGGTTGTTGTCTGTTTCATTTACAGGTCCAGGCAGCGGGCTAACTGTGGCCGCACTGTCATCGAGCACCTGTATTGTCACACACAACACACAGAATGATCCTTCTGTAAGTTCCCATCAACGTGAAGTATAAAGGATGGACAATATGTCATAGACCATCCTCAAAAGGAATCTAATTCTGCACAGTTCCAGGTTCCAAATGGGTCCATTTCAACTTTCTTTCAGGTACTGCCCAACGTCTACCTCTGGCTACCTATCACCACCAGTCTACAACCAAAGGACTCTTCTTCCTCTTTATTATATCTCCTGTCCCAGGGTTATCTTGTTCTGATGCATCATTTAAAAACTTTATCTCAATGCAATAAAAAAGTAAATTAAGATGGGCAAGGCATACTCCATATAATCTCAAAGAAACTATCTTGAAAGAGGAACTTAAATGTATGTTAAATTAAATGGAAGACACAAACCAACAATTTTAACTATGTACATATTTTCTTATCACATCAACATGATAAAGCATTTAATAAATAAATAGGTTGGTAAATATATGTAGGGTACTTACATTGTACTGATGAGCTACACAGAAGTTGTTGTTTTTCAATTTACTGTTTGTATAATCACAATACTATTATGGTCTTAATATTAACGTCTAGGTAAATTATGTGAAGATAGATCCCATTCAAATCTCTTGGTAGAACCACCAGCACACTGTCAGCTTAAAGACCTCTCAACATGAAAGTTCTGGTTCCTACTGGAACCTAATGGGTTGTCCTACAATCTTTGAGTTTCAATCTTCGCAGCATGGGACAAGTGAGTATAGTACTGTACAAGGTATGGATTATATCTATTGGAAATAACATGTTTGAATAATGTCCTTTATACAATTTCTAAATGTACAATAAAAATAAATCCATAACTTAATGCAAATAAAATCAAATATGCATCTTTTAAGTCGATACAAATAATGTTAATTTTGTTTAAACTGTGCAAAAACTCTGCTAAAAAAAGAGTCACAATGCTAGGAAATATGATATGCTTAACAGTGTCCTAGAAAAGCTTGCACAGAGCCACTAAAAACAGAATTTCGAAAATGCACATGCTGCACTTGCAGTGCCACTTACTTCATGAAATAATTGAGTATAGATCAGTAGTGGCGTTTCTTTTTTCTTCTTGAATATTTATATGTTGATTTTATAAGGAACTTATGACAATAATGTATTACTGTCTCAGACATGTGATATTTCCTTGGTCCCAAATAGGGAGACTTAGGCTCCCAGAGGGGCGCCAGGGAGGGAGCTTTCTGTGAATGCACGTTAAATTGACTATGTTGCTTATTTCTTTTAGTAAAACAGTATTTTTCGTCTTTTTACCAATAATCATAGTAATTTCAGTGATACAATTTTTTCTGTACAACATTTTAACTGAATTTTCAAATATATCTAACATATTTTAGTGTCTTGAACATATAAAGATATATATCATCAATTTTATATCCAGGACAATTGAACTGACAGCAACCTGCCTGCTGATGAAGGTGTTCTGTGTATACAGATTGGCCTTGCTGAGAGAGACATCAGAGGCAGAGAAGGATGAGTAAACAGAGAAAAGGAGAATGTACCCAGTATACACAAGACATAATGTATAACATACAAATGTGAACAACAAACACATAAAATAAATGAGTTAACACCAACAATAAGAAAACAGCAAAACTCAACAATGCTTATACTGAACAAAACTACAACAAAGCTAATAATGATAATATTAACAATATACAAACAATAGAAGGGTTGCTGGATTTTCCTATTATAAAAATCAATTTTTGCACAAATAACACTTGCAATAAGAAACAACAATAACAGCTAATATTAATAAAAGCAAAAACAATGCTAACAATATTAGTATTAACAATATACTCACAATACTTACAATTAAAACACTTAAAAAGTGTGGCTTTTCCTAATATAAAAATAGAATATCAAGGAATAAATGGGTCAACAACAAACTTTGGCTGACAATAGAAATGCGAACACAAAATATTAGTAGTAATAGTAATAATAATAATAATAATTAAATGAAATTAGTGGCTTGTTTTAAAACTATTAAGGATGCTATGGCCAGATTTATTTTTATTGTAGTTTTTATCTATGTTAGGATTAGTTAAGGTGGTCAGTTTGACAGTTACTAGTTGTCTGCCATATTGAAACAGTTTGTGGGTGACATCTCGTTCAGTAGAAAATGTTGTGACATATAAAATGTGCTATTTTTACAGAATTTCATACATAACTCACGTCAGGTCAGTGATTAGAAACAAGAACAGGACTCTCTTCCTGAAGGTCACTGAAACAGTGTTAGTATGGAATATTCTGGACTGCTATGTTTTATGGTTCATTTATGCATCTTTATTTCAGATAGGATTTACATAATATTGTTGGTGCTGTATAGATATATATGACCACTGTAGTGCATCAACTAGGCAACAACATTAATGAAGTTCTTTTACTTCTACTGTTTGTCATATAAATGATCATCTAAGACAATGTTTTTCATTTTAGATTGCTTGCACATGTAAATCTGTTATCAAGCAGACAAGCTTCTATAACATCACTGTAACACCAATAGTTTGCAAGAACAAAGGCAAACAATGGCTGTTTATTTTGATAATGCTTCCTTAAAATTTCATACAGGTGTACTAAACAGTATAGATCGTTCTACTATAATTATTGATCACTGAAGTGTTTGTGATTTTCATGGTTTACACCACTGAGTGACATTATGAAAACCAAACATATACTTTGAAAATGACTTGAATTGGTAACTTACCAATAACACTAATTTTCCAATTTCAGAGTTTACATTAGGTATGTTATTGTTTGCGTAGCCTTTGCTGCGCTACATCCAGCATTTTCTTCTTGTTGTAATTATTAACAAGCGGTGTCAATGGCACTTAAGGATACTTTTTTTTTAACTGAAATAAGTTCTATGGCCCTTGTGGTTGAATTTCTGCACATTTCGAACTCCCAACTATTGTACTGCTGGGAGCTGTCTGATCAGGATCTGTAGTATTTGCTGCTGTAGCAATATACTTAGGCACCTTTGTATGTCAATGTAAGATTATGACTAAGAACTAGTCTGTGTTTTTAACAAATGTAGCAAGGGTTATGACACATATACTTTGACTCCACTTTTTAGAATCAGGGAAAGCTTTCTAAACACATCAATAGTGTGATAAATTGTGCTTTTATTGTCTGCCTCTAGTAGGTAATTTGGCCAAATTTTTTCAATCTTTATTGGTAATCTGTTTTGTTGCAAAGCCCAGGAGATGTTAAAAGTAGTTTCAGACAGCGATTTGTTTCAAACACACCCACTGGAATTGAGATCGTATTTATCAAACATGTTCTCAGTTTTAGAAAATCCAGATGTCCGGCAAAAATAATGTAATTTTAAACAAATTATGCATTCAATACAATGACAAGTGTACAATAAAATTTATACTATTGATAGCCATATTTTCAATAATTTTTCAATATAAGAAAATATAAGAAAACTTACACTCTGTCTCCATGCATTTTTTGCCAACCCAATCTTTCCTTCATGAATCTTTAATTAATTATACCACATACCAGGGGTTTCCTACAATTTAACTGTTTCGAGCCCCCATATCATGAACAATTTCCTCATCAAAGGTTGTGCCGCTTAAAGATGAAATTAGAAAGAATGAAATAACAAAATCTAGTCTGGCTACTTTTTATGATTGCAGGGGTACATAAACCATTATGACAGGACACAACTTAATATATAGAAATTGGGTTTAGATCGTGAATACTCACCAATACTCAGATGGATGGATGCGAAATAAGGTTTCAGCAAACTGAGCAAATTATTCCCTCAGTCATCACTTTGGCTATATATACCTGCCAAATGCCTATGTCTGGGGATAGGTTATTGTCTAGGTTGTTAGAATAAAAAGCCTTATTAATTGTACTATATAAAGATGAGTTTTATGTTAAATGAGTGCACATGTTCTTTCTGAAATTTATCTGCTCAAACCAAGAGCATTTTATTCTTCTTCGGTATTATAAAAGAAATGATCTTTAATTTCTCTGTATGACAAGAAAAGTGATAGAATGTTTCAATATTCATTTTCTTTGTTCACCCTTATGTCTACAAGACATGTTGGGGCACCCATGGCCGAGCGGTTGGAGTCATTGACATGATATCAGCGTATGCGCCAAGTGTTGGCTGCACATTTATATGCTCTCACAAATTATATTTCTTTGTATGTTATATATTGCTCTGTTTTAGTTAGGAATTGACATAGGTGTGTGTGAATGTGTGTGCAAGATTGTGGTTAAATTTCAAAATAAGTAGTTAAGTAGTTCTCGGCAGTTAACAATTTTAGTTCGACTTCAAAAAAATTTCTGACCATATAAACAAGAAAATATCAGCGCATGCTGTTTGGACTATCTCAAACATAAAAGGGTCAGCGCATGAATCCAGTGTTGGCTACCATTTTGACTTTGGTAAACTTTTATTTCTTTTATACAATTTATTTGCAAAGCGATTATTTTATCTATTCGTAATTTTAAAGCTTGACTTTTTAAACTTTTATTTGTGTCGGTAATAGGTTGTGTTGAGCGCCAAGTGTGAAAGGCTGCTAAATTGTGTCTCTTATAAAAACTTGAATTTGAGTGGTTTCTAGACTATGCATCGACTTCATTTTTGTTCTGGCACTAAATAAATATGTGAGCATAATGAATCTGGCATTTGTTTTTGGATTACTAATTGCATTTGTGGAGTACTTGTGTCTAAAACAATTGGATTTTAACAAAGGATTTCATCATAATCTGGTGAAAACCTTCTCAGTTTACACAATGGATTATCCTGGGGGCAATATCAAAACATACAGTACAAGTGAACTATTGAAATATAGATCAATGCCCAGAAAATGGATTTTACCTGATCAGCAATTATTGGCAAGATTAAAAGGTATGGGTATTTTGAACTTTAGAGGTTGTAGATCTGGAACCAAAACATCCAAAAGTAATAAACCACAAAAGAAACAACTTGGTGTGAATATCTCAAACCTAGTATACCCAAAACGACAAAATGACCTAAGTAATTTCAGAGAAAATGTGACATGTTTAACATTAAATTGCCATTCAGTAGTCAACAAAGATGTACTAGTCGGACAATTGCTTCGTGAGGAAAATATTGATTTTGCGCTTTTGACGGAAACGTGGTATTCACATGTCAAACAATCTGGGTGGTGGTCTTAATGTACCATTACCGTAATGTACCAGGACTTAATGTACCATTTTTGGATCGAATGTACCATCTATAGTTTATATAGGGATTATGGTAGGCCTATTGTTCAGTGTGGAGGACCCCATTGAGGGGTGATAATTAGGTGTGAAATCTCCCTGGGGCATTCTGTTGTGTATTTGTCAATTGATAAACCTGTTTGTTAATATGACAGGCTAGTTTTTAACCATTTATAAATCTGTTTGAAGAATAAACAACAAGTTTTGTATGGGTTATTAACAATTGTTTCATGTGATTAAGAAATTAAATAAATTAAATACAAAACACATTTGTGACTGGATTAAATTACGAAAATATAGGTTTATAACCACTTACTTTAAAGAACAAACACAGGTATTTATGCATTTATTTAAATAAAACTCATTAAAATTTCAATACATACACATTAAATATCATATACACAAATTAACAACATGTTTTAACTTTATTTGAACTAAAAACAATATATATAAACGTTAACAATAATTCCCTATATAAACTACATATGGTACATTCGATCCAAAAATGTTACATTAAGTCCTGGTACATTACGGTAATGGTACATTACGTCCGACAACCAAACAATCTCACTTTGAAACATCAGATTTAAACCAAAATGGTTATAAACTCAGTGTTGCAAATCGTAAAAATCGTGTTGGCGGCGGTATTGCTTTGACTTGTAAAAGTACCATCAATATGCGGAAAAAAGAATCCAGCGCGACCCAAACTTTCGAGTACGGAATATGGCAATTGGTATTCAAAAACATTACCATAAATTGTGTAGGAATTTATAGACCCCCATCATTGGCTACTCCTCTGCAATTTGTTAAAGACTTCTTTGAATTTATGGAAGACATTGTTTCAAAATATCAAAACCTCTTGACAATGGGGGATTTCAATCTTCATATACACGATGACACCGGTGCTATTTCAGAATTTAATAACTGTTTGTGTGCTATGGGATTAGAACAACATGTACATTTCCCCACGCAAGTGTTCGGTCAAAGTCTCGATCTTGTGATCACAGAGGTCGCAAATGGTGTTGAGCTAGTCTCATGTGAACCTGGTCCATTTCTTTCAGATCATCGTGTAGTGAAAGTCGTCACAAAAGTGAAAAAAGAGAACATTATCAGCAAATCCATCATATACAGAAACTTTAAAGATATTGATCGCTCAGAATTTGCCAGTGATATTACCAATATAAAAATTGAAAGTGAATCAGTTACTGAATATGTGGAACTTTTCGAATCCGAAATGAAAGTTATCGTCGATAAACATGCACCTGAAATTGAAAAAACAGTTATTTGTCGAAATCCAAAGCCATAGTTTACTGAGAGTATAAAACACTCAAAAAGTATTCTACGTAAAGCTGAGCGCATGTGGAGAAAACACAAAAATCCAAATGATTATGAATTCTTCAAAACTGCAATGAATAAAAACAATTATGAACTAAATCTTGAAAAGAAACGCAAACTTAGTCAGAAAGTGCTCGCATTCAAGGGAGATTCCAAGAAACTCTACAACTTCGTGACAGATCTCACCGGCGGAAAGTCCGAAAATCCAATTCCGACCGTCGACAACGAAAACAGTTTAGCTGATAAATTCGCAGATTTTTTCATGAACAAAATTGAGAAAATACGAGACAACCTTAAACATCATAAGAACTATGAACCATTGCCGAAAGATGTACCAAAATTCGAGGAATTTGGAACCTAAAGTGAAAATGATGTGAAAAAAATGATTAATTCCATGCAAACAAAATCATGCGAAATTGACGTTTTGCCGACGAAAGTGTTGAAGTCATTTGTGACTGAACTGCTTCCCATCATTACCACATTAGTCAATCTTTCGTTGTCACAAGGTGTCTTTCCACCAAATTGGAAACAGGCAATAGATAGACCTCTGTTGAAAAAAACTTGGACTCGAACTCATTTTTTCTAACTACAGACCAGTGAGCAACCTACCATTTCTGTCGAAATTAATTGAAAAGGCAGCATTATTCTACCTTAACAAACATGCAAATGAACACAATCTCCTTCCAAAGAACCAATCAGCGTACCGACAACATCATTCGTGTGAATCAGCGTTACTTCGTCTTGTAAATGACATTCTTGCTGCCATGGAAAATCAAGAAGTAACTGCATTAATAGCATTGGACTTAAGTGCAGCTTTTGATACCGTCGACCATGACGTCCTTCTCAGCGTTCTCAATCGTCAGTATGGTATCTGTGGAGTAGCACTCGACTGGTTAGACTCGTACCTGCGACCCAGGAGTTGTCGCGTAAGTGTGAACAATGTCGTCAGCACGCGATCTTACGTGCAGTGTCCCCCAAGGAAGCTGTTTAGGGCCGTGGCTCTACCTCGCGTATGCAGGGACCATATTTGACATTCTTCCCCCTACCATCGCCGACGATCATACTGCCAGCAAATGTTTCAAACCTACACCCGCTCTCGAGGCCGAATCCATTGCGGAACTAGAAGAGTTCGCAACACAAGCAAATGATTGGATGAACAGTAATAAATTGAAAATGAATTCTTCAAAAACTGAACACATAATTTTCGGAAGTGCTCCTCAGTTGCGTAAACTGTCTAAAGATGAAATTAATATTTGTGGTGATAAGATCAAACGACAAAATACAATCAGATATTTAGGGGCATTTTTGGACGAAAATCTGACTTTCAAACATCACATCAAGATAAAGTGTCGAACAGCTATGTTGAGCTTTTTTCGCATAAAAAATATTCGCAAATTCCTCACACAAGATGCAACAGAAACTCTTGTACTCTCACTCGTTATTTCTCACTTAGACTATTGCAACGTGATTTTGTACGGTATTTCAAACTGTGATATTGCAAAACTACAGCGAATTCAAAACATGTGTGCCAAACTAGTATTGAATCGTAGGAAAAGTGACAGTTCTAAGCAGGCACTATACGATCTACACTGGCTGCCCATCAAGGCCAGAATACAATTCAAGATTCTTGTATACATGTTCAACTGTCGCGTTGGAAATGCACCAACGTATTTGAATGACCTGCTTACACCTAAAGTTCAAAAACGTTCTCTGAGATCATCCTCATTTTCGGTTGACAGTTATGAAGTGCATTTTAGTAAGTGTAAAACTTTCAGCGACAGAAGTTTCAGTACAATCGGCCCAAAACTCTGGAATTATCTTCCATTAAATATCAGGCAATGCTCATCAGTTGATAGTTTCAAGAAACACTTGAAGACTCATTTCTTCAGAGACTATTTTAATAATTTCTAGTCAAAGTCAGTAAAGTGTAGAAACACTAAACAGTGAACTAAAAAACAATGTTTTTCTGCGCATCAATTCTGTGATGAATATCTGATTTTACAATTTCTTTATTATCCAAGTAACATTTTCATATCTTTTATCATGTCCTTTAATAATATAGCCATATTTTTAATTATTTTAAATAACATTACTTTCTTTTACTTTTGATATCATGTTTTAGATTTAGAATTAATTGTTTTATCATTCTTAAACTACATTTATTTATTATTTTTAATGTTCTGATATAATATTGTACAACGCCATTGAATATGTATTATATGTAGAAATAGGCGTTTAAGCAAATAAAACAGTTTCAGTTTCAGAAACTCCTCATGTGAACTTTCATGTGGGGAGGTTTTCCACCTTACCTGTGGTGTGCCACAAATAATTAGCTGGATGCGCCAATATGACCATAACTGTGTCAGTGCAATGTAACAGTAACAAAAAAAAAAACAAGTGGGTTATAATAGCCCTTATTTGCTCACCTGATTACACATCTTTTAGTAGGCTCAGATCTGGCATCAAGTAATTAAAAGTTATTTACTTTAGAAATCTTTGGTGAAGGCTGGACTATAAGGGTGACCACTGGGTTGATAACATTTTCTAGAAATTTACCAAATAACCTACTAATCCACATGACACCCTTCAAAACATACATGAGATTTCAAACTGGCAAACATGCTGGCCAAGTTTGTTGAAGAATGGACCATCCATGTGGCCTCTTAAGTGTTTTCACAAGGTTTTTCTCAAATGTGACCAAGTGACCTACTTTTTGACCCCATGTGACCCAATAATATACTCATCCAAGATTTGATCCAAACATACAATCTGATCAAGTTTGGTGAAGATTGGGCTATAAATGTGGCCTCTAGTGTGTTCACATGCTTTTCTAAGATCTGACCTAGTGACCTACTTTTTGACCCCACGTGACCCAGTTATGAACCCATCCAAGATTTCATGGAGACAAACATTCTGACCAATTTTGGTGAAGATTGGGCCATAAATATGGCCTCTTGTGTGTTCACAAGCTTTTTCTAAGATTTGACCTACTGACATATTTATTGACCCCACGTGACACAGTTATGAATTCATCCAAGATTTCTTGCAGGCAAACATTCTGATCAAATTTGGTGAAGATCGGACGATAAATGGGACCTCTAGTGTGTTCATAAGCTTTTTCTAAGATTTGACCTAGTGACCTACTTTTTACCCCACGTGACGCAATAATGAACTTATCCAAGATTTTATGCAGACAAACATTCTGACCAAGTTTGGTGAAGATTGGGCTATACATGTGGTCTATAATGTGTTCACAAGCTTTTTCTAAGATTTGACCTAGTGACCTACTTTTTTACCTCACGTGGCCAAGTTATGAACTCATTCAAGATTTTATGCAGACAAACATTCTGACCAAGTTTGATGAAGATTGGATGAAAACTGTGGCCTTAAGTGTGTTCACAATCTAAAATGTTGACGACAGTCGACGGACGAAGCGGTATCACAAAAGCTCCCCTTGAGCACGTTGTGCTCAGGTGAACTAAAAAAACAAAAACAAGAAGTGTAGATTTTACAAGGGCGGTTTACATAAAATGCCATTTAAAGATAGTTTCCATATGATTGAAGATCCCTTATCTTGGCAAGCATCTTTGATGGCAACTTCAAGAGATTTTCAGATGAATTGTATGGAAGCTCAAATTTTAGTTTCTTGTAATTTCTTCATTTGTGGTCCAAAGATTAAAAGCTATACACCAATGGAAAGCTCATGAAATTCATATTTTTAGAATAAAATATTTTTCTAAACTGATAATTGCAAAAAGAATGAATATTCAGAAATAAAATTATTGGCGCATCTTAAACCGAATGAACATTATATCTTTTTTGGTTGTATTGTTTTTACCTTTTAAACTATCAAAATATAGTTTTGATTCTTAAAAATACTTCATAAAAGCTGTTAAATTTGATATAAAATTCAGTAAAAAAGACTGAAAAATAAAAATGCAGTGGTGAGTTCAGCTAAAAATAATCAGACTTTTGTCAAACTGACTATGACACTGAGGTTGATGAATCTTAAAGTATAAACAATCTCCACAGCAAAACATCTGCAGCAGCATTACACTGTTATTTAATGTATGTAATATTATTATGGTTGGATATGGCATTGTTGTTTTTTTCAATTAAGACAATTATAGACGGCCAGCATTTTAAAAGCATATTAGTCAAAATTGATTAGTCCAGAACAAAAATAAAAACAGAAACTTGAATAAAATAACTACTGATTGTACTGGTAAGAAAATATTGTATATGTATGTTCATATCAGATCTTTAGGGTCTTGTGCAAAATGAGATTGATCCCTAATTTATTAAACCAGAACAAAGTATTTTCTGCTTCCATTATGTTTTTTCTTATTTGATCTACATGTTTATGTTTTTTGCAGACATTAAGCACATTTGTTTGCTAAATCATCGAACATTCTTTCAAGCTTTTAAACATGCAATGATACAATTCCTTCTGTTAACAGATGTTTTTTCTTAATGTAAGTGTATATTATGATATAACAGGATCTTCTGGCATTAGTAATCAATCTGTATTGTTGGGATAAGACTCCCTTGTATCAATACTGATCATATATTTTAGGATGTGTAACAAAAACTCACTTCAAAATTAAAAAAACATGCAATCAAAACTATGAAAAACAACATTTACTTACATATGGACAAACAAAATTTCACATAAGAATAGATCTGAAAAAAAATATTATGTCATTATTCTATAACCTAATAGTTACATGCAACATTAAGAATCAATACCTATTACTAACTAAATAAAAAATAATAATAAAATAAACACAAAAAAATATAAAACATGTTTGCAGTTCTCAATGATTATTATATTTGTTGTCCTTACATTTATGAAAGCAACTTTACAACTGCATAAATATATAACAAACAGTGACTTAAATACCAAACTTTTTTAGTTTAGTGACAGTTATAGTTTCATGTCGTACATATTATAAGATCTATAACTAATTGTTTAATACAATAAAGAATAAGTAGAAAAAATTGTTTTCAAATAAGAAATAACCATGCAACCATGTAAACATACCAGTAAACAAAATGTATTGTTTGAAGTAAAAGAACCATCACTTATCAAAGTTTTTAAAAGGATGAAGTTTAAAATAGCAATAAAAAACTTGTATCTTAAGAAATTAACAAAATACACATTAAATTGATAAAAAAGCAGCTATGTTAAAGCCCAAGCTATGATGTACAATTATGATAAAGACGTTGAGTCTGCGAAAGATGGGTATGATTATATGCTGTCTCACATAGCAAGCTAATCAGAGAGAGGGATGGGACCCCAAAGTACAACTTAATGTAACATCCTGCCTCTAAATGTGTCTGTATCTTAATAACCTGATCTGCATAACAGGAATTTCTGTCAGGAAAATGTTAGTATATTATATATAATAACCAGTTAATCATCAATTATATTAGCTCAAAGACAAGCATGTCTACGGAGGAGAATCCACATATAGACATTGCATCTATAAAGGTCCAATGTAACTTTACACCCTTACTGTACAATGTATTGGAGTCTGCAAAATATAAACTTATGTATTGTCACACTCAACAATTGTATTTATATCAGCTTAGGTAATCTTAAAAAAGAACCAGTATTTTAACTTAAATCACTTGGCTGGGAAGATCTATCAATGCACCACACCATAATGAAAGAGCTGCAAGAACTGAGCTATTCACTGCTTCAGAAAAGTAGTCACATTTTGGAACAATGAAAACCAGGATAAATCAGCTGTCATTCATAGATTTTGTATTTAATACCTTCCTTTCCTTAAACTATACAACTCTGTGTTCAATATAAAGGATGTAAGATAAGTTGTAGGTTATGGATTGTGGATCAAGACCAAGTGAGGTGGTTTCTATCACCCTGTGAAGTTAACGCTTACCAAGTTTCACAGGGTGATTATTTCTAAGCTCTCTAGAAGATGATTTACGTAGAAAGTAATTCATTTTTTGTTGCATTATATAGTCACATTTACATCTTGTTTTAACAGACGGACATATTATTGTGAACATTTGATAATTTTGTACTGCTACAGGATTTTTAACAGTATGACTCTGTTTTGTTTCACACCTTATAATGGAAATATGTGGAAGTATTTCTAGTCGCACTAAGAATAGTTAAACTCGGTTAGGTCGGCTAATACAGTGTGTATAAAAAAGTACCTCTAATACCTCTGATCTTACACAGAAAATGTAATCCTATAAAGGATTCCAAAACACCATATTTAACTGCAAATTTGTGTCTGGAATCCTAAATAAATCAACCTCAAATATTTGTATTTTGTGGATTTTAACTTATATAATATAGTAATAGTATAGTAATATAATAATATAATCATAAAAACTAGTCTAGTCGTAGATTAGACACTATGTGTATCCATAAGTTGGATGCAATTTTATAAAAAAATAATCTTCTAAGATACATGTTATTTTATTTAGTTCACATTAAATTTTAAAATATATACTTTGGTACTTTTTTCAAGTTTTAAAAAATTATCTGGCAGCTTCCATTTACATATTATTTTCCTAGAATAAGTTTCAAAGTCTTGGTTAAACGTCAAAATGAAATATGAATATATGCTTAAATGGCACAGACATAAAACAATTACATCCTCCATCTAATATTATATGCTCTTCTCATACCATTACTAGGGAACAATGACACATTGTTTTCCCTATAGAGCTGCTTACACAATAGCTGACAAAACATACCGTAAACATGTCTGATTGTAGAGACATAAAATGTTGCCTTCCAATTACAAACTTCTCACAACTGATGGACCGAAACAAGTAGCAAATGATACTCCAGACAATAAACTTACATATGTATAGAACAAGCTAGGAATGGTTGTGGGAAATTGATTCAATTTGCCACATGGATGGCTTAACTCATGTCTCAGTCTTGCCTCACTGTCATATAGCTGGAAAATGGACAGATACAATGTAAGAGAACTGTAAGTGGAAACCAAGGAGGCCAGAAGCCAACTGACATCTATGTGTCTAAATTTATATCTAATTATCATCTAATTTAGAAAACTATGTGTGTTTTACATTGCATTTGATGCATGCTGGAGGCAATCTTAGCTGAACAGTCTTATCAATTTGTTCAGTCAGGCTTGTTTAGATTTTATTAGCTCAAGTCTTCCCTGGTATTCCTATACCAATAACAGCTAGATGTTAATTCATCATTTAGCTTCGTAGCTAACTACCCATGTCATATCTGATATGCATGTAGTATAACTTTGAACAAATTTACATCTCAGTTTTTTATGAGACTTAACCGAATCCATATATGGGAAAGTAGAATCACTGGTGCCCAGTAATTTATAGCTTAAAAGAGCCATAAAACAATCTTTTAAAACATGTCTTTACTCCATTCTTTCAGAATCAGGGGCCTTTCAAAGCTGCCTAACCATCATGTAGTGTGATAAATGATCCTTTAAATTTTGCCCTTATGTATTTTACTACAATCTACTGCTACACTGTAATCTGTTTTCAAAGTTAAGCCTTAAAGATGTTAAGTGCAAAGTAAAATAGCCATTTGTTTAAACCCCACCAACTTGTTACAGAAAGGTTTGTTTCATCTTTTCTAATATATTTAAATATAAATACTAAAATGAGTAAGAAAGTGTATGAATTCTATAAAAGGATACAAAATACAATAATAATTGCATAGGGATAAACACAAACCTTGAAACCACACCATGCTTGACAAAAAATCATCAATTTGATGTGTTCACATAAGTCAACAGTTTGTTTTATTATATTAAAGACAAAATATCTCTTTAAAACAGTGTTACAAGTATAACACAATTCAAAACTTGCAATGCATGGCACAGAAGGCTGGGCAAACAATAACACTTCGCTCATTGGATACTCTACCACTTCAATCCAAACAAACTGATAAATGCAGGTTGAAGACCTTCAAAATCTTAACACAAAAGTTTTGTTAAATTTGAATGTAATCATTGTTCCAGTCAAAATGTTTAATAAAACAAGCATGTACCAAACTTAATCTGAGCCCTTGCACTTGGCTAGACTTGATTTGTTGATAACTTGTCAGAAAGCTGAGCCATTGCATCCACATCCTTGGTTACTGTTGCTATGAAATCCCAAGCTAGCTTTAAATAAGGAAGCCTAATGGCAATCAAGAATATTTCAGCATTCTGGAACACTGGATGAAGGAGTTTTAGTACCAAAATAAGAATGGTTTCAACCAGTATCCACAGTGGACGTTCAGCAACGTTTACTCATTTTTATTAATGTGCAGGACTGTTTCCTCAAGTGTAATTTAGAGTCATGTATGCCCTACTCTCTGGTGATTGCATTGTAATTGTCCTTCATTTATTGTATGCACATGATACAGGATTTTGCTGCTATTTTATTAGGTGAAACAGCTGGTTTTGATCAGTCCATTTTCAATCAATCCCCACTTTGGCTAAATATCTGCAAAATACAGATGTCAGGTGTAAATTACTGTTGGTCTGATTGGGCAATAATGAGAACAAAACTGTGATGGTACAATACGATTTGCAGGTTAAAATAGCTGTGCTCACGTATTTTTTTATTTCTTCTTTTAAAATTAGTCTTTAATAATGAGGTCTGTGTGCCTTCGATATTTTAGGCAAAGGCTTTATTAGTAGATTGCTGTTTTATTTATTTTTAAATAAAATGGAGTTGTGATAAATTTGTGGTTGATCTTAAATGTAGATTCAGTTAAAGAATAGCAGTGTTGTATTTGATTAAACATGGTGTAGCATTTTTTAACCTTCAAACAGAGGAGCTACAACAATACACATGGCAAAGAAACAAGTCGGCTCCATGCAAAAAGTCAGGTTCTTTTCTTGATGAAACCTCACTAATACCAGATAGTATTATTCAATTTTGTTAAATGTCTGCACCATCATTTATTAGCCACATCCTCATCAACGGTTTTGTCTCTCCGAGATAGAATTAGAAATATAAGAATCTAGCCTACAGAAGAGGCCAAAAAACACCTGCTGATTTAGACTGTGAAGACTTGCCACTGTTCAATTAATGTAAGACGACTCCAGCTGAGTCAATTTTCCATCAGTCCTACTTCTGTGACATACCTGCCAAATGCTGATGTGTGCCTAGGATTAGGATTAAAGGCCTAATCAAATTGCTGGCTAAAGATATTTTATAAAAAAAAGTGGAAATATCATTATATCATGCTAACTTGGCTTTTGAAAAGTAGTTTATGTTAATATGGTCTTTAAATTTAGAAAGTCTTTCAAATTAGAAATGTATTAAACAGTATTAAAGAGGAACACTACTAGATCTCTAATAAAGCAAAGTAAAGTTGTTTTTTTCATTTCTCAGTGATTTTAATAGAGGCGAAATGTTTTAGTACACCAGTTACAGTTACAAGTTGTGTCCTATTTAATATTAAAAGAAAAGATGGTTAAATAAAAGAAATGCTTATTACTCTTAAGTAATAAATGTAAACAATAGTTAGCTCCATACCCTAAGCCAATTCTTTCTATTTTTGATAAAACTAGTCTCTCAAAGTTTAATCTGTTTCCTTGTGGCTGTCCCCAAATTCTTGGATTACTTCTTAGCTGCATCAATAAGGAAATATGACCTAAGTCCTATAAGCATTGCAACATATAATATGAAAAGGGGCAGGACAAAGGTATTCACATGCAAAGCAAAGGTAAAAGTAAGAACAAATCTTTGATGAGACATTACACAAAAAGAGCAACAGTTACCAACTTGGAATGGTCAGTTGACAAAAGGCACTGACAAGGTTGCTTAAACTGGTTTTACAGAGATCCAAGCCCACACTCCCTGAGGTGTTTCTCAAATGCAAGCAATGAAAAGAAAACCAATCTAATGGCATAAATAAATGTCCAAGAACTGATGTTTTTCTTTTGATAATGTAATTGACATCGTAATAAAAAAGGAGTGAAGTTATTGAAAAATAATGTTTTTAGTAGAGAGAAGTATTATTTCTATTAGAAGAGCTAAACAAAATTGTTGATTGTAAATTAAATTAAATTTTTGAATCTAGAAGAAAAAAACATATTAGAATGGAGTATTCTGGGTCTGCAGATGCACATTGACATGCGGTCAGAAAATTTTGCTTCAATTTCCAACATCCAGTCAAGACAATGAAGATTTGTCCATGCACTACTGGTCACAACAAGAAACCTACAGTCTGAGCCAATGTCCCATCAATCCCCTCCATTGATATATAAGGTACCTGCCAAATGCTGATGTCAGGAGACAAGGGAGTGTCTGTCAGATTGAGATTTAAGGCTACTATATGCAAATTTGTAGAACTTTTCCATGCAAAAAGTACCTGGATTTTTTGTAGGGTGATTTTTAAAGTAAATTGGTCTAGTTATTGATCCACATTTAAGCTCTCGAAAAAAGGAAATAAAAAGTTGTATTGTTTGGTCTGTAGTCTTCATAGTGTGACAGCTTCATATAAAAAGTCCTAGTATAAGACCAGTTCCCATATAAAGTCAGACTAAAAAGAGAGAATCAAAGGATAGTGTTCCATAACTTTTCATTAAAGAAGTTAAAAACAAAAACAAGATAAAAGAACACTAGGTAAAGAAAACAAATGTCTGACACCTAGCACTTCAGTCAGCCTCGTCTTTCCTTGAAAATCTTAAAACAGTAAGTCCCATTTATGTTGTTCCCTCTAAAAATCCATCTCTAATTAGATCACTTTTTACTTTTTAAAGAAAAATCAAAAGAAAATTTATTTCACATCCTGAGGCCGCATTTTATTACCTTCCTTGAGAAGAAGTTATAACACAGAAAAAAAAAAAGTTTTGCTCCATGCAGTAAGCCAAATCCATCACTTCCTAGACGAAACCCAAAAGTCCTACCTTGTTGTTTTTTTAGTAAGTTTTGTCTGCACCATAATTCAAGGTCAATTTCCTCATTTATAGTTGTGTCGCTACAAGATGGAATTAGAATAATAAGAATCGGGACTTGCTACTGTTTAACGACTGTGGAGCAAATAAAACCACCGTCACAAGACACAGCTTGATTGTCGACAGTGCTTAAAACTGCATGGAAGTGCCAATGCTCAGATGATCTGATGTAAAATGAGACGTCTGCAAGCTGAGCTAATTTTCCATCAGTCCCCTTATTGGTGATATACCTGCCAAATGCTGATGTCAGTGGATAAGTTGTGTGCATGGGATTAGGAGTTAAAGCATTCTATAGGAGCTATTTAAGTCAGTATTGTGGTGCCGCTTGTACAACTATTCGTTCTTATGCAAAGTTGGTTGTATTAAAGTGCCTTATCTATTTCTCTGGATTATCTTAAATAGTAGATATGTCTACAGGGTGAAACTGTAATCTGATGCAAATTTGGTCTCTTAAAAGTATTTCATTTCATTAGGAGATTTTATCAGTACCGGTAAATTGGTCTGATAGTGCAAACACATTAAGCAAAAAGTATATAGACTACTTGTATTTTGGAAGATACACATACAACCAGTCCAATCATTCTTACTAAGTTTAGTTACATAAATAAGTACTGTTGTTCAAATAACAGATAATTACACGTAATTAAGATGGCACTGCCGGTCCCTTAAACGTACTTAATGAGCTGGGAGTTTGATGAAAGGAGATGAGCATCAGCTTGCTTTAAAACCTCTGTGAACGAAAACACTCCTCTTGGCCCTCTTTTATGCTGACAATTCAATCAAAATTGTGACAAAAAATAACAGAATATACTGTTGATTAAATTCATATATTCTCTCCTTACTTTAAACTCTGTCATGTTTTAAATATTATTATTGTCATTATGAAAGTCTCACCTTTATGTATTTATCCCTGAAGTTGACTTGTTTCATGAGAATTGTCGTTGTCATCCCCATCCTCATTCTTTCATTTCCTCTTCTTTAAGCTCTTCTTTTAACTGTTCTGCCTTGAATGCTGAAAACTTTCTTGCAAAGTGCATACTAACATTGTATACAAAATGGAACAAAATGTTAATATGTGGGGGAAGTAACAACAATATGACTATGAAATAAGTAAAGCAAGAGTTGTTCCCTTGACTGTAAGGCTATGAGGGCAATGCATTTGTAGATTCATTTTTAGGACAAGGTATTGCCAGTGGAAAACTTAATTAGATCAATGTAAAAAGTGAATGTAGAGAAATCAGGTACCAAGAAAAACATCTAGTTATAATTTATTTTAAAATGAATTATAACCAAAAGTTAAATATTTTCTAGGTTTCTAAAAAAAGCTAAAGCGATGATAATCCTGGTTTCTCTACAACCTGAACAATAATTGTGATATTACCAGCACCAAATAAATAAAATATCTGACCTGTACCCATGGCAACCAAGTATGTCTGCTGATGGGCCTCCCACCTCACACAAACAACAAATCAAACATCAATTCACAGATATCCACACAAAAATGTACCCTTTGGACAGTCTATATCAAAAGTGTTACACCTGAAAATAAAGGAAAAACATAATATATAAATAAAACTTTAAAAGAAAATACATATTCTACATACTGTTATGAAACATTCACCAATCATGCATGTGATAAAATAACCAAACTTACTTCAATAAACACATGTGAAGTTACCTAAATAAAAATGCCTTTAAAATAGGCTACCTTTACCATTAACATGAAAATGCCTATACCATATGATAAAGTTTAATGGTAAGAAATAAATTGTGATAACTATAAATGAGCTTTGGTTATGAATATATTCCGCAGTTTTAATACAGTTTTAATATTTTTTTATAAAACTACAGACTATTTAAATGAAGATGTCTGCAAATGCTAAACCTGGAATGTTACACAGTAGCCCAAGTAGATTCAGAAAAAACTGTAAAGACATTTAATCCTTCACTCTATCTCATCAATAGTTGATTAATTATTCTCCTATGAAGGAGAAAACTGATGACAACATATGCCAGAAACATGGGGATAGATACCACATGTTACACCTAAGCTATGGAATGTGAAAGTCTGTATCTACAGGCCTGAATTTACGATGGAGGAAGGTGGGTACTGAGGTGGCCCTGGTCCTGACAGCTGGCCCAAACATACCATTGTTTTCAACAATATGAATAATAATAAATAATAATAAGCCTGATTGCACAAATTTTGTAGACTGTGTAGAGATAATCAGTGTATCTCAGGCCCCAATTCCGACATATACTTAGCTGCCCAAGCAGTAGTTAAGGCCTCTTGGGCCCCCTGCTGCTAGCTAGACCCACAAGGCCATCTGGCTCATGTACAACATCCTCTGTATGTATATACATTTAATATCAACTGCCCGGCAGCGATGCAGGGTGACAGCATTAGCTGAGCTGTTCCGTTTTTTGTCACCTTGCATCCCAATCAAGGTACACAAAAGATTTTCAGTGTTCTTAAAGTTACTTTTTTTCAGGTCATGACAAACAGTTAAAAGATTGGATCAAGAATGTTAATGTTTTTAGAATAAGGAGATTCTTTTGTGTGAATTAAGAAAATATATTGAGGTCACAATTTAATGAGATTGATTTAAGATATATCCTAGCAAAGTAAAACGGAATTTACAGAATTATGTATCATGTTGCAAAAAAAAAAGATTAAAGGGAAGATATAATTATTGCTAAGTTGATGATTATTTTATAATTCATTAAATAACTAATCTGCAGCTGCAGGAAGCACCATGTGTAGCAATAATACTTGACAATTTGTTTAATTTTCATTGACTGAAAAATGTTGCTGCTGGAAACATTTAAAAACATCTGACTGAGGAGTTTACCAGGAAAGGGCACTTATTTAGAAATATTTATTGATATTTTGTGTTTCCCAGATTACCCGAACATGTTGTTTTATTTGTCAATTTTTACCATTAGCTAAATATTTCCTTAGCTAAATTGTACTAAACATTTTTCATACTTTGCTTTGAAAATTGAAAATAATTATTTTTCTAAAATCCAAAAGAATTACTCGAACATGATGGTAGTTTGATGATTTATGTAAAGTCTGCATTATTTTGGTCCAAGTTTTCACTTTGCTTGGAAAGACTTCGCAGCATATCAGTACTGTTTTGTTTGTCACACCATTTAGGGTCCACAGGACCTTTAATTTATAACATGAGTTTAGTTTACACTTTCATAAGTACACAGGAACCACAATTCAGGCAATAATAGTGTATGTTTCTTTAGCACAAAATCTGATGATACTGCAATGACTGTTTGCTGAAAATTGTGCTAAGACAGCAAGAATGTTTTTTTTAATTTTCTTTCCCATTATCATAGCTGCATTTTATCATCCAACTCAAAGGGAAGTATGTGTATACTTTTTGTCAAGAATTCAAACCAAACAAAGTTATGTTGCTAAAGTTTATGTCTTCTAATTTTCTGAGTCTTGGGAAGCATGCCGCTGGACCGTCTCGCTAGAACGTATGTTTAATTCAGTCCATGGCTTCCCCAACTTGTTTTACAAGTTATGAACCCAGGTCTGATCTGAGTGTTCAATTATATAGCAACCTGGCAACACTTGCTCAAATCTTTTATATAATATAAATAAATTAAGTCAGTTTGTGGTTCTTTTTGGCATTTTAGTTATAAAAGAATGATTAAATCTCCTCAATTGGACTCCAAAAATACATCATTTAAAATTCTTTCTTTGCAGCCAAATATCATTCAGAGGCAAATTAAAAGGTGAAAGGTGGTTACTGCTCCCCTTTAATTACCTGGCCATACATGAAATATAGAAAAAGTATTAAATAAACAAGGAAAAAAGTATTATAAACAAAAGTATTGGTCTAAAGTACATCTAATTATTTGTTTTTGTTATAAACTGTTATATTTGTTTACATGCATTATCATCATTTCAAATGCCCTGAAAGTCCCAAACATTATTTTTCATTTTGATGAATTTTGAATTGGACCTTAAAATGCTTAACAAAAATTCATTAAGATTTTCTGAATTAAAATTTCAGTTGGGTGTTCGAGAATGTGCTGTGCATAATTTTGATGTACATAAAGTATTTATGGAAGTTACAATTAAAACTCATCTTATAAAAAAAATTAAAATCATTTGAAGCCTTCAGTAAATGGTTTGACAAACAAAACAGAACTGATTTACTGGGTATGCTTGATTAGATGTTGGACCAGAGGAAATACAACTATTAGTAAATATTACAGAACAAACATAATATTACTAAGAAATCTCAAGATATTTCCTCTAAACTTCAAAATGGATTATCGGCACACCAAGCAAGCAAAGCCTTTACTAAATTTTGGACTGAAATATAACAGATTTAGAACACTATTAAGGAATAAAGAAATATAACTATGTTAATAAAAACAAAAAAAAACAACATTTTTCCATTACACATATATACTTTCTACTTTGGGCAACACAAACTATACATAAATATTTCAAAAGAAGTTTACTTTCCAGTTAACAATTTATAGATGTGTTTAATTTTTAAACATTTTTTTAAGAAACAAAAAATTCACACTAGCGCAGACGACTAGTAACTCCTCTGACTGCATAGCCTTTCACCACATGGACCTGTTCGAGTCCTGTTCATAATAAGTACATAATGTGGATAGGTCTTTCAGCTGACCTGAAGTACCTCGGTGGTTCTACCCAGACATTTGTTTGGGGTCTTCCTCCATCAGTATAGCTGGAAGTCGCTATAGTGTTCATAACTGGTCACTGTGATGTATTTCAAAAACAAAAACTGCAAATGGCTATTCATGGTGCTTCCTGCAGCAGCATATCACTAATTTATAAAATTATCAGTAACTTAGCAATATACCTCTCCTTTTCTCTTCTTTTGAAACTTGATACATAATTCTATATAGCCTGGTTTATTAAATGGAATACAGAAAAAAACACTTCCATAACAAAATTCCTTCTGTTCATTTAAGCAAAGGCGAACCCTTCCGTAAATTTTCCTATGTCTATAAATCCCCTCCTGCAAATTTTCCACATTTTGCAATATTGTTTATTTATTACACAGTTAAGTCTCGTAAATAAAATTATATTAATGTTCAATTTTTTGTTATAAAATTCCAACTGCATGTTTATTTTAATAATTTACCAGATTTATTTTTGTCTGCTTTTGTTAAGTTAAGTTTTTGTCCACCCATGCTAAAAATGGAATGGAAAGGATTTTTTCTAGGGAGGGATTTCACCATACAATTGCTAGCAACTATTGCCTCTGTTTGCGTCATTTTGCTTGGATATTTACTTTATACTGCATTTTGCTCTATTCTTTGCCAGAATCAATCTCAAAGCCGTGATTTCAATATATTTTCGTAATTCACAAAAAATATTCTTATTATAAAAACAACCAAATTCCTGTTCGCATCTTTTAACTATTTTGTCATGACCTGAAAAACTTCAAGTCCTCTGAATATTTACTGTGTACCTTGATTGGGATGCAAGATGACAAACAATTTTAACACTTCGGCTAATGTCGTCTGCATCTCCGTCTTGGAGTGCCGATAAAGCTTGTTAGTGGGGAGTCAAGAGCGAATAATATACACAATGGATGGCTTAAAGGGTCTGCCTAGCAGCAGGGTACCGAGTGGCCTTAACTACTGGTCGTGTGGCTTAGTAGTAGTACATGACAGTCTGAGAGGCTCCGATACCCGTGATTATCTCTACACAGTCTACAAAATGTTTGTAATCAGGCCATTTCTCAAGAAATACAGCTCAGAAAAAATGTTTGTCCAGGCCAACTGGATTTTTTTTTTAACTTTTTTTATTACTTAAGACTGCTGTGATTCGAGGTCAGGATATGAACCAAAACAAATCTTACATTATTATGACAAGATATTCTAGGGTATTCTGATGACCATGAAGAACCAGAGCTGGTGTCACAGGACTAATCCTTCTACCAGAATCACCTATTTATCCTATGTATATTCGGACCAACCGGCTACTGTCAGCATCCCTTTAAGTGTAGAGACCGGGGTTTACTGTATATGTAGGAGTTGCATGATGCGTTATAATATATAGTCAAATATTTCTTTTAATCATACTTTTAAAGATATATTAATAACACCACTGTCTGTAATACATTGCAAGAACTACATACTAGAGCAATAGAAACTTCTTCCGATTGTTGATAAAGTTGCCTTTACACTCCTTGATTTTTAACGTTCCGTTACACACAAAAAAATATTATATTGGGGGTTTAAACTGTACACATTGACAAAAACTAAATTGTTCACAATTATTTTTTATAAGTATCTTATTTTAACAGTCAAACTATTTATCATTAACTCATAATAAGTGTTTAATGGATTTCTTCTGACGTACTGACATATTAAGAACAGTATTCATTGACTGTCGCTATCAGTAACAAAGTGTCCCAAACAATCCGAAGTCATCCAAACGAACCACTTCCGTTTCCTTTTTCTCGTGAACTTTTCCCGAGTGGAAGATCATTGTGAGTGCTGATAAAATCCAAGTTAATCTTTAGTTAGAAATGGTGCAATAACTTTTTTTATTGAACGAATTTGTATTTTACAGCATTAATGAATGTTTTCTATATTTTATTTCAGAAGGACGTCCGTTTCTCAACATGACAGGTTCAGATACGGAAGGGTAGGCATTTCTTTATGTATATTTTTTAAACTCATGTCTCCGAGGTCTATGTTAGCAATGTGATATAGCGTAACAGGTCTTTAGCCACGTTCATCTTAATTAATATTTGTAGAGATATACAATATTTTTACATTCCTCAATTTACTGTAATACATCGGAGTTGAAACTGGTTGTATAATAGCTTTGCATTGCTTAAGTCCTATTAACAAGGGCTTGCAATCATATTTTACCATTCCCATATATATTTTTTTTGTCACGATTTCTTATGTTGCTCATTATGCAGTGCACTGTTTCGAGCAGAAATATTTCAGATATGGGAAAAAATCATGTCTACAAAACTGGGTAAATAAAACATTAACCTGCAGCACTATGGAAATCAAAGACATACACTTGCATGTGGTATCCAAATGGTCAAGTAAATCATTTTACTCAACTGATTGAACTCCAACACATTTGTCCATTGTAACATCATTAAACTTTAATTTCATAATTAAGGTTTGTGTCTTAAATGAACATGGTTCCCATGCTACTGGAAAAAACTTGAGAATTTTTAAAATTCTAATCCGGCTGTGAAGATGCCATGATTTTTATGAAATCTGTTCAAAATTGAAATGACTCCGGAAAGGTACGAACAATTTGGGTATGTAATCAGCAATTTGTTATTATAATGTGTAAATAAGATGTTTTGCAAGCATTTATTTGATCATTTTTTACTATTTCGGCTGCATTTTTGCAAGGCCTTTTTAGTCATGAAATTCAATTGGTGTCAGTTTGCTGAGATTTAATGTAAGTAGGCTGTCAAAAACAGATGTAAACAATAACTAGAACATTCTAGCCAATCTTCAGTATGCAACTCATTTGCAAAGCCCAACTTTAAAGTCAAAATACTTACTTTTAAAGTGCAGTTCAGCTTAAAGCTAACTGAATACAGCAATTGTGGACACCCTTTGTATGTTTACATTATTAGAATGAAGTAAGGATAGTCTAAAAGAGAAATACACTGTCATTTCAGAGATGATGTTCCTCAGGTCGCTGCTGCTGCAGGTGGCCCCATGGACGTCATGACGGCCCTGCAGGAGGTCCTCAAAACCGCACTCATACATGATGGTCTACGTCGTGGGCTTCACGAGTGCGCCAAAGCACTTGACAAGTAGGTGCTGATAAAATTGTACTTTATTCCATTTGGAGCACTGTTTAACATAATTTTTCATTGTGTTAGTAAAGTTGCTAGATAATACATCAGTGGTCGAAATAAGCGATAGTCCGACAGCAAAAAGCTTTTAGATTTTCTCTCAGGCTAGTAAAAATTCCCAATTTACTAGCCGACGTCTTTAAGATCCAGGTCATTGAACAATCATTATTATTTCATTTACAATTTGTAAACAAACTTTTGAGCTGCTTATCTCATTCGGCAAGCTGTTGCTTGTATCATAAACGTGTTACGCCCACTAAACAGATATGTTTACTGCACAGGAACCACATGGTAATCTGGTTCCTGCATGGTACATAATGTTCTATATCACATAATATCTGGGCTACAGAACAAAATGACAGTCCCTTGCTAACGCTCAAGCTAATATAAGGGTAGTTCCACGACTGGTTAGCCCGGTGTCAGGATAATGTGGCTGGGTGTGGTATCATGCCAGGTGTTCACGGCATGCTATACACAGTGAAGGCAGCCCTATATCTGCTTCAAGTTGGCACCGTCTCCAGATAACTGAAATGCTGTTGGTGGGACGATAAACCCAATAAACAAACACAATGGCAGAGAAAATGAAACCAGAGGAAAAAGAACTGAAGTTGTCGGGCGATTGATACTTCAATGGTGTTGTTTTTGTTGTTTTTTTTTTTCTATATTTGTTTTGTTTTGTTTTTAATATTTATTTGTATATTAAAACAAAATTCAGACTTGTGAATTTATTTTCGGGCTAGTGAAAATTGCTTACTAGCCTGACGTGCTTGTAAATTTCAATCCTAATTTCTATGACTGATACATATGTTACTCAAAGCATAACCAATTGTCTCCTTTAGCATATTTGAGTTTACACTTTGTCCATTTCAATTATAAGAAATTTGGCACTGATATTCAATTTATGCAGTTGTAATAAGTCGTAATCTGTTGAAACTGATCCAGTCGCTGATACTGCCAAAAAGTACTTCTCTATGCCAAATATATATCAAACTTTATTAAATAATGTTTAATTTAAATTTGTTTTGAATTGTTTCAGACGTCAAGCCCACTTGTGTGTTTTGGCAAACAACTGTGATGAGCCTATGTATGTGAAATTGGTTGAAGCCCTTTGTGCAGAACATGGAATTAACATCATCAAAGTAGATGACAACAAGAAACTGGGTGAATGGGTTGGTCTTTGCAAGATTGACAAAGAAGGCAAAGCCAGAAAGGTTGTTGGCTGCAGCTGTGTTGTTGTTAAGGTAATACAATTTGCCAGTGATATGCAAGATGAAGTATGTAATTTTTATTGTGTCAGGATGTTTTGTTTCGTTATTGTTTGTTTCTTCATCCTCTTTTTGTTTTGGACTTTCCAATAAAAGTCAAATATAAATACAAGGAACTTAGTATATTCTGTTGATATTTTTAAATGACAGTTGCCCTTTGCACAAATGATTTTTTACAAGTTTTGCATGTTCACAAGGACTGCATTGCTTTCTGCATATTTTAACCAATGCATATGATGAAGGAACACATGCTCCCTCTTCTGAAGATGATGAGGATAAAACATGTGATACATTCTTGTCTGAAGCATTTGGATGGAAATTTTAGTAGCTATGGTAGGATTTGTAGCTTATTGAGAAGTGTGATTGGACTGTTCCATATATGCAACTGATTGCTGCCATGAATAAGTCTTAAAGTCGTTGTAATATGGTTGCTCTCTTGATTTTCCTAGCTTATTCAGGTACTGAGTTTTGTTGGTATTATTTGGCTAACTGGTTGGCTGTTATATCCTGATGGGTTGTCTTTGCTTGGTATCACGATAAAAGACTGTACTTTGATTAGCTGCATGTGTACGCTTATAGATTTCTTAAAAAAAATACTGATTTTAGATCGTAGGTCCTTCAAACTCATTACATTTAAGATTTACTTTTCTACTTATATAAATTACAGGCCATTATTATTCTACTAATATAAATTACAGATCAATAATAATAATATGATGTATTTATGTACAGTTTTATGTGTTATTACAGGCTGACTTTGTACATCATTTTGGTATCTGTTTATTGGGGTCCTTGTGTGTGTGTGTGTGGATTTGTAGCACAATTACACATATATATATTAGTATATATATGTCTCATTATTTCTGAAGTTTATTTCTGCTTCATGTAATTTGTCTACATCAACACATATGATGAAGGAACACATGCTCCCTCTTCCTAAGATGATGAGGATAAAACATGTGATACATTCTTGTCTGATGTAGCATTGTGATTTTATTTTATTTTTCTTCACAGATTTTATTCCATTTTTTGTGATAAATTAAACCATGATAAGTGAGGTTTAATATACAGTAATACTGATATAAAGAAGTAAAACTGAAAACAAATGTGTTGGCAGTCATGATGAGAGTTATCACATGTAGTCAACAATACAGAGTCATAATCTGTTGAAACTGTGATCCACTGGCTGATACTGCCATAAACTGCTGTTTAAGGTAATTTCTGGATTGCCAGGATAAGTAGAAAACTGACCAGCATTCATTGGTCTAGTTGAATGTATGCTGTTGCAATAAAGGCATCACTAAAGTAATCCTCAGCAAGAGGGACACACCCCTAGATAATGATTATTTGGTAGATAACTGAAGACAGGCGCCTGTGGCATTTGTTTGCGTCCCATTCGGGCAACAGACTTAATGTGGGACTTTTCCAGCTGTTCTGTGGTTCTATCCAGACATTTGGGGGTCTTCCACCAAAATAGCTGGATGTTGCTATAATGATCACAATTGGTCGCAGAAATGTATTTCAAAATTTAAAAAAACACTGATTACTGATGAATTATTGGCCGGAACAAGAATCCTTCTCATTCTCTATGCAATTATTTTACCCTTATATATTGAACAAAAACATTCAAATTTCTAATATGGTCAGGTGGAAATATGACTAATTCTTGCGTAGTGTAGTGCAGTGCAATATCCTTCATTGTTTCCGATATAATTTTAGTCTTACTAAACATGGTAATAAAAAAATATGTATCTATTTTAACTAGGTTTGAGTTTTTTTTTCTTTTTATGGAGCTATAATGAAAATAAAGATGTTTTGTTTTAATTAAATAATAACTATGAAATGATTTTTGTAATGATAATTACTTGGCAGTCATGATGAGAGTTATCACATGTAGTCGACAATACAGAGTCATAATCTGTTGAAACTGTGATCCACTGGCTGATACTGCCAAAGATGGTTGTTTTGCACTAAGTTAATAGAATTAAAGTAGTTCAATGTGTATCTGGATATTTGACTGATATGGTGAAATTGTGGTATTATCAAATATTCTGGCTTAGCTGAGCGTTGGAATAAAAAAAAATCTATAGTAGTTGCTTAATTTTGAACCAATGCATATGATGAAGGAACACATGCTCCCTCTTCTGAAGATGATGAGGATAAAACATGTGATACATTCTTGTCTGATGTGTCCGTCAACAACAATTTCTACCATTGCCATGATTAAATACAGTCTAAAGAATTGATGAATGCCATATGTGGGTCAAGTGTGTGTGTGGGGGGGTTAATGTCCTATCCTTAAAGATAAGCCTTAAAAATCTACATGTAGTTGCTAGGTTGTACTAATTTTACATTTAAGGTGTTTTGCAAAATGTATCTCGTTTCATATCTTACGAGTTAATTGTTCAATTGCATTCAAACATGATGAAGGAACACATGCTCCCTCTTCCTAAGATGATGAGGATAAAACATGTGATACATTCTTGTCTGATGATGTAACAAAATGATGTGTCAGTAGTTTAGTTTAACTGTTAAGCAATTGCATACCAAAAAAACATAATGTTTTACTACTTTGAATTGTAACCCCTCCACTTAGTATATGGTCATTTACTGCTACTTTTTGACTGGAGTTTTATGTGAGGCGGTTAAGTAGTCTGATTTGGTGCTTTCTTTACTTCTGGATGTTTCTAAAAATGTGTGTACTGATTCATTGTCTGTTATTGTAATGATTTGTATGTTTACTGTCGGACAATGTCCTAACATCACTAGTGCACTAGTCGTGCATGGTCTTATGGATGTTTTATTAACTCCTGTTTTGTTTTGCTTTGATTTCAGGACTATGGCAAGGAGTCCCAGGCCCTAGATGTCCTCAATGAGTACTTCCGCAACAAGAAATGAGCTGTTTACATGCCAATAAATGGGTGCGGTTTTAAGGAAACAGTTGGTTTTGTTGTCATTTTATTCCTTTATTATGAAACTGCTCAAGTTAGTCCATTAACAGAGCTAAATTCTTTGTGCCATTTTGTGGAGAGCAATAGAAAATTTTTTATTTACTATATGTTACTCTTTATGTCATTTTTGCCAATTTTTACATGAAGAGGTGACTCATGAACTTTATTATACCCCCACCACAAAATGGGGGGGGGGGGGGGGGGCTATTATGGATTCCCTTGGTCCGTCCGTCCCATTCCATTATCATGTCCGCTCTATAAATCCTATACCAATTGAAGGATTTTCTTCAAACTTGGCTGAAATGTTAAACTCAACAAGGGGATGTGCAGAACCCATGTGTCCGCTCAAGGTCACAATTGAAGGTCAAACAATCATATTAGACATTATGTCTGTCCGCTCTGTAAGTCCTACACTAATTGAAAGATTTTCTTTAATCTTGGCTCAAATGTTCGTCTCAACAAGGGGATGAGCAGAACCCATGATACTCTTTTGCAGGCTTAAGGTGAAGGTCAAAAATTGACTTAGAAAATATTTTAACATGTATTTGAATATTTCTGAAACTAGAAAAAATATTTGCTTGAAACTTAAAATATATATGAAGTGTCACAAAAGATATGCAGGTCAAGTTTCATAACTGTATTGCATTTTGACAAAGTTATGCCCCTTTTAAGTCTTCAAGTTTACATACAATCAAGTATTAGACAATATGTCGTGTCCGCTTTGTAAGTCCTACACTAATTGAAAGATTTTCTTTAATCTTGGCTCAAATGTTCACCTCAACAAGGGGATGTGCAGAACCCATGTTACTCTTTTGCCGGCTTTAGGTCAAGGTCAAAAATTGACTTAGAAAATATTCTTAAAGAATATTTCTGAAACTAGAAAAAGTATTTGCTTGAAACAAAATATATATGAAGTGTCACAATTAGGATATGCAGGTCAAGTTTCATAACTCTGTATTGCATTTTGACAAAGTTATGCCCCTTTTAAGTCTTCAAATTTACATTCAATCACTATTAGACAATATGTCTGTCTGCTCTATAAATCCTATACTAATGGAAGAATTTTCTTCAAACTTTACTCAAATGTTCAACTCAACAAGCTTATGTGCAGAACCCATGTTACCTTTGTGCCGGCTTAAGGTCAAGGTCACACTTGAAGGTCAAAATTTACTTAGAAAATGTTCTTAAATTTTAACATGTACTTGAATATTTCTGAAATTAGCACAGGTATTTGCTTGAAACTTAATATATATGACGTATCACAAGTAAGATAAGCAGGTCAAGTTTCATAACTGTATTGCATTTTGACAAAGTTATGCCCCTTTTTAAGTCTTAATTTACTTACAATCAATACTAGACAGTATGTCAGGTCTGCTCTGTAAATTTTATACTAATGGAAGGATTTTCTTTAAAACTTGACTCAAATGTTCACCCCAACTGGGCAATGTGCAGAACCCATCTTACCCTTGTACCAGCTTTGTCAAGGACATTGGTGGGGGTATGAATCGCATTTAGCGAATAGTTTTAGTTAACAATGTGTTTTACCCTTCTTAATATAGGAAATTTAAGTCAGATTTTGGATTCATAAAAATGAAAAGGAACATGCAATGTTGAAAAAATGCACACTTAACCAAATATAAGAAGCTAGATTATAGTCGGTTAGACAATTTAGTTGACAATTTATTTAAATTCAAAGACTCACACAATCTGGAAATGTCAACTTTACCTTCTGACACAGAAATGCTAACCTGTTCATATATTGTTTCCTTTGCTGCGGTGTTATTGTATTTGAGACTGCCTCCATGTAACGAAGTAACCAATTATTGTTAACCTTTAGTTTCAAATGTAGTCTGCTCATTGTTGACGAAAACATGAAGCAACTTCCACTTCAGTTAACAAATTACCAGTACATTATAATAGTAATGGAATAATGCTTAAAATGTCTGTTAATATTAGTTGTACAGGACCGTCAAAAATACTACTAAACAGACCAAAAAGAATATCCAAATCCATAAATACAAGTCATTATTCACCAAAATGAAGATTGTATAGCTGCAGAAACATGCTTCAACCAGACCATTTATATAAATTTGAGCCTGTAAGTCATCTTATCTATTTTACAAACAACTATAAATTAGTCTTATTCGCCTACAGCAGGTTCTCAAAAAATTAAAAACTAACTGGTACCATGCAAACGTAATAGTGGTATTTCTCAAAAGGTACATTTATATTACTGCAACAGACCAAGCCATGCCTATACATACAAGTATATTACTGGAAATATGAATTGGACAGCTTAAGCCCAGGAATACTTTGTTGTACTGCATTACTTGCAGTCGAGAACTTGTATTGCTTTTAAATTACACGATGACCGGTCGTTGAGGCTGCATGAAAACAGTGACAGCCATAATTGGACAGTCACTATATGATTTCTGTCTTCAGTCGTGCCCTTTATAGTCTTCGACAAAAGCCAGCGGACTGTTGCTTGAGTCGACCAAAATGTCTCAGTCCATTAAATTTTAAAATGATAATGGGACAACTAGAACAGTCTCCATGTCCTTTACGTTAGATTGTACAGTAGTTGTAACTTTGGGATTTCTTTTGTATCTTTATTATATAATATGCTAATTGCGGATAAATCCTCGGCTTTTCATAACAGAATTTGACACTGCTAACATAATGGCATTATTAAATTTTTATTCATTTCACTTCATTGGGCTGTTTTATTTCAAACTACTCTCATTTGGAACTTTTAGGTTGCCGAGGTTTTTATCTACTGTACATATATGGATGTTTATTATATTACTAGTTATTCTGTCTAAAATTCCTTTTATCAGGTGCTTAATGTCAGTTATTTCAATTTGATGGGCTATTTTTATTTACAATGAGAGAAAAGCCTTCAGTTGTGCGAGGTTGGAGCGCTCCACAAATCGGGTTTAAGCACCCTATTTGGTCCTTCTTCAGACTGACCCTTCCAAGACCGTAACTGCTGGTTTTTCTTTTTGTCACATTAACATTTACTATGTTTGCCTTTGTCTAGAGGTAGTTCAGATTTAAACATCTGTGGGTAATTCTTCTAAGACCTTTTCTTATCTTCCCATCCATTGATAAAGTTATTGCTACGTGTGGAATGATAATAGCTGCAGCAACTGAATAGATAAAAACCCTTGGATGCAAAAATGTCAGCAACTGCTTTATTGAGCACTTGGGATGAAATGTCAGCAATTACATTATTGAAAACTTTGGACGCACAAATAAGGTCACCTGCATTAATAAAACTTGCCGATGCACAAAAGGACATAACCAACACACGTTTTAATGAGAACAGCAGATACGCAAAACGGGCACATAATTGAGTTATTAAGAACATTAGATACTCAAATAACAAAACCTTTGTTAATTAGACCTGCAGATGCACAAATAAAAGCAGCCATGTTAATAAGAGCTGTGGACGGACATGATATAATAACATGTAGGTAAAAACGCAATCATTTGACCATTCTATAAAACTATAGTGGCCTTCATCAATAAAATAAACACAAAGAAGTTGATGCAGAGTATAAAAATCGCCAGAAATAATATACATTGTGTAACAAAAGTATGCATAATTAATATAGTAGCATTTAGCACCACACTCATTTGGTACAGATGGTACACAGTCACAAACAACATGTTTGTATTAGCTATTTTTTCCACACAATGTCTCAAAAAGTAATTTTCTTGAATACAAGTACCGTAATTATACCGTATTTACTTTAATAATGAGGTTTAAATCTTAACAAGCCTTGAATACCGAGCAAATGTTACACGTATGTCTATAAAAGTGTTCTAGCAAAAGTGCTTGATAATTTCTTGTAGTGCAGTATTGTCAAAACTAAACCGAGCACACCACCACGCATTGTTGCAATATTCACCGAGCTGTAAATTGCGCGATTCGCCCCCACTAAAGCTTTTGTTGGGTTGTAAAAAGACCCAAAACTGCGATTACTAAAAAAAGAAAACATTGAATAATTAAATATTATATACGAAGAAATGTTTAACCATTAATATGGCACTGAAGAGCTAGTGATCGAATGAGTGTTGCCTGTGATTTGAAAATAAGAATTTGACAATCGATATGCGTAAAAGTGTACTTGTTTCTTTTTCAAAGTTCCTACGTTTATTTTATTGTTTATGTAGTATTTCTTTAGAAACAGAACACTTCAATATAAATGTAACTGTGTTTTTAACAGCTGAAATGAAACATAATTTCCATACGATCGCGTCTTAAAAAACTGTGGCGTCACCCAATAAGCCAGTTATACCAGAAACGGTTATAAATGTAGGCGATACAACTAAATGCAAAGGTAAGGTTACGCCATACAAAACATCACTTTACTATTAAGAAATGCGGAAAGTTGGAACGGACAAGTAAGTCTAACGGTAAGGCACTTGTCCTTCTTATAATATAACCCACAATAAACTTTAAGACGATAATGTGTAACGATATAATTATTTAATAAAATTACGGCACTTGAAAAATAAGAACTGCGGATGCACTTATCAGGGGTGTGATTTGGGTAAGCCAAGGACCATTTCTGCAATTCGCGTAAATTCGAGGGGAAAATTTTAGGGGGTGGGGGTGGGGGGAGGAAGCGGTAACCGCGGAATCGGATGAAGTTCCTCAGTTGCGCGACAAGCGACTGACTAGATGACAGCATTCTCCTGGGAACACCGATTGGCGTAGACAAAACACGATTCAACTTACTACACTAAACGATTTGTAACGTGCAATTTCATTGGTTGTTACCCAACTGTTCATCCAATTAGGAAATCTGTCTCGGCGGCAAAATGCGAAAGTCGAGAGGACAGAATTATCTGAGGCAAACCGATTGGAGTAGACAACCAATCTGAACACCTCGGATAATTCACGGATCATCCTGACTACGGATAACCCGAGTATTTCCGACAGGTAGACAATTAAACTTACGATTTGTAACGCGCAATTACGTTGGTTGTTACCCGACTGCTCATCCAATCGAAAAAGCCGTAGCTAATCGATAACGCATCCGGTTAAGTTTTGATGATGATTATAGTGTAAATTATAGTGGTAAGAAAAAACGAAAATGTCACGGATTATTGAACGTACGTACGATTCTCACTTGGCGAGAGATGTAGATGTGGAATGTAAATACAAATTCGGATGGGAATGTTAGAAAGTGTAACTGAACTTGATGGTATTCGAGTAGTCCTGTTTATCAGAAAGATCGACAGTCCAGGAAATGGTATGTGTATTATTTGTGAGAAAACCATATCGTATGGGTCTGGAGGACGTGTTGCTCTAGTTAGGTTCTATAGTAAAATACTTTAGTGAAATGAAACTTTTGTGGACTTCAGAATTACCGAAATCCAAAAAAGTACATACATCTTCTTTGTGGGTGTCCTTGGCCTTTGCTAGTCATCACTTGTCATTCACATTGTTGTATATGTATTATGACTTCACTTAATACATATCCATGTAAATATGCTGGATTGTTTAGAGAAATGCTAATATTTATTTATACTTATGAACTAGTCTTTTTTGTTGTTCATATGATACTGTTTATATATAGCCACACTTTTATTAGTCCTTGTGTTCTTGTTCATATGCCACTGTTTAATATATAGTCCACCTTTATGTAGTCCCTATGTTCTTGTCCATATGACACTGTTTAATACATAGCCACACTTTTATGTAGTCCTTGTTCATATGACACTGTTTAAATATAGCCTCACATTTATGTAGTCCAAGTGTTCGTGTTCATATGACACTGTTTAATATATAGCCACACTTTTATGTAGTCCATGTGTTCTTGTTCATATGCTTAAAGTTTTAGAAAACAAAAGATAGATTTTACTCTCTTTGAATTCATATTAAATTTGATAGTATTAAGCTAAATATTTACCCTAAAATGTCCATAATGCACACATACAAGCAACACTATTATTAAGAACTGCGGAGGCACATGTAGAAGCACTTGCATTAAAGGGATCTGTGGGTGCACAAAACGGCAACTGAAAAATTACTGCAAATGTATTAATAAGTACAGAGCTACTGGTGCGAAAAAACAACAACACAGCAACAGACCAATTACGGAAACTGTATTAATAAATACTGATTGTCAACAAATTACGGTTCCTGCATTCATAAAAACTGCGGATGCGCAAATAACGACACCTGATCAACACAAAGGACAAATAAAAGGAAACTAGCGCTTAGTACCATTTATTGGTTGATAAATGCAATAGAAAAAAAAGTGGAAAAGACGGCTTATAATGTTGGGACTGGGAGTTGAGGCTTTAAAGCGCAGCCATTTTGGAGAGTGTTTACATTAAAAGTGAAATGGTCAGAGTTGGTCAAATTTGTATTTTTCTTTCTTAAAAAGTGTGAACTTTGCTGAACCAAGATAAATATTGAAAGAAATCATTACCTCTTATTATAAGATTATTTGTTTACATACTGTCTATCAAAAAACTATGTTGACTTTATGTGCGAATAATAAAAAGCGTCGCTTTTCAGTTCATCTCCGAACACTGCATGCGGTAATGTGCACTATATGTATATGTTAGCTATTAGGAGATCACCTGGCTCGATGGCGACGAGACAATTTAAATGCATATGAAGTGCGGACCCTGTGGTTCTGCGTGTCATGCATGTACACGTACGCAGCATAACTGGAGAGCATATCGGAAAGTTTATAGCGCTTGTTTAGAATAGACAGATTGGTGGCAACGTGTACAAGTTCATTATATCCTTGAAAGGTTGTTAATGGTGATATTGAATTTAAATTAGCAACATTTACAATTTCGTCATGACACCGCTGTAAGCATAGCCTATGGCTGTGTTCGCTTTGACACAACACTTTCAGCACTTTGATTTTAACCGGAAACCGCCGTCGATTGAGTTTGCTCCCTTGCTTATGCCCTTCCACCATTTTCCAAGTAAACATGGCTCTATGTCGGCAACTTCTGCGGGCTCCCCGCCTGCTCACACAATGCCAGAGACTAGCAGTTGTCAATAGTCAGCAGATGAACGATTATGGAACCATGGCATTTACTTTTGCCACTCCAGCTAGCGTATGTATCGTGATACTTAGCAACTAAATTTAACAAACGTGGGTGGGGTGATGAAACACGAACATATTTTTCGATATTTTTATTCGTTTTCTTTAAATTAATCTCATACATAGTGCAATGTTATATTATATCGATTGTCATGTTTACACCTTAAAATAATAACACGGTGTCCACTTAACCCTTGGCGGTTTCAATGCCAAGTATTACATTTCAAAGGAAACTGCTAAGCCTAAAGACGAATTTCTGGAGCCGGTCAGTTCGTAAAAATGCATTTTCGTAACCACACCTTTTCGTAAACGATATAGAAATTATGCTTAACCACTAACAACAACAAAAAAATCGGTAAATTAGAATGATCCCATTGTAATAAAAGATCTATGAAATGTCAAATATTATGTATCTTTACTTGATAGCTACTTGGATTATACTCTTAAATTGTCATTCTTAAAAAGAGAAAATCATGCACTGATATTAATTGAAGTTAAATGATGTTCAGTTTAAAATCTTGATAGGGGTTCCCAGCGCCAAATTGTAACTCAGTATTTCATGGTAGGTTAGAGTCTTGGTTGGGGTGAGAATTTTTATGTAGGAAGTTTTTCCAGCTAACCTGTGGAATGCCAGTGGTTCTACCCAGGCATAAATCTTTCTCCATAAATAATTAGCTGGAGATCATTAATATGACCATAATTTTGTTAGTGCGATGTAACAAACAAAAAATCTTGATTATTTTTAAAGTGTTGGGAAATAAAGGCTCTCCAACATTTCTACTTTTTAAACATGTTTTTCTAGTTACTTGGTAAAAAAATAACGGTGTATTCCTTGTTTCTATTCCAGAAATAAAAAATTAGAAAAGGTGTATTTAGAATTGTTTTTAGGACTATTGTGCAGGAAACAAGCTGAATGTGTTAAGCTGACAGTCTGTTTTGTTGTTTAATGCTGTGAAAAAACAAAAGACAGAACAACTTTCTGCAAAGGTCTTTTACCACAACAGTAAGATTGCTTTAAATGAAAGATTTCAGTTATTAAATAATTTTGTTGGATTTCAGGTTTACTATAAGGAAGCCGAAGTTAAACAAATTGATGTACCCACACTGTCCGGAAGATTTGGTATATTGGTTGACCATGTACCAACTGTGGGTGTCTTAACTCCAGGTGTTGTAAGGGTCATTGACAGCGATAGCACCACAAAAGATTTCTTTGGTAAGAATTTGATTAGTTATCTCCCCCTTCCAAACAAAAATAAAACACTCTACACGTAATGAAATTTTATTGGGGGAGTAGGGGCAGTGGTTGCCATAAAAAATATTTAGGATTGGTGAATATTTATCTCTTCTTTTTTTTTCACGCAAAAGAGGAAAAACTAGCATGTTATTTTCAGCATGAAAAAAGATGTGCAAATTATAGAAACATATAAAAAATCTTTAAATTTTGAAATATGGTTCTATTGGATTTAGCCTGATTGCATGTATATAATAACTGTAATAACTCCTTTAAGAAACAACAGTAAAACTCTTTTGTATGCAATTTAAACCCAACGCTTTCTGTTTCCAAAATGATGACTTTCCTTTATTTCTCTTTCCAGTAAGCACAGGTACAGTGACAGTAAATGATGACTCATCAGTGCAGATTCTGGCAGAAGAGGCATACCCACTAGACAGCTTTGATTCAAATGCAAGTTTAAAAAAAAAATTACTTTGTTTAAGACATCTTCAAATTACAACATGCACAGGAAATCACATACATTAAATAAACAATGAACAACTGAGCTTGAGCTTAATTGGTCTTCACAAATAAAATTTATCTCTGGACAACCAGTCATTGAAACTGGACCAAGCTAGCAAAATCTACTATATAATTACATTATATGTGTAAAATATAATTACATTATATGTGTAAAATTTACTAGACTTACAGAAATGTTGGTGAACTCAAGCTATTGACTCGAGCTATTGTCTACGTTTTGTTGCCAATGGCATTATTATATATTTGGTAAAAGAATAAAAATAAGAACATTTTTTCTGTAAAAAATATGAAATTACCTATTAAACCACAAAAGAGTAAACTGATAAATTTCTTTTAATATGATAATAGGCAATTTTTATTAGTACAACTTATGTTTCCCCACTTGCAGGCCATTCGTACCAACCTACAGGATGCCCAGAAGATCCTGGCTAGCACCAGCAACGAGAAGGAGAAGGCAGAGGCTCAGATTGCTGTTGACTGCCTGGAGACGCTCAGCAAGGCTATCAGTTAAACATGGCCCAGATTTAGGATACCTCTACTTTTCTCTCCAGGCTTTTAAGACTATGAAATGCAGCTATAATAATAAATCAGTGCTAAGTCAGGGTTGATCTGAAATGATTGAAAGAAGAAAAGTATTTTAACTGGTAAATATTTGAAAATCATCTCATTAAATAAAGTTACAACAGCCTCAAATTTAAAGAATGATGAAGAATAGAAAAGCTCTTGAAATGTTTTCTATTTCAAGTTTTTGGCATTTAAAAATACAATAAGTTTGGTAGCTTTGAAGCCTGGTTTGTTAATGCATAAAAAGACCAAGTATTGATGCTCTGTTTATTATCATCCAAATTTAAAATCAGGATTTTTATGTGATATTTAGGCAGTGTTTTATCATTAATGGGCATTGAAAGGAAACAAAATGTTTGAAAGTAGAGGTTGAACAATAGTGTTTGAAGTTAATTTAACATTTGTGTGTGAAAAATTGACACAACACCTCATAAAACTAGAACATGCTGTGTACCTAAGTAGCTTTTTAAAAAAAGCAACATCATATTATTACAAACATGTTATTTCATTTATGTTATATTTTTTGAAAATGCATGTTTGCTTGGTTGAAAAATGTAAGAATAGATTGGAAATATAGTGTTATGTAAGCTTGTTTTTTGGGTTTTTTTTAACATCCTTGTTTTTAGCTCACCTTAACACAACGTGCTCAAGGTGAGCTTTTTGATACCTCTTCGTCTGGCATCCGTTGTGATGTGTCAACAGTTTGCTTGTGAACACGCTGGAGGCTACAGTTTATATTCAATCTTCATCAAACTTGGTCAGAATGTTTACAAGAAATCTTGGAACACATGGGGCCAAATACTAGGAGACAAAACTACAGCCCAATTGTCACCAAAATGTTTGATTCGATTTTGGTCAGTTTGTGAAAATTAAATAAATTTTATGCGACTTGTAAGAAGTTATTTCAAAATTTATGTGCTTACAATAATTTCATGGCAATAGAATAAATATTCAACATAAGAAAACAAATGTCCATATTGTCTCTTTAGTTTAAATATATCATCCTGTCAGAAATCGGGCACAGATTGATGTATGCAGGAACTAAATACTTTAAAATGATGTGCTGCCCATGCCAGTCTTACACATGGTCTTTGTTTGCTTTTGGTATATTATCAACATAGGTTTGTGGTACAGAATTATTATCCAAATATCTTGTATACAGTATATTCCAGCTCAGAACATTTTAACATCGGCTTGATTCAATACCTTTGAATTGTTGGGTAGCATGTATACCCAAATTATATAAACATCTTTAAAATAGAATTCGATAACATATTTGAGCCTGGGATTCCAAATTGTTATTCTACAATTATTTTATTTTTTAATACAATTTTATAATTCCAATACTGATATTCCCCCAAAATGATATCATGTTTTAGTACTAATTGATTTGTTGCCATATATATGTTCCACACAATATCTATATACAGTAAAACCTCTCGAAGCGGCACCTCTAAGCAGCGGCTACCTCTAAGCAGCGGCAGTTCAATTTCCCCCCAGTAGTTTTCAGCGCATTTTAACCTCTAAGCAGCAACTCCTCCGCGAAGCGGTAAGCGGCCTGTAAATCTCTTCCCTGAGGCTCGTTTAACCTCTGCGTAGCAACACCAGTGCAGCTATTTTTAGAACAGTGTCGCGTACAGCAAAAATGTCGCGCGGACGGCTGATCACTGCTTGTACCCTGTTGAGAAGGTGTTAATTGGAATCAAGTTACAGTTGGACGGGAAACCAGCTGCATGCTACAAACATGCTGTTGTAGATCTAGGGTATTGCGGGAACGTGTGAAAGAAGTGTCAACTATTGATGATGTTAACAGGCTGGTTTGTTTTCTTAAATTGATCGAAAGATTAAAAGATATCATTGTATTGATTGCTTACATAAAAAGATGTTTACGTTAAGTGCTAAATGCAAACTGTCTTTGTTTTAGGATGTCTGACTATAAATTCGATTTTTAATGGTAAATCAGTCTTTGCATGACTCAATACTGGAATACTGTTCATTTTGTCTTGAAATGTCTTATAAAAAGGTTTACCTTACGTTAGAGCAGAGTGTAACTACAATTTAGTTGTTAGAACAAGGAAGGTCAGCACAGTCTATCGCTAATGAGTTGGGCTGCGGCAGAACTCGTTACTGACGATATTGTTTTTGTAATAGACAAGCAAATGCTGATTGCCTAAAGTACAAAACTATTTAAAAAAACAACACATTTTTTCTCGTCTCATTGAAACCTCTGAGCAGCAACACCTCTCAGCAACAACACTTTTTCGTGCCTCCGCCAGATGTTGCTGTGGAGAGGTTTTACTGTATATATATATACATATATATATATATATATAACTAGTATATAATATTTGTATAGCATGTGTTGTTTTTTGTGACAACCATGTCTGCTAAAATAATAATGTTCGCACATCCTATTAGTTTGACAACTTCACTAATAATAAGCTTGTGTTTGATATTAAAACTTGTTGGTTTATCAGCAGCATCAAGTGACGGTTCATCACAATTAATATGCATCGTGGTTAAATATCAATGTATTGATGGTCTGCCAAACCGCAATTAATTTACTGATTTTATGAATAGAAGATTTAATATATGTTTTATGTATTCTGAACTGTTCACTTTCAAGTTGATAATCAAATTTTAGGCAAGCATACATGTAATAAATGAGTGATTGGTACAATGAACAAATACTGGCTGTGTATTTGGCTTTGGGTTTGACACAACCACCCATATTTGTTCACCTTACTAAAAACCATATCAAATACCTTTTTCTAAATTATAAGGAAAACACCACAGAAAAAAAGCAAGCGCAAGACAAATATTCATACTATGGAATGTTTTACTGATAAAATTAAATATATATTCTAAGTACATAAATACAGTTACAAATGTCATTAATGTGTATACATAAACATTGTAGACAATACCCGGTAATTGAATGAACATCCTTTAAATTATATCAATGTCATAATCAAGGCAATGTATCTCCACCTCAAAAATGATTTGAAGAAATAGCACCAATGTGTATGGCAAAAACTGAACATTTATAAACATAATACTCTAAATTAAAAAATTAAAAAGTACAAAGCATTAAATGTTTGCAAAAAAGTATCACAGTTTCTTTATTTGAAACTTACTTTAAAAGTATCAAAATGTCAATAAAATAATTCAACAAAATTCAATTTAAAAGTGCAAACATACAATGAAGTAGGAAAAAATGTAATCACTTGAAAGAAATAGTCTTGTGTATCTGAACATAATCTAATTGGCTTAACAATTAAGAAGAATTGTGTATATTTGCTATCAAAATCTTATTTGTAGACTAATGTGTTGAATTTATGTTTTATACAATAAAACTTGCATGGGCATAATTATATATCCTAGACAAAAACCAAGTCAAACATGATGTGGAATTATAAGAGACAGCAGACATCACTATAAACATTAAACTAGCACAAAAATGTGTATATAAGAAAATTAACATGTTTTTTTTTTACGAAAGTCTTACTTATGTAACATATAAATTGTGATAGGCTTTACCTCCTACTATCAGAAACAATCAAGGTAGATTACTTTCAATTAACAAAAAGGACCTGTAGCTGAACACTTTGCATTTTTCATTATCATTTATTTGAATTGAGACTTTGACTTCTTGACATAATGCATTAATACTTGATAACCATGAATACTTCTAACCATACGTTACTCTAATATAAAATAATTATTTTTAATGCCAGCTCTGTAAAAGTCTTACCCAATACCTATTTCTTGAAGTATCTGCACAATCCAGGATAAGCCACTAAATGTCACAGTACTGCTTCTTCCCTTTATTTTTCCACTCAAATTTCCACAGACCATGAAAATCGTGCTCAGTAACATATGCAGTGCTAGTTCCAGGCAGAAAGTGGATGTTGCTTGGTCGGACAAAGGGGCACTTGATACGATAAATTGGATCTCCGCCACTAGGAGGAAACACCTCAAAATGACCACCTCCCCAATTAGCTACCAGCAGGTTGTTGTCCTCATCAAAGTCCATACCATCTGGACCTCCTTGGTGATCACCTGAATGTAAAATCGAATCTCAAACACAAATTCTATAAGTCAAGTCAAAGGATTGGCTTTAATGAGAACTTGTGATGGTGAAAAAGTTTTAACCCATAACTGCAATGTGTAAAAACCAGACTGCAATAACAGTCACACTTTGTGTAAGAGTGCACAAAAGATTATAGACACCGCCTACTTTCAAACCTTGATAGCAATAAACGACTCTAAACAATGGCAGTGATGCCTGCGAGTACATTAGTGTACTTTACTTGCCATTTATAAACGCTTATTTGTAAAAAAAAACACATTCTTATATCTGGAATCGTAAATCCCCGAAATCAACTAGTTATGAAGCATCTTGCAATAAATAGTAGGCATAGAGCTATGGCATTAAAGAAAAAATGTTAATCATATATTCAAATTCTTAAAGTCACAAAATTTTGAGTGGATGAAAGAGTTGCCACAGTTCAGTTGGCCAATAAATATAAACAATGCTTTAAAACTGAAAATTAAAATATTTAGTTTTTAAATCATACACACCTGGAAGTATACCAAACACTGATTTCTCTCCAACTTTTCCATCTCCCTTGATATCATACTGCCAGAGAGTTTTGGTTTGGGTCTCTGCCACAATCAGCTTAACCGGTTCGTTTTTGTCATCATGCATCACTGCAATACCATTTGAGAAGGCCATCCCAGTGTCAATCAGGATGAGTTTTTTAGACTTGGTAAGACAGTAAACAGATCCAAAGGGCTCCTGGAAAGTTAGTATGTGGTGACACCTTTAATGACAAAAATGGATAGAATGTCTACATTAATTGAAATGTAATACATGTAAATGAAATACAGTAGATGTGCCTAATGTATCCCACTGTCAATGTTTATGGTCATAATACCACTGGCACACACATTGGTAACCTTTTATGTAACAGTGAAATGGTCTTTAGACAAAAGAACATGAAGGAAAACTTGAATATGAATAAGTAAATAAAGGTGTGAATGTGCTAGCTTCCAAGCTGATGAAAAAGAAGTGCTTTAGAAGCAAAAGTGTAAAAAAAATGCTTGGTTTAGTATATTTTGACTAACATGTTACTAAGTTCTGGAAGATGTATGTTTTATAATATTCTGTTATACCATATACTTCTTTTTATGATTTTTTTTTCTGTTAAGTACTTTGTTTCACATGAGTTTGTATAACTTTTAAGTCCTATAAACTTGATTTGTTCCAGTTGTCAGTATTGTTATAACAGAATCACTGCAATTAGTGCAGTTATGCATAACATTGACTTGTCACTTATCAAATAGGGCTGTGGTGAGTATCCGCATGCTCGGCTATCCATGAATATTATCAGAAATCTGAACACAAATATTTGCTATTGCAAGGATCATTTAATCAAGAACTTTTTTTAAAAGATTTATAATTTTGCATCAAGTAATTATTTGCGAAATGTAAACAAAAAATGATAAACACAGTGATTTTAAACGCTTTTTTTGCAAAGGCTTGAACCTAGAGCTAAAGTTTTTTTATAGAGTTAGCAATAGTGTTATATTCGGATGCAAGTCTTCGAAATGATTTCTATATAAACATTTACATTAGCAAAATAAAATCATATTTCAAATATTTTAATGAAGTTATCAATTTATCTATGTAAATAAGCAGTATCATTTAAAAATCAAAACCAATATAATGGTCTAGCTCTGGTTACTGGCATTTATTTGTCTGTTAACAAGGCAGAGCCTGTACAGCTACAAAAATTCCCCAGCAAATGCACATCAAATGAATAGAGGTAAATTGAATTCATGACCCATGCTTATGTTTAAGACATTTGGTCTCATATTTATTGTGGCATTGTTCTGAACTTAAATTAGTTTAATTTGTCATTCAAACAAGTATTTTGCCATTTGCTAGGTACACTACAGATTTGATAATTATAAAAAAGTTGTCTAATTGCTAAACATTACAGTTCTGTTCATCGTAAGACTTTTTAATAATTTTAACCAGTGACTCTTGATTCGATCTGTGAATCGTTACTCCCTGTCATAGATCGGATTGGATAAGCATATAGTGAAGTATAATAGATAGAAAAACCTCTTTAGTTGATCGTCTATAGTCTTCTGGAGCAATATTTCCGGCTGGAGCAGTTATCCAGAGGTTTCCGTCGTAGTCAAAGATACAGTCATTGCATCCTTGCATTGTACGGCCACTGGTGTCATTCTTGAACATCTACATAAGGCAAAAGAAACTGATAAAAATATTATAAGAAATTGATAAACAGAATTAAAATAATACAACAATTTTCTGTCAAATAAAATAAACCACAAATATAGTGTATTATAAGCAATCATTTTCAGTCCTCTAGGAAACTAACCTTGGCAAGATGCCAGTAAGTGTAAAAGTGTTTCATTAAAATCTAGGCTACCTATCATGGAACTTTATAAAAGAAAAGAAAATCTATATTAATAATGCATTTTTTTTTTAAATTTTTGTTTGTTTTGTTATATATCGCAACAACACATTTATGGTCATAGCTAGTATTTACAAATTTACCTGCAGGCAGCTTCCTGACGGATCCATCTTTAGAATTCCAAGCCTCATGTCAGCGATCCAGATGTTGTTGTCTTGGTCACACTGAGAACCAGCTGGGATGCCTCCACAGTCACCATCCCTGGGACTGTTAACAATTGTGCTCTGAAAAAAAAAAAAAAAATTGCAATAAAAACACAACAAACATTATTGAACTTGAAGCCAGGTTATAGGGAGAGAATGTGTTAACATCCCATTCACACAGGAGAGCATTCACACTAAGTGTTCTGGGTTTTAGCCACAGAATATATATATGGCTTCATATGTTTTCCCTTTGATATTTTAGCACTGAACTTACAGACCACACAGTTGTAATATCGAAAGTAAATGAACAGTGCTTGTGAGCTGCGGGTAAAACATGGGCATCCGTGGCCTAGTGGTTAAGACGCTGGATGGCGGGTCCCTGGTCCAAACCCTGTATGTTAGTCTCTGAGCAAGATTATGCACTGCACATTGCTCCAGGTTCTCTGTAACTGAGTACTGGTTCTACCCAGGAAGTGGGAAGTCAAGAGGGATTAAGTTGAAAAAACTTGTTTCACAATTTACTATAATTAAATAGTTTTAAACAAAAAACAACAAAGGACAGGTTGCATGTATCCCCATATTGATTGACCCTTCACTTCCATGATCATGTGCTACCCAGATGTTTTGTATATGATTATTCACTAAGTAGGTCCAGAATGTTTTATTGACCCGTAGATTGTTAACAAAATAACAATGCTAATGCATGTGTTTATTATAACATTATTTTAATACACTTTAAGTTAAAAAAAAACTTTGCTAACATTTTACCTTGTGTTCTACAATGATATATAAAAAATATCTATATATTTTGATAAAGAATATAAAATCAATCTTAAATGAATTAAAAATGCTCACAGTTGCATTTTTTAAAGCAGGTTCTTAAATTATTCTTCATTATTATATTACAATAAACAATTATAAAGGATACATTTTAAATAAATATTCATACTTGCTGCAATGACATTGTATACAAATAGAAAAGTAGGTATAATTTGATGTCCATTTTAGTGACAAATACAAACAGAGAATTTCTGACCATATAGCCAGAGAAGGAAATTGTTGACCAACAGCTGTGGAGAGATTAATCAGGTCAGTCAATATATACAGAATAACAGAGCACAGTTATTCTGAGTTCGTAGATCTTCAATACCAAGTATGGAAGGATAAATCCCATAAAGACAACATTTATCATAAGCAATAAACAGTAAAACTTTGTTAACCCGATTTCGTGGAACAGGCAAAAAAAATATCTTATCCATGGTACAAGTTATAAAATGTAAAGATTTGTTATGTTTTTTACTAGCTATTTAAAACAAGGCTATAAGTAATAGGTAAATAAACAACAATTACATGATATATGTTTTTATTTATTTAAACAATAGGAAACTTATGGTGAATGTGAAGAAAAATACTTTGTGGATTTATAAATGTAAATCTTATCACTCAAGAAATTGGGTACATCCTTTGTTTAGCAACAATAACCCAAATCTTATGAATACAGCAAGTAGTTGCCTTAATTGGCTTTTCACACCTCTGGCATGGTGCATCTCTCATCAAGCAGGTAGTTTAATTTTCACACCTTCAAGAGCCTATGATCCCATCGAGGCTAATAGACTTTTGAATCATAATTAAGTTGAAATAATGGAAGTTGTGACCAGAAAGTGATATTGAGTAATGATAAAATAGCAATGCATGAACATCGAAATATCAACAGAAAATAGCATTAAATATACAGAAGTGAAAGTCGTGACATCGAATTCGCATTGACATATAATCTCGCTTATCTGAGGCCGAGATAATGAAGTTTCACTATGAGGCAACAATTAATGCATGTGAAAGGCAAGAGACAGACAATATGAAATGTATGGCATTATATAACATGCTAGATATGAATGCTGTAAAGAAGACAATGACAGACAGATGTTCAGAAATCTTGATACAAGAATGAAAGAACACATAACTTGAGCATCATCTGCCATCTAAGAACTTTGTCAGAAAACTGGCCACAATGTCATACCAGAGATATCTATATCAGACTGTAAATTGTGAATAAGGAAAGTCAAAGGAGCAATAACAATTAAACAACAGAGGGCATCTGTAAACAGGAATGAGAGTCTGGAATTACCATGGATGCTGGACAGTCTTTTCATATCAAGTTACCCTTGACGGTCATGTGACCAGTAACTAGTCTGCTGATGAAAGCAGATCACACAAAAATCCAAGTAAACAGAACAAATGCTCAGAGTACAAGAAGTTAGTACTCTGTTACCCATGCTTCATTATTACAATATTTATTTATCAGTATGTCTTACTAAGAGACCCTTTAAGTGTATGTGGTCAATCTTTTGTGTCCAGTCATGCGTATCCAGTCCCCATTCACTGTATATAACCTGTGCTGTATTGAGTGATTCATTTGTCATGCCCTCGACATATGCCTAAGGGTGAAAGGCGAGGGTAAACAAAACCATCCAAAGTCGGTAAGTGATTGAACCTGGAACTGGTTCAGTATAGCATTCCAGTGTCAACAGTGTGGTGGTTCCATTCCCTAAGGAATCACTGTACCTGCCAAGGCTCACACCAGAAATCCTCTTCCCTGGAGTGGACACCACTCAGAAAAAGGCTCGAGACCCTTACCTTTGAGTAGGTCTACTGAAAAAAAAAGTTTGACACGCCCACTAAAATTGGGAACAAAAAGTGGGTGTTCCTAAAGTAAGTTAAGGGCTTAAACTGGTTAAAATAACTGACAAATAAATTGATTAACAGCAAACAAAATCCCATCGAATTGTTTGTTCATTTCTATATTATGAAATTACACACATTTAAGTTAAGCTTAAAGATTGACAATGTATTATGAAACATACCTTTCCATTTGTTAGATCAATTTGCAAAATCTGTCCAGCATGTTTCCCATTTTCCTCAACCTCTGGAGCTACCATAAAGAACCGACCATTCTTGTCAAAAACAGGCCCTTCTGCGCCGCGCAAATTCTCAACAATCTTGGTAAATTCTGGTTCTAATATCTTCGCTATCGCTGATGTTGACATTTTGGAAATCGTAAGCCAGTCGTTCATTTGTCGTAAAATATGGCATTTTGTATATTTTTTTTCTTTATAGACATAATATAGACATATCTTATGTTTAATATAGTAGATTTTCCGTACATATGTTCATTTAACTGAAATGCTAACTTTTTAATGTTTTATTCCTAAATTTACGACAATCCTAAGTTTGATCAATCGGAACGCCTCGGAGGACGGAATTATCCGTACAAGTTCGGAAAAGAACGTCGAATTTTAATAGTATTGTCACACCTAGATTCCCGCCGGTACGTGCTCCGGCCCTCATGCATCGTTAAGTAGCTCCGGCACATGTTAAGAAAGTTAGGTTGAAAACTTTATTTTATAGTTTTAATAATAATAATTTAAATGAGAGTGGCAGTATAAATTCTGGTTTTCATAAAGATCTCAGACTGTAAGGTACGCGCGTGTTCTAAAACATGTTAGAATAAGGCAACATACACAGGTTTACAAGTGTTAGTTTGTATTATAAAAACTTCGATCATCAGTATTATTGCCATTTTATTGTTTATTATTGTTTTATTGCCAGTTTTATACCTTATGTAACACAAACTAAACGTACATTTTAAATAATAATTACAGTAGACCTATTTCTGATTTTCTCAAAGATTGTGATTGCTAGTGACGTAGCTGCTATTAGGCCCTGTATGCATGGGCATACAAGTTGGTCAAGAAAATGATATTTTTAAAGTTCCAAAAATACCCCAAAAAAATAAAAAATGGAGAGGTGGACAGGGTGTTGGTAGGGGGTACAAGCCTTGTGGCTGTATCAAGCGTGTGTTTTAAGCGTTGAATTGCCTTCTCGGGAACATACTATTTTTACGCACAGATGTATGTATAACATACATAACGACACTACATCACATCGCATTATCGTTCCGTCACATCGATATCGGTATGAAATATTGACATCGGCAATTCGCTGTAGGTATAAGCCGGCATGTTTCTAAATTGTCAACCGTTTCATGTGAACCTCCTTATCGTGCTGTTTTAAAACAGTCTGGTATACTAGTTGACCTAGATGACAATAACCTGTGGCTTTAAAAACCTGGACTGAAGCTCATATTGATAAAAGTTCCCTTCCAGCTTAGTCTGACGTTTTATTCTTGTGTAATCTGTATAATCGGGAAAGGCGCGCCATGTGCCATAGTCACATTAAAAATAAAAATGTCACATTGATGTTGAATGTAGATGCGCCCGTGTCTAATTCAGTTGTGTAGATCAAATCATTAGTTAACTAAGTTCTTTGTTCATTATGCGAGTTTGTTCATTATGTGAGCTACTCGTACTCTACATATACTGGTGTAAGACAAAACAATCTTTTAATCTGTTACAAATGTATAATCAATATTCCTGCAATGAAAAATGAGTACACATGACAGTGTTTCTTTCTTGCTTTTACACACTCAATTTGTTCTTTACCACAGAGTAAGTACGAATGAGCGAGTTAGTACATTTACTTGGCTACTGATGTTGACAGATTTTCCAAATATCTGGGCATGCATGGTGCGTACGTGACCCCCCAAGTAGGGTAAAAACCAGAGGTGAAGTTCTTCCCATTTCCTCCAAAACCCAACCCAGAGGTGAAGTTCCTCCCAGGATAAAATCTGAAAGAGCGGGTAGAATCCCATATATAAATCAGGTATCAAGGTTCCTCGCATGAGTAACCGCTGGTAGGTTCCCCGCCCCCCCCCCCCCCCCCCCCCCCGCCTCCCCCGGTAACTCGTATTGGATCTGCTTACTGGTTTAGCTCCCTTCGCGAAGCGTTTAAATTTTGTTATATCAAGTCGTAAACAGGATAGCGCAAGCAGATAGGTGTAAACACTCTTAAAGGTCTTGTCTGGCTATTAGGGGTAGGGGATATAAGCAACAAGTCACATGCAACTATAAAATTAACATATATAAAAAGTACATACCAAACTCAATACGTTTTCCCTGCAAATTATTTTTCTTAACTTCTACAACTCTTAAGGAAGATCAGTCTCAAAACGTCAACAACGCTTTTGATTTAGGCTGTAAAAGTATGTAAATACTCCAGGAATACTGGATTTGTTTAGGTTAAAAGTTGATAAGCCACCTATGTTTTTAACAATTTTATTTTATTTTTGAATAATAAAAAATCTACTGACGGTACTTTTAAGTGATTTAGTTTTAAATTGTACTAGAGCGTGAGTTTACACTGAGTATACCTGACTGTCAAGCATCATTTATGAAGCAATGATGTATAAATAATTTAAAATTTCAATGAAATTTGCATTGTCAGTGAAATGTTGCGTCGGTTTAAATTACATGTATACGTTGATTTATTTTTAATGTGATCCACTTGATATCATTTCTGCTATAAAAAAGGTGGTTTTGCTATATAACCCTCATAATCGTGTGGTAGTCGTTAAGTGGAGATCTCATACGGAAAAAACAACAACCTCAAACATGCTTACCGCAGAAATTCTGTCACTATTAGCATCGCTTGTACAGATGCTAAATTTTCAGCAGCGCTACAACGCTGACGTTGTTGACGACTGCAACGGAATGTTGAAGTATGAGCTAAGAAATGCGAGAAGACGAAGCATGGAAAGACGTGCATGTTGTTGCTGCTCACGAGATGCCGGTGATGATGCAAACAACGCCGCCAGTGATGCTGATAATGCAATTTCGATCGCCAGTACCAGCAGTGAAAGTGCCAGCGCCGGTGTCAGCAACAACGGTAACACGCGTGAAGGCAACGCAACGGCCAGCGAGGTACTAGCACAATATTTCGAGGTACTTGCATAAAACGAAACCCATAACAGCTGTACTTAGTATTTGCATATTAAGAATGTAAATAAAATAATAATTAATACTATTTTAATTTCTGGGGTTTCTTTTCTATGAAAAAAGTAATTAATACTATTTCAATTTCTGGGGTTTCTTTTCTATGAAAAAAGTAACATATGAACTTAAAAAAAAAGAATTATTTTTTGGCACATGATACAGTAACTCATAGAAGAAAGATAAAAGTTGAACCTGTAAAAAATATTTTTTTATGATTATATATATTCTGTCATACAGATTGTTTGCACACTAAACTGCAGTACATTGGTTTTTATATGCATTTACTTTCTTTTGCAGAATGATGTCTCCCCACGATCCAAATGGACTGGACTGAACTATCCATTTACAATGTGATGTCTCCCCACAACCCAAATGGACTGTACTGATCTATATTCTCATATTTTTAATCTAGTGTACAAATAGTATTTCCGATTTCTAATATGTATCGTATTTATCTGCAAATATCTCACAATTATTTTACTTTGATTTATTTTCCTTTAAAATGAAAACGTGTTTATTATTTAAATTCTAAATTAAAAGAAAAATGTATTTTCATACATCTCAGTTTTACATTAAAGTTATTGCAGTCATAAGTATAATTTAAAAAAAAAGTGCTGTTGAATTGTTATATACCACAAAAATTGTTATAAAACAAATTGTTATATACTACAAAAATATTGAATTGTTATATATCACAACAATAAAATAGATTTTGATCTTCAAACTTAACTATTTTTTGTTGTTTTTTCTCCACGCTTATTATATAAAATAGTATGAAATCATCACTAGTGTCAGAGAAACTTAGTTGATATGCGTTTATCAAAAATGTTCAAACATTTTGTGATATGTACTGAAAAGCATGTCATAACAATATTGTTCACTTATATTTTCACAATCATTACAAAATGATAAAACTATGACTAGTTACAATGAAACCATTATAAAACTATGCAAAAAATAATGAAGTTGTGATATGAAATGTTATGTTATTAAATGTTATGTTATGAAAAAAATGGCTAGTAATGATAAATGAATAAAAATGATATTTTAGAAAAAAAAGTAAAAATAATGAAAAATGATGATGATATACAAAAAAAAAGTAAAACAATACTTCAACTACAGTTAATTTTCAATAATAATGATTACATAAAGTTTCACTCATCAGATCACATTTTGTTTCTTAAATGTATAAAAACTATTGCATCTAATTTTTATGCATAACATAAAACTAAGAAGACAAAAATGTTATCACAACCAATCTATCTAAAATGTTACTTTTCTTTGGAAAACTGATAAATGGGTAAAAAATACACATGTCATAACCTTCTATACAAAGGGCAGGACATTAGTGTTCTACACATTACAAAAAGTTTTGTGATGATATTAAATAGTTGACTAGTAATAATAAATGAACAGAAATAACATTTGAGAAAAAAAGTAAAACAATACTACAACTACAGTTAATTTTCAATAAGAATGCTGACATGAAGTTTCACTCATTATAACACATTTTTTTTCATGTGTAAAAACTACTGTATATAATATTTATGCATAACATAAAACTCAAATGAGGAAAGAAGACAATAATGTTATCACAACCAATCTATCTAAAATGTTATTTTTCTTTGTAAAACTGATAAATGGATAAAAAAATACACATGTCATAACCTGCGATACAAGGAGCAGGACATTTGTGTTCTCCACAATACGACAATATTTGTTTTATTAAAAAAATGGAAGGTTATAATGAAGGAATGTGAACTGGAAGGAATGCAAGAATATTGTAGCACCATGACAAATACTCTTTTAAGTAACAAATATACTAAGCACCATTAACTTCTTTTCCAATACATTTATATGCTGACATTTTTGCAATCACTATTTTGTAGTGATCACTAAATTAAACATTTAATAAAAAATGCTGCAAAATCATCATTTTTTGAATATTGAAAAATAATGGTCAAATTAAATGATAATTTTGTGATTCACATTTTAACCAATAATGTGACATTAACCAGCCTCTAGAGGAGAAAAAACGCCGATGAGCTATAGTGTGCAACTAAATAACAGAGTACTACATGTATATATGTAACTGAGTAATAGAACAGTACATGTATATATGTAACTCTACAGGAAAAATAGTAAATGGTGCTTAGATTGCAGTTGATTTTACAAAAAAAAAACAACAAAAAAAAACAAAAAAAAAACAAAAAAAAACACACACAACAGTTTAAAGAATGTTCCTGATCGAGAACCGAGTTGGGTACCTATGTCCACGTACTGGTGTGTCCAGGATAGGGGCTGCGCTTGAGGGGGCCATAATCGAGTCAGACAGGGACCGAATTAGTCCACTGCTTTTGCTTGTCACAGGTGACTGGAAGTCATCGTTTGGTGTTGATGTTATGGGTGATTGGAATTCTATATTCACTCCCAACGCAGTTAATCTTTCAAGTTGTATCCTTCCTTTAATGTTACAGTAGATCAAGAGGATCACTGTTAGCAACGTAGCAAGCACTCCAATAGTCAGGGGAATCACTAAAAAAGGGAAGGGAATGGAAGAGTAAATGATTGCAGAATATAGCTCTGTAACACAACTATAAGTCTCAGGATCAGGAGAAGGAGAGTTATGATCTTTAGGCATGCTCTGTTCATTATTTGAGGTAACTTGCAAAGGTATCATATAACCACCAGAATCTTGACTTTGAAATGAACTTAGGGAATTTGTAATGTTAGAGGAATTTTGGTTTGTGTTTTCTACATATAAAAGAGAGATAGCTTCACTAAATTCAGAATCTGACAAGCAAATATTTTTTCCAAGTTGACGCAATTTTCTGTATATATAAACGTTAGTGATGATGACCAAACACAATAACAAAAAAAACAAAAAGAATACAGAGCAATGTAATGAGGAAAAGACAAACCTGTGGCAATAAATGTTGGGCTGCTGCTTGTAGGAATAGTGCTACTGGTGACACATGATGTGGCACAGTCGTTAAGGAGTTGAGTGATGGATGGAGCAGAATGCTAAAACAGGGTATTCCCATGTACAAGCTTTCGGATCTGAACAGAGATATCATCAGCGGATAATTTTACGCGGCAGAATTACAGAAAGTGAACAAGGATGAAAGTTCGCTATGGTTTATTGAACGCGTAATAAAGAAACGAAAACGAAACAATAAACTTCAATATTACGTCGAATGGCAAGGGTTTCTGAAAACATTTAATAGTTGGATCGATGAGGATGATGTCAAAATGCCATATTACATAGTATAAAAATAAGAAATGACTTTTATACAAGGAATGAATGATGAAAAATGATATGAAAGATGAAAAATGAAATGAAAGGTGAAAAATGATACTTATAAAATTGATATGAGCAGAGCAGATGTGTACAATAAAGAATGATACTCCATCAGAAAAATGATACTTTTAAAAAGATTTTTATAGATTGTCAATGAAACTTTAACTATTGTAAAGTAAAAATGGATCAGCTTCAGCCCGTAAAGATGGCTGCCTTAAACTGTCTTATCAGTATCGATGACATCACATGGAAACTATCTATACAACAAGCAAGTTTACGCAAGGATGCCCAGGATGGTCGTCACTACTTATTCGATAGCGATAAAAATAACAAAAATAACGCCTGTACGCACTCGAGGAATGCTCGGTGCGAGATGATGTTTAAGCTCGTGTAGAATGATTTAGCAGTTATTGCAGAAAAACATATTAAAACAGCCGAAGATCTCCATTAATATTTATATATAGATAATAAAATAATAAAAAATAATCAGCTTAACACTCATACACACACTATGTATGCGAGGAGCTAGATGGTGTTGATGTAGGTATTTTGCATACAATCGTGTATTGGTATTAAAATAACAAAAAATAATTAGCTTGTCATATTGGGTCCGAAGGACCCCTTAATCATCCACTCGTCAGTCTATAAAAAATAACATTGAAATACCTAAACAGTCAATTACGAATGTACCGAAATAAAAGGCTAAAGAGGTTAACGAGTAATTAATATACTAGCACTACCAGGCGAATTACAAAATAAACGTCGAACTAGATTCCCCCAAATAAGGATATAACCCAAACTTGCTATTAGAAAACTATCGCAGTTATAATATACTTACCGAGGACGAGGCAGAAATTATTTGAAATAAATAATCACACAGTATCCTTTATTACTGTACGTTAATAATAAAGCCAGTTAAAATACTTGCAAATACCTAACGTAAATAAATTACCGTAGTTTCAAATAACAACGCTAATATGATGTAATAGTTATCTTCGAAGCAAATGAATCCGTTAATTTAAACAAAACGATGTTTTCACTTACCGACAAATCCAGTTTCGGCTCCTGTAATGAAAGCGAAGTATACATGGAAGTTAGAGTTTTAGTCAACAACGAACACGTTGTTTCTGTTTTCAAGCGGTTAGTGTAAACAAACAGAGAGATACAATACCATACTAAATAGGGATGTGTAAGATAAAACTACCTTACTCATAGCCTAGTGATTGTAGTATTTAATGATATCCGTTTCATTTACCAGCCTCTTAATCTAACGATGATTAATATTTGAACGTTTAAAACGATTGGTTAACTAATGATAATTACCATGGAGATTATTAACGTCGATCCGACCTCGTTGTGATGAAAACCGAACAGTGGAAGAAAAAAAAAAGAAGAGAATGGTACTTACAATCAATCGCTTGGTGGCTAGACTGTTTGAAGAAGCCATTAAGACATGTGTCAACTTTTACAAATATTTCAAAGTGGAGGTATTTATGATGGTTCAGTCATCATGTTCTAGTGATGCATACTTATCATATCATTTTTATTTATATGTCTTTTTTAAAATTGTCTGTATTTTTAATCATTCTTATACAACAAAATAAATGATAAACTAAAGAGTTCCTATGTTTTTGTAAATTAGTTTCTTCAATGTTTTGTCCATGATTTCATTTTTACCTTTTGTATTTAAGATACTGCTTGAATGTTTTTAAGTCATGTACAATTGTCTGTCCACATATTATTTTGATACAAAAAATCCAGGTAGTTAACTAGGTGTTTCTTAACTGTATAAGGTATTAAACCCTCAATATCCTGGAATATTTAGCGAATATTTTATTCAGAAATTGTTAGACAATCAAGACGCTTATGCTGTTCAGCGGCAAGTCATAAGGAAATATAAAACACCGCAAGTGCAGGTTGCAGGGCTTAATGATCAAGCCGATATGGATCTCATGTCTCTTTAATTCATTGCAAAGTACAAAGATGGTGTAAAGTATTTGCTTCAGTTGTGATAGATATTTTGTCACCGTTTTAAATTGTTCGCCCACAATTCAATAAAAAATTCGCAAACAATTATACAAGCAGTCGAAGAGATTTTAAAAATACGTAAATGAACAAAAATAAGGACTGACAAAGGTTCAGAATTCATAAATCACCATTTTAAGAACTTTATGAAAATACAAGGATTATATTTATTTAACACACAAAGTATGTCAAAATCGAACTATTCTGAAAGAGTCATTCGTACGTTACGAGGTGTGTTATTTAGAATGATGAGGCAAAAACTTAAATATCGTTACATCGATAACTTACAAGCTATTAGACTGACGAGTGGATGATGGACCCAATATGACAAGCTAATTATTTTTTGTTATTTTAATACCAATACACGATTGTATGCAAAATACCTACATCAACACCATCTAGCTCCTCGCATACATAGTGTGTGTTGAGTGTTAAGCTGATTATTTTTTATTATTTTATTATCTATATATAAATATTAATGGAGATCTTCGGCTGTTTTAATATGTTTTTCTGCAATAACTGCTAAATCATTCTACACGAGCTTAAACATCATCTCGCACCGAGCATTCCTCGAGTGTGTACAGGCGTTATTTTTGTTATTTTTATCGCTATCGAATAAGTAGTGACGACCATCCTGGGCATCCTTGCGTCATCGATACTGATAAGACAGTTTAAGGCAGCCATCTTTACGGGCTGAAGCTAATCCATTTTTACTTTACAATAGTTAACGTTTTATTGACAATCTATAAAAATCTTTTTAAAAGTATCATTTTTCTGATGGAGTATCATTCTTTATTGTACACATCTGCTCTGCTCATATCAATTTTATAAGTATCATTTTTCACCTTTCATTTCATTTTTCATCTTTCATATCATTTTTTCATCATTCATTCCTTGTATAAAAGTCATTTCTTATTTTTATACTATGTAATATGGCATTTTGACATCATCCTCATCGATCCAACTATTAAATGTTTTCGGAAACCCTTGCCATTCGACGTAATATTGAAGTTTATTGTTTCGTTTTCGTTTCTTTATTACGCGTTCAATAAACCATAGCAAACTTTTATCCTTGTTCACTTTCTGTAATTCTGCCGCGTAAAATTATCCGCTGATGATATCTCTGTTCAGATCCGAAAGCTTGTACATGGGAATACCCTGTTTTAGCATTCTGCTCCATCCATCACTCAACCCCTTAACGACTGTGCCACATCATGCATTACCAGTAGCACTATTCCTACCAGCAGCAGCCCAACATTTATTGCCACAGGTTTGTCTTTTCCTCATTACATTGCTCTGTATCCTTTTTGTTTTTTGTTATTGTGTTTGGTCATCATCACTAACGTTTATATATACAGAAAATTGCGTCAACTTGGAAAAAATATTTGCTTGTCAGATTCTGAATTTAGTGAAGCTATCTCTCTTTTATATGTAGAAAACACAAACCAAAATTCCTCTAACATTACAAATTCCCTAAGTTCATTTCAAAGTCAAGATTCTGGTGGTTATATGATACCTTTGCAAGTTACCTATAATAATGAACAGAGCATGCCTAAAGATCATAACTCTCCTTCTCCTGATCCTGAGACTTATAGTTGTGTTACAGAGCTATAATCTGCAATCATTTACTCTTCCATTCCCTTCCTTTTTTTAGTGATTCCCCTGAATATTGGAGTGCTTGCTACGTTGCTAACAGTGATCCCCTTGATCTACTGTAACATTAAAGGAAGGACACAACTTAAAAGATTAACTGCATTGGGAGTGAATATAGAATTCCAATCACCCACAACATCAACACCAAACGATGACTTCCAGTCACCTGTGACAAGCAAAAGCAGTGGACTAATTCGGTCCCTGTCTGACTCGATTATGGCCCCCTCAAGCGCAGCCCCTATCCTGGACACACCAGTACGTGGACATAGGTACCCAACTCGGTTCTCGATCAGGAACATTCCTTAAACTGTTTTTTTTTTTTTTTTTTTTTTTTTTTTTTTGTAAAATCAACTGCAATCTAAGCACCATTAACTATTTTTTCTGTAGAGTTACATATATACATGTACTGTTCTATTACTCAGTTACATATATACATGTAGTACTCTGTTATTCAGTTGCACACTATAGCTCATCAGCGTTTTTTCTCCTCTAGAGGCTGGTTAATGTCACATTATTGGTTAAAATGTGAATTACAAAATTATCATTTAATTTGACCATTATTTTTCAATATTCAAAAAATGATGATTTTGCAGCATTTTTTTATTAAATGTTTAATTTAGTGATCACTACAAAATAGTGATTGCAAAAATGTCAACATATAAATGTATTGGAAAAGAAGTTAATGGTGCTTAGTATATTTGTTACTTAAAAGAGTATTTGTCATGGTGCTACAATATTCTTGCATTCCTTCCAGTTCACATTCCTTCATTATAACCTTCCATTTTTTTAATAAAACAAATATTGTCGTATTGTGGAGAACACAAATGTCCTGCTCCTTGTATCGCAGGTTATGACACGTGTATTTTTTATCCATTTATCAGTTTTACAAAGAAAAATAACATTTTAGATAGATTGGTTGTGATAACATTATTGTCTTCTTTCCTCATTTGAGTTTTATGTTATGCATAAATATTATATACAGTAGTTTTTACACATGAAAAAGAAATGTGTTATAATGAGTGAAACTTCATGTCAGCATTCTTATTGAAAATTAACTGTAGTTGTAGTATTGTTTTACTTTTTTTTCTCAAATGTTATTTCTTTTCATTTATTATTACTAGTCTACTATTTAATATCATCACAAAACATTTTGTAATGTGTAGAACACTAATGTCCTGCCCTTTGTATAGAAAGTTATGACATGTGTATTTTTTACCCATTTATCAGTTTTCCAAAGAAAAGTAACATTTTAGATAGATTGGTTGTGATAACATTTTTGTCTTCTGAGTTTTATGTTATGCATAAATATTAGATGCAGTAGTTTTTATACATTTAAGAAACAAAATGTGATCTGATGAGTGAAACTTTATGTAATCATTATTATTGAAAATTAACTGTAGTTGTAGTAATGTTTTACTTTTTTTTGTATATCATCATCATTTTTCATTATTTTTACTTTTTTTCTAAAATATCATTTTTATTAATTTATCATTACTAGTCTTTTTTTTGTTCATAACATAACATTTAATAACATAACATTTCATATCACAACTTCATTATTTTTGCATAGTTTTATAATGGTTTCATTGTAACTAGTCATAGTTTTATCATTTTGTAATGATTGTGAAAATAGAAGTGAACAATATTGTTATGACATGCTTTTCAGTACATATCACAAAATGTTTGAACATTTTTGATAAACGCATATCAACTAAGTTTCTCTGACACTAGTGATGATTTCATATTATTTTATATAATAAGCGTGGAGAAAAAAAAACAACAAAAAATAGTTAAGTTTAAAGATCAAAATCTATTTTATTGTTGTGATATATAACAATTCAATATTTTTGTAGTATATAACAATTTGATTTATAACAATTTGATATTTTTGTGGTATATAACAATTCAACAGCACTTTTTTTTAAATTATACTTATGACTGCAATAACTTGTCACATGTTCCTTTAATGTAAAACTGAGATGTATGAAAATACATTTTTCTTTTAATTTAGAATTTAAATAATAAACACGTTTTCATTTAGAAGGAAAATAAATCAAAGTAAAATAATTGTGAGATATTTGCAGATAAATACGATACATATTAGAAATCGGAAATACTATTTGTACACTAGATTAAAAATATGAGAATATAGATCAGTACAGTCCATTTGGGTTGTGGGGAGACATCACATTGTAAATGGATAGTTCAGTCCAGTCCATTTGGATCGTGGGGAGACATCATTCTGTAAAAGAAAGTAAATGCATATAAAAACCAATGTACTGCAGTTTAGTGTGTAAACAATCTGTATGACAGAATATATATAATTATAAAAAAATATTTTTACAGGTTCAAATTTTATCTTTCTTCTATGAGTTACTGTATCATGTGCCAAAAAGAATTCTTTTTTAAGTTCATATGTTACTTTTTTCATAGAAAAGAAACCCCAGAAATTAAAATAGTATTAATTATTATTTTATTTACATTCTTAAAATACAAATACTAAGTACAGCTGTTATGGGTTTCGTTTTATGCAAATACCTCGAAACATGTGCTAGTACCTCGCTGGCCGTTGCGTTGCCTTCACGCGTGTTACCGTTGTTGCTGACACCGGCGCTGGCACTTTCACTGCTGGTACTGGCGATCGAAATTGCATTATCAGCATCACTGGCGGCGTTGTTTGCACCATCGCCGGCATCTCGTGAGCAGCAACAACATGCACGTCTTTCCATGCTTCGTCTTCTCGCATTTCTTAGCTCATACTTCAACATTACGTTGAAGTCGTCAACAACGTCAGCGTTGTAGCGCTGCTGAAAATTTAGCATCTGTACAAGCGATGCTAATAGTGACAGAATTTCTGCGGTAAGCATGTTTGAGGTTGTTGTTTTTTTCCGTATGAGATCTCCACTTAACGACTACCACACGATTATGAGGGTTATATAGCAAAACCACCTTTTTTATAGCAGAAATGATATCAAGTGGATCACATTAAAATGTAATTTAAACCGACGCAACATTTCACTGACAATGCAAATTTCATTGAAATTTTAAATTATTTATACACCATTGCTTCATAAATGATGCTTGACAGTCAGGTATACTCAGTGTAAACTCACGCTCTAGTAATTTAAAACTAAATCACTTAAAGGTACCGTCAGCAGATTTTTTATTATTCAAAAATAAAATAAAATTGTTAAAAACATAGGTGGCTAATCAACTTTTAACCTAAACAAATCCAGTATTCCTGGAGTATTTACATACTTTTACAGCCTAAATCAAAAGCGTTGTTGACTTTTTGAGACTGATCTTCCTTAAGAGTTGTACAAGTTAAGAAAAATAATTTGCAGGGAAAACGTATTGAGTTTGGTATGTACTTTTTATATATGTTAATTTTATAGTTGAATGTGACTTTTTGCTTATATCCCCTACCCCTAATAGCCAGACAAGACCTTTAAGAGTGTTTACACCTATCTGCTTGCGCTATCCAGCGGTTACTCATGCGAGGAACCTTGATACCTGATTTATATATGGGATTATACCCGCTCTTTCAGATTTTATCCTGGGAGGAACTTCACCTCTGAGTTGGGTTTGGGAGGAAATGGGAGGAACTTCACCTCTGGTTTTTACCCTACTCCCCCACCCCCACCCCACTCACATGTTGCTTGTATTAGAGGAGTTAGACAGTCAGATGAAATGATCGTCTGTATTATTTGACCACAAATAAGGCCGTCAACTTTGCAGACATCCACTAGAATGTCTTTGATTTGCCACTCTTTTCACGCAAAGAACTCTTCTTTTGATCATTATAAACATTGTCGACACAACGAAAATATACCTCCTACCTCTCCTCCTACATCTCAAATTAAAATGTGCATTGTCTTTTAAAGAAATTAAATATAGTCCCCCACCCTTCCCCATTTCGCGCCGTGTTCTTACTGAGTGATTTATGACCATGCTACTCAGACATGTGACCTTCCCCTGGTCCCAAAGAGGGAGACCTAGACTCCCAGAGAGGGAGATTGAGGTGCCAAGGTGGAAGATTCATGTGAAATGCGCATTAAATTGATCATTTGGCTTATTTCTATTCATAAAACAATATTGTTTGTCTTTTGATCAATAATCATAACTTCAGCGACTCATTGTTTTACTATATTTTAGTTCACTATGAAGATATAAAATGTATGATTCGGTTTTAAGCTTGTGGCCTACACAAACAAGAACGGCCAGACTTGTTCTAAAAAGTCAAGTGTCATCAACTTATTATACAACCAAATTCAAATTGAAATAAAATATATCAAAACTATTTAATATACTTAAGATGTTAAATTTGAAATTATGAATATGCAAGCACAAAAAAATGGTTAGTGACAATAGGATTTAGGTATTTTGATAATTATAAAATATTAGTGGTAAAAAATTTGATACCATTAATGTCCGAACACATTAAGTTAAATTAATTAAAAATACATGAAGTCATTGCACTGGTAAAAATGATATATATTTATAACTAAGTGTTTTAGTACGTGGATAATCGTGATGTTTGTTGGTGGATTTTACACGTGGAAGTCACATGCTAACAAAAAAAAAGCTCAAATGAATTTTTAATTATTAATGTATTCGTCTTTTAACAATCTAACATCTTAAAAAATTAATGATGTGAACTGGTTTGAATTAGTTGAAAATATGTCTTAAAAGTTTGTATGGTGGGCGTTCTATTTACTATTCATGCATAAAATGAGATGGTATCAACTGTTTCGAAAACCATTTAGTTTTATGGGAAATTAGTATTAGTGGGAAGAAGACACATTTTCTTTCAAAAAGAAACAGCGCTATTGTAAAATAAAGAAACGATTTACTCCTCTTTAACATGCTAATGTAACCGTAACATAATGTTGGGCAACTATGCCACTCAATTTTTTTAAGCTTTGATCTGTTTCAAGGTTACAGTGAACCTTTCAGAGTTGTCTCCCTATTCTTCCAGAAATTTAAGGGCTAGAAGCGTGCTTACACGACTTTCACCATGTGTTGTTTTTGCAAGAGGGTCGATGATGTCCTAAATGATATTCTGTTACCAAAAGGCCTTACAAAGAATAAAATTAAAATCAGCGATTGTTTTAGTAGCACAATGCACACATATACATGTTCATTGTCGCAAGCTTTGTGTTTTCAGCAGTGTTTTTGTTTCATACAGTTATCTCAGTCAGTACACCTCGGACAATTGACGAATAATCTCTCGGATGTATGTATGTAGTCGGATCACCTCGGCTATTTCCCTAAATGGGATTAATTTAGTGACATACGTCAAAACTAAGAAAGCAGCTCGGATGACAGATCAATGCAGTACGATGCCTGTAAAACTTTAATTTGTGGCGGCATCAAATTTAAATCATTCAATTTTAATTTACCCAGCGCAGCAGACACACAGCTGTCAAACGATGTCATTGTTTATGTTTTGTGCGAACTACAGTTAGGCATATTCTTCTTGCTTGAGACGGGCGTTTCAAAGTGGTTGTCTTCTGGGAATATCGGGAGCGATCACAAGTCTGGCTTCTAGCGTTACGGTCATGTAGAATTTCCAATCACACATAAACGATCGGAGGTCATCTAATAGTACACGCTTTATCTTTCATGTGTGGGATTTTTTATGAGTGGATTATTTCTTTCCTAGAGGTCAGGACGTAATTATTTCATGCTCTGTACAAAATTGCCGATACTAGGTCAGCTGGTATACTCTGCTAGTTTAGCAATTCGCCAAACTGCTTAGCATGGGTGTGTGTGAGAGACAGATTTCCTGTAATTGCTTGCTCAGGCGTATCTTCTATCTTGCATCGCTTCCACAGAACAGGTGTGAGTGATGTGGTAAGCAAAATCACTATTGACAAATTTTAAGAGCCATCTAGCCACAGTGCTATGACGGAGTTTGCACTATAACCGACTGCGTTGTATAGGAGCTCTAGATCAGGATACACCTATACTGATAGCTTCTCTCCAAATTAAATAACGCAATATATAGTCTACCTTTGCCATTTATCTAACGTTATTAAACTTTAGATCATTTTTAATGCTCAGATTTTATCACAGCGCAATTTAAATATTGTACCCAGCACTATGGCAGTCTTAGGTTTTCAAATGAAATTGTATGAAGTTTGCTTTATATATATTTAAAAAAAAACACAACAAAACTCCTTACACTGTAAAAACAGTTTGAGTATATACTGCTCTTTTCAAAAGAGCATGGTTTTCTGTTAATCTTAATATATAAAATAACGGTTAATGTTACCTAATTCCTTAGCACAAAATTCAAAATATGACCAAACTTCTATGACACGGCTATTTAATAAATATATATAATGTAAATTGAAACAAGAGGTGCTTTTTTAATTCATAGGAACAATCAATAGAACATTTTTGATGTAAGGGAAAAGGGCATTGGTTATGTCACTACAACCATAAAGCACTTTATTTAAAGGCAATACTTATTAAATAGGATTTAATAAGTATTTGCTCACAATGCCGGCAACATCAGCATTCTATGAACGCTCATTCAGTTTTATGTGCCATATCAAATCGTGCATGTGAAGTACGATGACGGGTGAAGAGATGTCCGATCTCTACATATTTCACGTCCCCAGAGAAATTGATGTTGACGTTGATCTAATTATCAACAAGTGTACTTCTGCTAAATGCAGAAAAATGGACTTTATTTAACATTCACCTTGACATACGCAAAATTGACCGTGCTCAGTTTATTTTGCATCGAATCAAAAATATAGTTTGAAAGGATTGTTTTGATAATTTTATGTATTTTGTCTGCCAGCATACCGGACAAAGGTATCCATGGCATGGGCATGTTAAAGAATCTCGACTCCGACTGCAGTGTGCATGATAGACCAAGGAAGGCATGATCTGAATGTGTCAAGATAAACTTAATAGAGATGGGTGGAGAGCATGTGATAGACACCCTATCCGCACACAGCCTATCCCAGAACATGGGACACCTGCAGCAGACAACTAAACTAATGACCAGACAGATAGTCATAAAAATAGAGAAAAATAACAAGTGCTCTTAGTTGTCATTTCCTAAAAGCATATTATTCCTAGTTGGGATTGAGACAATTATCATGTATTTTTATATAATGTGAATAATGTTTTTAAACTTTTAAAGGACTAGGTTCATTTTAGGACATTCTTTGGTGTTTTTTTTCAAAATGTTCATCGGGCTTTTCTAAATACATATTTTTAAATGTCATTATTTGCTTTATTGTTAATTTTAATATCTCTAGCGAAGCAACTATGTGTGATTTAATGACTTAGTTTCTCGTAATTATAAGCCAACCCTTTACGCGCAGGGTCACTCATTTGTTCAAAAAAGCTTTCGCGAGGGATATAATTTCTTCGATATATATCATTTAAAAACACATGCGTAGCACCGGCCGCAATAGCTCAGGTGGTAGAGCGTCGGATTGCGAGGTCGTGGGTTCAAATCCCGGCCGGGTCAAACCAAAGACTTTAAAGTTGGAAGGAGAGGCTTCCTCCTAACGCTCGGGGCTAAAGGGACAGCATTACGCCTGACTCGTCGGTGTAAGTATAATGGACCGGCCAGGTTCAGTCCTTGGGCACCTCATTTGTGCCCCTGTGCTATAATGATAGAAATGTCGCTGCACAGTATCGGCAAAAATGCCGGCTAATCCCATCCCATCCCACATTCGTAGCATATGAGCCATTTGAGAAGTAAGGACACAATAAAGAACCCAATTAACAGTCAAAATGTCGATCACAATCTAAGAAGAAAGCAAAATATAAAGGCCACCGGTCTATGAAACCCGATAAGTAATAATTACTTTCGTTTTAACTGCCAATGTATAGACAAACATTAACTATGAATCTTCATTGTATTTTCAGTTATTTCTACAAAGGCTAAGCTAGCCATTTTCTGTCTGAAGTATGCGGAAAATGACGAACAGTACCGAAGAGATCAAATCGGTGGCGTCACTCATGGTAGTTGTGCACATTTTAAAGAAAATTGGATAAATGTACAACTGATCGGTTATATCCTGGAAGACTTTCCTTTACTGAAATAAACAATGTATGCAGATGTTAACAATGGCAAGCAATAACTTAGAACATCAATTCACAAAGCAAAACCAATATACAAGTGTATCAGGCAATGACGAAAACAAATGATCGTTCCCGAATGTGGGTAGTGGATACTACGAGATGTTAAACGGATACAAACGGGTTCGTAATGGATACATACCAGATAATACGAACATATATCAAACGATGACCGTTTGTGTAAAGGTGTGACGACTTTCACGTGGTCGCCAAATTCAAGCGCCACCTAGGAACATGTAAATAGCTTATACACTCCCAGGTTTGGCATGCTGAAAACATTAAGCGATTCCGCCTTCGCTTTCATATGCTCTTCCGCGTATTTTGCCCATGGTCCAGCGGTTAAAGTCGCTGACTTGTAACTCCTCAGTCCCTCACCGCGTGGGTTCGAGTCCCGATCGGAGCGAGAATTTACATGTGGGGAGGTTTTCCAGCTAACTTGCGGTGCGCCGCTGGTGGTACTACCCAGACATTAGTCTGGTATCTTTTTCCACCAATAAGCAGCTGGACGGCGCAAATGTGACCATAATGTTGTCGGTGCGATGTAACACACACGCGCGCGCGCGCACACACACACACACACACACACACGCACGCACGCATGCACACACACACACACATACACACACACACGCACACACATGCCATTTGTATTTGACGTTTTTTTCATAATCACTTATATTTATTTTTTGAATAAAAGTTTCGCTTCACTGGTCCGTAAAATGTTATAATAAAATTGTTGTAGGTACTTTCTGTTTTGATTCCCTAAGTAATGCAAAACTATTTTTAATTTGATGCAAACCTAGATCGACCGAAGATTGGATATTATCTAGGCGCGATCTTGCCGACACGATCGTGTGGCATAACTTCGCTTAATATTTTGTCTGGCAGCTAGGTATGGTTACTGAGCAGACACTATAGCGCCCCAAAAGCCCCACCCCAACAAACACTACACTTTTTTTTCATGGGTGCAAAATGTTCGTTAGTGTGTCTAGAAACAGAATCTCCTCTGTTTCTGTTTTTAGACACACTAACGAACATTTTGGTACCCATGAAAAATAGTCGGGAATGGGGGGTTGTGGGATTGGGTGTGTGGTAACTATACCTAGCTGCCGGACTAAATAATATTCTTACCTATCAATTTTGCAAGTCAATTTAAAGGCGTCTAATTTACTGTTTTCGTAAATTATTGCCCTTTCATTTAATCAATACAGCAAATCTTAATAATGTTACTCTGTATACTTTCCACGTTTTATAAACTGTTGAAACTCTTTTTGCGCATTTGGCGCACAAATGACATATTATTTGGTAATTAAAAAATCCAGCTCGTCTGATAACATCAAAATTGTTGTCACACGATGTTTATTGCATTATGTTGTTTTATAGAGAAAAACCGCTGCGTTTAATACAGATGCATGATCAAATGTAACGTATTCTAGAGATTGACCAGTCAATATATGCATAATGGTATCCGGACAAATACTCACCAGTACGAATACCCGAAGTAAAATTTCTCAGTTAGGCAAATACTGCCCCAATCCCCCTTATCGTCCTTTTGCCATGGTGGGTAAATGCCTCTTCACAAAATTACAAGTATTATGTTCTTTTAAACCACCTGACATAGTAATAATGTAATACCAGGTACAAGAAATATTATATACTATAAGTAAACTAATAAGCAATATGATGTGATCTTGTTTCAAAGCTCAAACATGAAAAACACCTATCAAATTCGAACTGGACCAAATATATCGATTATATTACGAGTGATAAAATAAAGTAAAATCATTTTTTTAAGGATACAATAGTGGATGTATAGTAAGTATTATGTGATGCATTGTTTTTCTCTGAATTTCCTGAAATAAATAGTGTTTGCTTCCTTTGCGCACTATAAAAGTAGCAGTGTCAAATACGTTAACAAACCTGTAGGAATTTCTACTATATAGATTAAAAACCTCATCTTCTTTTGAACACTTGTGTGTGGCTGAAATCAACAATTTTCCTTTGCTGTTAAACGATAAAAATATGTCGGAAATGAATGATAATAGAACAACAAATATTTTGGCCACATTGTACATGAACAGAATGCTACAACCATTTACTCTTCTCTTGTCAATTTTCTTCTTGATTCAAAAATTTAATTTCATTTACAATCAAGGTTTTTTTGTGTAGTTCTTCTAATCGTAAATACCTCTCTCTCTTCTTAACGCTATGTGGAAACTATTTTCAATGACGTCACTACTTTCGCCATAACTTATCAAAAGAAAACGTCAGCGCTTAGACATTTTGCGATCAAAAAGTTCGGGTTTCTCAGAGGTAAGACCTCTGTAAAACCGGTTTAAGCACTCTAGTCGGTTCATATTGCGGACTGACCGTCCCAAGGCGTTAACTGTCGGGTTTGCTTTGTTTGTTAAATGACTCATCACAGATTTGTTTTTACTTTTACATTTGGCTTGCATGTGAAAACCTTTTTTTAATTTTGGTATATGTTTCAATAGGACTTTGTCATATATTCTTATGTAAACATCGAAAAGTTTGACGATGTTCATGCTCACTTTACACGTAGCGTTAGTATTGTCTGAAAGACCCCTTTGCCGTATCGCGGGCCATATATGAAACTCTTTTTTGGTGGTAACGTTCTGTTAATGACGTCAAAATGGCGGAAATGCCGGACAATTAAAAATCCAACTGATTTTTCGCAACGACAGAAAGCGGTCGGTTTATGACTCAAAACATAACAACCAAAGTCGCAGTGAAAGATAGTAAATGTGTTTCTTTTTTGCATATCAAACTCATTAGACCTTGCAGTGAAAATATTACACTGCATTATATATATATGTAAATTATGTTGTATTTTTTACAATTTTATGGGTGGATGCAGCGTTGCATCATTGCATCGTGGGTAATTGTAATATACTTGAATGTTCGGAAAACAGATTTCTTAATTAGTTAATAAAATTGTTAGCAATGTCTTTTTCCGCTGTTGTTATTTTGCTTACAATGGTTGGCCTTCTCTCTGGCCAATCCTTGTCACTGGAGATTTTAGAACCAGAATTTACCAAGATTGTAGAGGGTTTGCTTGGCGCGGAAGGGCCCGTCTTCGACAAAAATGGTCGATTCTTTATGCTAGCTCCGGAGGTAGTGGAAAATGAAGAATATGCCGGACAGATTTTGCAAATTGATCTATCTGAAGGAGAGGTATGTTATCTTCTTCATTCTTTTGTGGATGTTAAAGAGGTATAATTTTATAATTGGATTGAATATATGCCTCTTAGTTCCAGATTTCTTTGCTGGCGAAACGAACTTACGTTTGTCAGTTGTTTAAAGGCATTAGAAATGTGCATTTTATAAGATAAATATTCAAGTCTATTGACCTGCTTTGTCTACTTTTTAGTGCTTTTAATAATATAAATTGTATGCCCTTTAATGAATATTGCCAGGTTTGTCTGCTTTTTAGTGCTTTTTAAAATATTGATTTTAAAGTTGATTTATGTATACGGTCTGTTTGTTGTTGTTGTTTACAGCAAATTAAAACATAAATCTTCAAAACGTTTATTGTATATGAACATAAACATTTTAAACTCGATTTATTTATATGACCAGCTTTGTCTACTTTGTAGTGTATATTAAAAGATAAGTATATAAGTCCATTAATGTATTTATCACCATAAAATAGTACGTATTAAACAGTTGAAGACACATTGCTTTTGTATCTTTACCATTGTAACACACAATGCTTTTGCCGATACGCATGTTGTTATTGTGTTCAACTGACTGTACATACTATTTTTTGTGCGCTCCAGTAATGTACTTGCTACCTTCTTTAATTATTCACTTGATTTTTTTCCATTGTTTACATGTTCCACATGTGGTATCTGCAATATGATGTTATGGTATATTTTCGATACAAAACAAGAAAAATAAATTTAAAAATATTTGTATCAGTCATCTTTTTAAAGCTGTTTTAGGTCAAAATGATAGGGTCACTTCAACAGCCCAAACTATTATATTCGCATTTAATTATAGAAGAGTAGAAAAATGTTATTAAAGAATAAAAACAACTTTTCTGATAGAAAATTTAAGTGCAAGCCAAAAGTTACAAATACTGATATTGCGAAAAATTAGCAACTTATTATCAGGACAGTGACAAAAAACAACAACTGATAAGTGAGTAAAGAAAGTCAGGTTACAGCTCTGTAAAACCGCTTAAAGCACCCCATTGGGTCCTTTTTGCCTACTGACCGTTCCAAGACAGCAAGTGTTGGGTTTGCTCTTTTTGTTTAACGACTCATCACAGCTTTGTTGTTTTTACATTTAGCTTTCATGTGAAAACCTTTGTCCTGTGCCTTTTCAAATTTTGGTATACGTTGCAATGCTCTAAGGACTTGGTCATATTTTCTTATTTATTATTACAATGATGCTACATGTGCATTGTGGCGGTCGTAGAAAATCTCCCCATGCATGTAATCTATGTTGTCATTTAATTCATCCTATAAGGATAGGTATGTGTATTTTTCTTTGATGGACATTGGACTTTGGATCCTCAGCTCTATCTACACATGAATGCTACAAACTTTTACACTTCGCTGGCCAGGTTTATTAGTTAAACATGAATTGTAAGTCTTCCAGCTATATTTGATGCTAAAATTACCGAATCACATCATTAATCAACAAGGGATGTAACTCACCAAACAACAACAGAACATTGGTTAACAGAAGGGTCTTTCTTGGGCCATACTAACACCTGTGATGTGTATATAATATTAGCCAGAAGTCTACATAGGAGCAATTATTAACAGCATATGGCAGCAAATAAATGCATAGCTCTTGGAACAAAACTGTTTAAACTCTTAAAACTGGCAGTGTTGTAATACTTTGGACTTTGCTAAAATATTATTATTATTATAATCATTATTACTGTTATTATTATTATTATTATTATTATTATTATTATTATTATTATTATTGTTATTGTTGTTGTTGTTGTTGTTGTCATTTGTTTGTTTACACAAACATCCATTTTGCCTATGATCTACCATAGAGAATGTGATGTATATTTCTTCAGTATAGGTTTAAGGTATATTGAAACTGAGTATGGCAGAGGGCTCTATGTAGCTCTACAACCATATAAGTTTGACGTCATACAGCATTTGCATAAGTATTCCACACAGAATTGCGGATTGCGGCTAAACGGTTAGTCCTATCCTCATAGTACCTGCGAATTGAAGATTAAAATCATTACGACCTGCACAAATCAAGTTTCAATGAAAAACATCTAAAACTGACAGTGTTATGATTCACTGAAAATTGGTAAACCATGATTTTTTGTCGATAGACTAACACAGTCAAGTTTAAGAAGGTGCAGAACTTTTTGCATTTGAATAAAACTGAAAGAAAAAAGTGTATAAGAAGAAAAAGAGGATAATGAATAAATAGAATCAGAAGAGTGTCATCCAACTGAAGGCTGAACAACCTAATTAATATTGTCATATAAAGCAGACAAAACTACCTAGGTAGATTAAAGGGCTTTCAAAACTTCATACAACCAATTTAATATGAACTTGGGATGGCAACATCCACTGATTAAACACCAGAATGTTCGGACCTATTTTAATCCAAACGTTCGAACTTTCGGAACATTTTTAAGATCATACAAAACAAAGTTGAGCTTATTTAGTGTACATAAAACTATGAAAGATACTAAAATGAGTTAAAACGGTTTTAGCAGTAAGATCCGAGTATTCCAACTTATGAAAAGTTTATTTCGGGGTATGCGGTATTAATTTCTCGGTAATTACATTCTGAATATTTTTTTAAACAAAAACAACATGGAAGTTATATGAGTTGCTCGTGGTATCAGAGGAGGATATAGTAATGTTGCAAAAGTTGCATTCAACGCTCGTTCTGTCATTTGAACGTTGAAAGTGCTTCCATACATAACTTATGCAGGCATAATTGTGATATACCGATAGCGATGTGAACGGTGCGAGAATTCTGCCATAAGATAGTTAGGACAGAAACTCGGGCCATCGTAATTTTAAACAATAGTTTACTGGCACTCTGTGTATGGTTTTATCCCACGGCGGAGGTATTGCTTCTCCTATACAGGCTAGTAGACAGTGACCAGAGGAGCTCATTATGCCAATGTCACCTGAGGTGGGGTGGAAGCTCTGAGTGTCTCCCGTAAGGGCTGCTCGTAATAGAGGATGTCGTTGTCAAGGTAACAGCCAACATGCTTCCAAGATAAGGCCCACGTCCCTCCCTTATCTTCCGGCATATGATCCAGCCGCACGTGTAAAAGACCCCGCCCCCCGCGTACTTCTCATCCCTGCCAGTCCAAGCCCCTCCCTTGCTCCTAAGTTAGTATTTATAACTTTCAATACTAACAAATATATTATACTATGCTATTATTCGCCTGCTGGGTTGAACGCCCCTGAAATAGTAGGAAAAACAACAATATGATAAAAGATCTTCTTATTCTGATGCCATTACACTGCTTATTACCCGACCACAACAATTCAAGGCCTCATAACTGGTATAGATGTGAATGTTAAACAGTTACGGTGTGAACAATAACCGTTTAAGCAAGCCTTTGTCGTGTTTCTAAATGTGGTTTCAGTTTAGTCAAAGAAGTTAAAGTTTTCTTTGGAAAAGAATCTTATATTGTTTACCAAACGTTCGAACGCTTAAAATACATTCGAAAGTTAGATATCTATCCGAACGTTCGAACGTTCGCTTACATCCCTACTATGAACTAATGAACAGACAAAACTTGCCAGAAATATTAAGCTTCTTCAAGCTTTGTAATTTTAAATCAACAAAAGAACAGACAAAACATGTGGGAGACATTACGAGACTTTAAACTTTAAACATATATATTTAAATACTAAATCCACAAAATTTTACAGCTACCCGGCAATAACTCTAGTAAACCAGAGTACGTCCATGCATTTTTCTTTATAAAAAGGGATTTGTGTTTTTTTAAGCAAAACTCGCATGATAAAGGTGCAGTAGTTGATTTCATAGTGATTCACAGAAAGGTTAACAGAACGTATACATATTTCCCTCAAAATGTGAATTTTACGCGTTTAATGTACATTTGTCTGCGCTTGGTGAAATCCAATGATTATCTGCTATCTACTGCTAACACATTGCATATGAGCTTCTTTAGAATTCCCCGTCCCTACAAACAAGATACCACCATATTTTGAGATCACAGCTGGAAAGTTAATTTGGTTATTATTCAGATATGTCATTGAGTAGAAGTCGTATAACCTTAGTCACACTTCACTCTACTACCATTTGTCAGCAAGACTCCTATCCCCACCCGTTTCCTGATACCACTGCAGCCTGAGGTTGTGTCCTGTCGGTAAGACCAACCCCACCCAACCCCTTCTTTGAGTGTAGGCAAGGGTAAACATAAAAGCGCGGGAAATCGCTGTTTGGGCGGTGTAAGTTTCATTAATGCAAAACAACCACCTCTTCTGAATGTAGATTATTCATTGGGACAAAAGCTACAACACAGTCACTAACATCTGATTATAGAAACTTTTATATTAAACATAGAGTAAGATCCATTTGACTGCATTTTATCTAAAATTAAGATCTAAAAATACTGCTTATACGTGACACAGGACGAGACCAAAATACACTGAGTTTAAAAGTAACTCCCAGTTATGACTTGGTCGATAGACCATCCATAGTTAACGGCGAAACTCGCTTTGATGTACTCCGTCAACACTAAACTCGTGTGATCTGAATCTAAATGTACCCAAATTGAGCAGCAGAAGGCTCATTCGCATCATCTTCGGTCCTTTCCGTAAACGTTTGAAAAGGAACCTCGAAGGTAATAGTATTAACACACCGGGATTTTAGGTACACTCGTCGATCTTCCTACATCAAAAAGTGTCCCTGCACATTTGAAGAAAAATAGGTTGCCACACAATCAAATAATAAACAATGACTAATTTAGAACAATATTTGGGATATTAACATCAGAATTTACAGTTAACGCAAGTTTACACTAAGTTAAAGCTCAAACCATGGCTACAACACACACATAGGTACTGCATGTTAATATCATATAGACTGCGTTTGCAATGTCACCTTTTACTTTATGAAGCCAAAACTAGCCGTGCATTTAATTACTAATCGAGTATTTCAATTATATTGATATTTAGGCCCCGTGCATGACATCGACCTAGTATATATTGCATAGCCAGCGGAACACTCGTTCCAGTAACATTTTTCTCTCTCGTTTTGCCTTCTAAGTCACCGAGTAATATTTTTGCGCCGTGTTTCATGTATATCGGCATTACACAAAGCATCCAGTAAAAACAGATAACATTTAACATTTGAAGCAGGCCTGGTAACGGTTGGCGCGTCTAGTCTCCTTCGACAAATATATTAGTAGTAGTAGTCAAAGTAATGAAGAGTCAATCTTTTGTGCTTCCAAAATTCAACTTTCGCAAGCGGCAGCGTCCAATAACCACATTTACTGTTCTTACCAATTAACCTTCCACTGTTATCACAGCCTGAAACTACATTCCAAGGTTCCATGCCTTTAGAAGCCCCATCATCTGATCAGACCTTTGGATGTCAATGAGATAGATGTACTAGATGTCTTAGCATTACAATTTATTATATATTCGTATATTTTATTGTCAATAAATAAGCTTTAAACGTTTAGTTTCAATTTTAGTTAAGTCGAAAAGAAAGATAGCTAAATTTGATGTTAATATTCGTGAATAAAGAACAATATTCCACAAGAAAGGCGCTACCAGAAAATGACACTTGGAACTTATATTTTAAACAGTAAAGTAGTTTGTAGAGTTGGGGATGACTATGAAAAGTGCATATCTTGGTCACCAAACAGTTCCTCACTATGCTAATATGAGGCAGCATGCCATCATCACTGACAGCAAAAGTAAGGCAGGACTGAGCATTGATAGAGATGAAGTTGATGTCCCAAGAACAGATGAACAGTTATATGGCTGTCATATCTGCTTTTGCTTTCTTTATTTGACCGAAAATGAGTAGTCATGGCGCTGCAAAGAATCAAGACCACATGCCAGATAAATACTCTATACACAAGAATTTGGTCGATGTTTGAGAAAAGAAATATGTGATGAGGTAAACTTAAGAATGATAGCTATAAAAATTGCACAGTGTTTAGTACAAACAGACAAATAATGCCATATCAAGTTAAGAAAGTGGCAGGCTATGTATCCAAACCTGCCAGGCATACCATAACCTTGTTAATTCTGGTATTTTCTCAAAAAACCTATAAACACATTCTAAGCAAACCTACAAGAACGCTGGTTTAGATCTATATGATACAAGATTATCATTATCAAAACATACTGTATAAACATAAGATCAGAAAGTACTCCATAGTGTCAAAACAATTTACTGTGTAATGAGCAATGCTTGGAATAACATCATAAAGGCTAATACTAATCTTGAAAAATCTTAACATGATTTACAAATACAAGGGAAACCATTCTCCTACCAGTACCTCCTTAAATAACATATGACAAAATATACATCCAAAAATATACAACTGCGGCTCAAACCAAGAACACTTAGTTTGAATACTTTGTCTGAGATAAAGGGACTGTAACACATTCTCTTCCTATAACCTGGCCTCGATTTTGTTTATTTTTTCAGAGCACAATTGTACAAAGTCCAAGGGATGGTGACTATGGTGGCATCCCAGCTGGTTCTCAGTGTGACCAGGACAACAACATCTGGATAACTGACATGAGGCTTGGAATTCTAAAGATGGATCCGTCAGGAAACTACCAGCAGGTAAATTTGTGAAATATTTGTCAAAAAAATAAAGATCAGGCAGACTAGTTTAAACACACACATGAACATTCTGACATAGGAATTAGAAATTGATTTTAATGAGAACCTACAATGAATCTGTCTAAAATATAGCGTCCGTGCCATTTTACAAAATCCTGTGGTAGGCAGCCCGTTGTTTTGAAAGAAAAAAAAACAGTTTTAAACTTGCTGGCATTTTGTTTCCTTAAGAACTTATAATGATTGCCTGTTGTATACAATATAGGTTGTTGTAACTTGTTTGTATTATTTGACAGAAAAAAAATATTTAATTTATTTTGATAATGCTCATTGATATTTATACATGTTGCTTGGAGCGTTATTTGTAATTTCACAAAATGTTTGGTTTCTTTTGCTTTATGTAGATGTTCAAGAATGACACCAGTGGCCGTACAATGCAAGGATGCAATGACTGTATCTTTGACTACGACGGAAACCTCTGGATAACTGCTCCAGCCGGAAATATTGCTCCAGAAGACTATAGACGATCGACTAAAGAGGTTTGACTAACTAAAATACTTCACTATATGCTTAATTTACGTTGTGCAGCTACATGCAACTCAGATGATAAATGTGTATTACTTGTGACTTAATAAATGACAAGTCAACTTTATGCCTAACTGCACGAATTGCTGCGATCCTGTAAGAACAATACTGACGATTGCCTATTAGGCATGAAAGTGTTAAGCCTACCTAAGACTTAAAAAAGTTACACTTACTTTTGTGAAAACAAATTACTTAATACAAGAAGTACCAGTATATGGCCATAAAACATTGTAAAACATGCATCGACTAAGACTCAGTGGCATGGTTAGTAGAGCTTAAGGCAAATGTACAGGAAATCCTGGAATCAAAATCATACCAAAATCAATCATTTGTTGTTATTGTTTGTTTGTTTGGTTGGTTGGATTTTTTTGTGTTTTTTGTTTTGTTTTGTTTTGCTTATATTACACTTCTTTTTCATCAGCTCAGTAGATAATTATATTTACAACTCTATATTTATCTGCATATAAGTTTTCTTATTGGCTGAAACCAAATTCTATAACTTCCCTTAATTGTGTTTTTTTTTTTGGTATCTATTTAAGCTTCTAATCGTTGTCATGTATGCTTGCAAGAGTTATTCCCCCTTTATTAAGATGTTCTTTAAAATCCTTCCACAAAGAAAGGGGCGTGACTAGGCGACTTTAAAGTATGCATACTATTCACATGGTGGTCCGGGGGCATGCCCGTTACCTCCGCCCCTTCTCCCGAAAAAAAGTTTTCTAGAGTGCCATAGATGCTCCGGAGTTTGTGTGTGTGTGTGGAGGGGGTTAACACGTAAAATCCGCCTCTAACTATCTTTTGAAATAGCAAAGATCACCTTTTCTTTACTTGTCTTTATAATTTTTCATGGTATGCTACGGACAGACATATATTAAAAATTGGGACAATATCAACCTAAATGAATTTATTTGCTTCAACAGTAGTAATGCTAGTAAATCAAGACTTTTGTTCGCTTTTTGATATTTTTATTTTTTCATTTTTGTGGAAGCAACTGTAAGCCAAAGCACGCCCATGAAAGACATGTTTATCATTTCTCCCCGGAAAATCCTGGAAGGCCAAAACCCTTTAGCACACACAAACAAACGCAAGCTTACAAGCCCACACAAGCTCACTCACGCACACATGCTCACACGCACGCACGTGCCCAAGCTCATCAGCATGTATACGTAGCATTGCAGAATATAAGGGTAACCCAATATATTCTGGTGTGTTATCTTTCCTGATCCCCAATTAGGAACATTTTATATTATCTTTACATCAAAGACCATCTCACACTGTTACAGAAATTATAAACAGTGCGTTTGCCAGCGGTATTATGACTTTACTCACACACAGTGGGATACATTGGGCAAACTTATGCCACATGGGTTCCACATAATCATCTATTGTATTCTTCTTGTTTTAAACTTGTTGCGGATTGGATTTGTGTAAGGATTGATTTTGCTTTTAAATGTTACAATCATTAACTAAATTGTATAACATTTTAATTAATATATCTGACCTAAAATGTTCGATCTATATTTGCAATCATATGCTAAAGGCTGTCTCAATTCTCTATTCAGAACCCGTTTGGATCTGTTTACTGTCTGACTAAGTCGAAAAAACTGATCCTCATTGACACTGGGATGGCTTTCTCAAATGGTATCGCAGTGATGCATGATGACAAAAACAAGCCAGTTAAGCTGATAGTTGCAGAGACTCAAACCAAAACTCTTTGGCAGTATAAAATCAAGGGAGATGGAAAAGTTGAAGAGAAATCAGTGTTTGGTATACTTCCAGGTGCGTATGATTAATAGATGTATATATTTCTTAGTTCTAGTTAAGCAATGCATTGTGTTGACGTTTACATGCATTTAAAAAGTGCATCGTTTAAAATTTAAATGTTTGATTTAAATATTTTTACGTTTTTCTTCAAAATGCTCTATGCCCATCAGTTCTAAGGTATTGGTAATCCTTCCATTCTTGTACACTTTTGTTAACTGCTATTTTTATGATTACACATACATAGTAATGCTTATTATTACAATATTTAGTTTTTGATAATAGAGGAACATTTCAGGCAGGTCAACGCTTGCCATCACGCCAAGTTATGGCATAACGTACATACATGTTGACGCCCCTAGGTTCTTATCACTTCTATACTTATATGCTTCATATCCAGCTGATTTGGGATTATTTATTGTAATATATTTTCGTGGTTTAAATAAAATGACATCACTATGTTGTTTTATCTAAAATAAATACATGTATATAAATAGCATGTTACGAGTTAAATATACACACAGACCTTACCGTCTTTGTGTCATACGGTTTATTGCTATCAAGGTTTGAAAGTAGGCTGTGTCTATAATCCTTTGTGCACTCTTACACAGAGTGTGACTGTTATTGCAGTCTGCTGTTTACAAAATGCAGTTACGGGTTAAAACTTTTTCACCATCACAAGTTCTCATTAAAGCCATTCCTTTGACTTGACTTATAGAATCTGTGTTTGAGATTCGGTTTTACATTCAGGTGATCACCGAGGAGGTCCAGATGGTATGGACTTTGATGAGGACAACAACCTGCTGGTAGCTAATTGGGGAGGTGGTCATTTTGAGGTGTTTCCTCCCAGTGGCGGAGATCCAATTTATCGTATCAAGTGCCCCTTTGTCCGACCAAGCAACATCCACTTTCTGCCAGGAACTAGCACTGCATATGTTACTGAGCACGATTTTCATGGTCTGTGGAAATTTGAGTGGAAAAATAAAGGGAAGAAGCAGTACTGTGACATTTAGTGGCTTAATATCCTGGATTGTGTAGATACTTCAAGAAATATGTATTGGGTAAAACATAAACAGAACAGGCATTTAAAATAATTATTTTATATTAGAGTAACATATGGTTAGAAGTATTAATGCTTGTCAATTATTTCTGCATTAAATATTCAAGAAGACAAAGCCTACATTCGAATCAATGTTAATGGGACATGCATTGTGTTGATCTTCATTGTTTTTTTGGTAAGTGATAGTGTTCCATTATGATATTTTGTTTTGGATAACGAGAAATAGAGCCTAATACAGCCTACCAGCTATGTTTTATATAACTTATGTTTTTCGTTGTCGGGTAAACATTGTATTCCTATTTTCTTACTTATGTTTTGTGTAAGTTTAATGTTCATGCTGATTTTATTGTATGTATCTCTTATGTCACACAATTGGAATACCGCATCATGTTTGATTTCTTTTTCTTTTGGTCCATTGCTTGGTGCTTAAGATGGATTTATTATTATGCCTTCGCTTGTTTTATTGTTTAAAGACATAGCTTCAACACATTTGCAGCTTCAACACATTTGCAGCTTCAACACATTTGTATTTGTCTTAGATTGTACATGCTTATATATACTAGATATTTTTTTCTATCCAGAGATAACTGGGGTTTTCAGTCCCATTTCATTGTAACAAACTATATTTTATCTACAGCAAAGCCATAAGTCAAAACTAGTTCACAAAATATTTACTCAGCATATACAGTGAGGAGTTTTAAAATTAGGTCAAACATGCTGCGCACAGAAGCATCTGAGAGCCATGTTTTACATCTAATATTAAATTAACTTGAACATCATAGGGCATTTGTGAATATTAAGAGTTTTCCCTCACAAACTCCAACAGATTATATTGTGGTGGTGTATAACAAAATCATGCCAGGTAGAAATGTCGATACATTTTTATGTAAGTGCATGGGGTCGTCTGATTTTTTAATAAAGTACCTTGTTGATGACACTTATTATTGCAATAATAAGTTCTACATATTTCGTGGTAATAAATGATAAACTTTGAGTTAAGCCATAATTGTATAAATCGAACACAATTTGGGATTAAATTTAAAAAAAATGTTTATCAAGTATTAATGTATTTTAATGTAAAGAAAACAAAGACAAAATTCTAATGAATGATTATATGAAATACAAGGTGTTCTTTTTAATGTAGGTAATAGAGTTCCAACATGATGTATTGTTTACAATAATGGGAAATAAAACTGACCAGGCAATATGTAAACGTTTTCCAATCTTTAAGAAATTATTTTATTTTATAAATTTTTATACATATATTGGTTATATATTTTCGTGCAAGTTTAATGTTTATAATGATTTTCCACATACTATCCAATGTATTTTATTTATGTGCCTCTTGTGGCACACAATCAGAATTCCACATATTGTTTGACATTTGGTTTTCGTTATGTTGCTTGTTACTTAAGTTGTATCTGTATCTTAACAGATTACAATCATTCCAACTACTGTGCATGTATGCACTTTTAAATTTGACTGCATCTAAATAACATTTAAATACTGTTGAAGACAGTTCCAAATGAAGAAACCATGTGATATTTTTCTTGTGCAAACATTTAATACATTGTAACTTTGAATTTGGAGCACCAGTCTAATACCGTTTATTGAGGAATGTACATTTAATAATTGACTCTAATACTGGCATATTAATGACATTTGTAACAATATTTCGTATTTAGAACATATATTTAGTTATTGTTATGTAGACTTTAAATAAACGTTTCATAGAATGAATTTTCATCTTGTGCTTGCCTTTTTCCTGCTGTTTTTCTCACAATTTAGACAATGAAAACATGTAGTTGTATTTGGTTTGAGTCCTCTGATAGGTTGTCAAATGCCCGATACATAGCCTGTATTTGTCCATTGCACGAATAACTCTACTATTATATCTTTTGTAAGTTCCTTAAATTGGAAATCAATTTGAAAATTACCAGTGTACTGCAGAATACATGAATATATCAAACAATAATTAAATACTATTTTATGGCATCCTGTAGGTTACTGCAGATGTCCAACAAGTGGGGAAACAGAAATTGGATTGATAAAATTGTTTCTTCTCATATTGAAAGAAATGTATTAGTTAAATCCTATGTGGTTAGGTAATTTAATATACTTTACAAAGGAAATAAACTCATTTTGGCTTTTCATTTGCCAGATCTCATCATAATGCAGTTGTCAACGAACGGTTGTAGACAATAGTTAAGGGTCTACCAAAATTTCTGTCAGTGCAGTATTTTTTAAAGTTAAATGTAATGACCCAGTAGATTTTGCTAGCTTGGTCAAGCTTGGTAGACTGGATGTCCATGGTTTTCTAATTTCATTGTGAACACTAAGCTGAAGCACATTTGATCATAACCGTTTTATTCCACAAAGTGTTAAGGATGTTATCTGGATGTTGTATTGGGAAGTGTTTTCTTATTACCATTTCTAAACCTAATTAAACATAAAACACAAACTTTAAAGTTAATATCAACATTAATTTGGAAAATCGTTCGGATAGCACTTGGGTATACCGAATCTGATATAAAGAAAAAGATCCTTTTACAGAAACTATACACATAAAAAAATCATCTGTTCAAAATATTAAAGATGGGTTTCTTAAAAACGAATATGGCAAAATCAACTCGTAGTTATTTAATTCCGCTCTGTTCAGCAATAAAATGTTTAAATATAGTCAAGTACACAATTAGAGACCCCATGACAATGATACAGATAGCCTTTCCTGTATAGAGTCTTTTGCATATCTGTCTTTGGCTGATTCACCAAGCCAGCATCCACGATCTGTCCTTTACATCCTTATTTGCAGTACAAGACGCACCACCAGATCTTACCGAATTAAAACATTTTAGATCATTGACCTGCATAGCCAGTGCTTTTAAAAACTCGTCACGTAAGTTTGTGTATGACATCTGTTTGTTGCAATATAACAGTTATTGCTAATACACAAATTACAAAATGAAAATTCACATTGCTTCAAATGGCTCAGTTTATTAATTTTTCTGTATTTTCCACAGGACATAAATATGTTCCAGTTCTCGCCATTGTAACCCATGTCCCATCCGTATATCTATCAGTTTTGCTGCTTTCTATGAAATACTTATAAAAGTTTCATAAAGCACAATATCAGACACCTTGATGTTAAGCAGCTCAGATCTGCGCATAAATCAAAGAAAAGCTATCTAACACGCACAGACAATATGCTGACTTTTCAAATTATCATCTTCATAAATTTTATTGTATATATTAAACAGAATTTCTGCTGTCACATGCTCCTTTTTGAAAAATGGATTAGATATTATGCTATATATTTCATTGTTATACCAGCCCTCCATATACCTATAAAAGGTGATACCGCCTTACTTTACCGATGCCGCTCTCAGTAGTTACACTTATACCTGATATCTCAAGTCCAGGCGATGCCGCCTTATTTTAGCAATGCTGCTCTCAGTAGATACACTACTGCTTGATATCTCAAATCCAGGTGATACCGCTTTACGTTAGCGATGCCGATCTCAGTAGCTACACTACTACGTGATATCTCAAATCCAGGCCATGCCGCCATACTTCAGCGATGCCACTCTCAGTAGTTTACAAATCCTTGTGATGCCGACTTACTTACAGTGGTAACCTCGTTAAATGCCTATCTAAAGTTTTCGTCCTTAAAGTCAATATACACGGCTAACATTCTAAACTTCAGGTCAACATTTCCGAAGATGCCGTTTCCGCTCTTGCATCTCACATAAAATGTTTTCTTTTTGGCAAATCAGTCAGGTTAATGATTTTTAGAATAAAATCTACCATTTCGGCAGGTCAGAATACTGTAGAATTCCAAAATGATTATACGAGTACACACCGTGCTTTGTCAACGTCCATCTTACGAATTACTCTATACAACATAGCAATTGGCAGAAATATACCAAAATAATAATGCCATGATTACGTAAATGCATCACTGCCGGTGGAAGACGGGTTTCAAACCTCGAGAAAAACATGGCAATTTTGCATTATTTCCCGATGCAAACCAATCTGTAATTGACCAAACCTTTTTGCAGCAATAGAAACGAAATTCGAATTTCAAACGAAATACGAAGTAATCGTCATATACTATGCCAGACAATAATCGGCCCTCTCATGTTCAGACCTTGGCACCCACTCTTATTACAAATTAATATTATTTTGTGCAAACTCTAAATATTTCGATTACAATATCTTGAAGTTCTCTTTCCATAGACCCCTTCTTTATAATCGATGTAACACTTTGGTTGTCTGAAAACAATTTCACCCTCTGACTAGCCAAAAACTCTGCTCAATTATTGCATCAGACGCAATACCGCTACCAGTTCTAGCCAGGTAGATGACTTGGCTGACTCAACAACACTCCACTGACCATGTGATACCCATTATATCCTGCATTGCCACTGTGACTTGTGAAAGAAAATACTATCCTTGACCATTTTATCTGTTCCTACATACCTCATATGTTCACAAGCTTCAGTTGAGGGTGCAAGAATTTCAACTGATCTATACTGTCTTTCGACTCGGACACAAAATCATCCAAATGCAAATGTGGGAATATCATAACTAATATACCTAGTCATGATTTAAGACAGATGACCTAGAAACAATGATATAGAAATTATATTCCCAACTATCCTTGCCAACTTGCGTACTGACACTCGTCTGTGCGTCTTAATACAATGACAAATGAGTGATCGTTTTCAAACCTTTACATAGCCTACGGTCAGGAATTAAAATGGTCCCATCTGAAGAATTCAATAAAACAGCTAGATATTCAGGGGTTTGTAAAAGCACCCACTTTTACTTTGTCGCATTTGGCAGACATTTGGGAGTTTAACAAGTCAGTCTTAATCTGCGTTGCCAATTGTTCACAGCAATCAGTTGTGAATTGCTATAAATGGCAGCAATTTTTATAATTGCAAGCTACACAGTATTGTTGCAAGCTACGATGTTAAGAAAACGGAATACTCTGAATTTTCTCTCTCAAAAAAACACAACAAAAAACAACAACAACAAAAAGCAAAACAAACAAACACACACAACATTTAACGGAACAGCTGCGATTTCCTGTTTTTTCCAGCTACACTACCGTCCCCAGCAAATTCCTTAGATCTCGGACCAAGTCTACTAAGAAACATTACGATCCAGAGTTGATTGATCTCCTTAAATGACATTCCTATTTAGAGCCGTAAATACATAATGTTTGGAAGTTCGCTAAATCTGTTTTGTTAGAACTGAAACAATATATGTGGTATTATCAAGCAGAGAATGGATTGTCAGACCCAAACTGAATGGTGAATTAGTTATTGCGTTGGTGTTTTTTGTTTGTTTTGTTTTTTGTGTTTTTTTTTGTTTGTTTGTTGTTTGTTGTTGTTGTTTATTGTGTGGGTGGGTGGGTGTGTTTGTTTTTATTCAGCTAATAAATTCAGAAAAAAAGAAGACTAGATATCTCTTTACCATAATAATGATTTGTTTTTATTAGTTTAAAATAAATTCAACTAAATTACAAAGAATTAAGTGACTATGTTTAATGTCGTGTTTGAGATTAAAAATACGTGGTTTTCGATTTTATTATTTTTCAAAACAGAGGCAATAAAAACTGTTTTTATATAATATCTTATTGTAGAAACGGTATGAATATATGATCTTACGGACTCATTTAAAGGTGGAGAGGGGTCAGTATTAGGTTCATTATGCCATTCACTGAATGCTCAGAAACATAAACGAAGTTCTAACACATCCGAAATATGGTTACTTTTTTACATATGTAGTTTATGGCTTATATTTTGGAAAATCCAATGGGGTCATGTCACAGCTTATTCAGACGAGCAATAAAATGAAGCAATTGTTTATTTTCTATCATGGTGTTCTGTTTATCTAATTTCTAATCTAATAAAATTAAAAAAAAAATAAACGTAAGAACTATCATATTTTTTTAAATAGTACACATATAGAATGGTGCTTCTTGAATGACTCCACATTTTTGTTAGTAATTTTATCAATGTCATATAGATAGTTAAACTAGAAAATGTTTTCTTTTTAATGAATCAGTCTTTGCAGGTTGTTTGTTTGTTTTGTTGTTTTTGTTTTGTTGTTGTTGTTGTTGTTATTGTTGTTGTTGTTTGTCTAAATGATTTTTGAAAGCGGTCGCGTTATTTAAAATTGGCGAATATAACAACAATTTTGTGTTGTGCCGTTTTATCACACAATGCTTCACAAACGCTTTGATAGATAAATGTATAATAGTAAGAATTAAACTGTATGTTTCTACTTCTTTTAGTAAAGAATAATGCTTTCTAAAACAAAGTGGGAGAAGAAAAAATTATTATAAAAATACATTTTTGGCGTCTTGCTAGGCCTTTTAGTAACTCCAGTAAATTTGTAGAAAATGTTGTTGTCAGTTAAAAAACGCAGTCAAGTAGTTGTCTAGTTTCATTTAACAATGCTTTGAATATACACATAAGAATCGACTGTCAAATGCAAGATTTTAGCTCAACTAACGGCAACAAGAAAGGTCAACGCGGGTTTCTAATAATAGCATTTATTTAATTTAATGAAGACTTAAACGCACGTGTGTATGTCTTAGTTTGTATCATATAACTGTATTTGTTGTGTCAGTTTGTACGTAATGTACCAATTATTAGCAAAAAAAAATGTTGTATATTTTTCGGCGTAGTCTGTCTCACTTCATGTTTAACAGAGATGACCTTTTCATGCATGGGGAAAAGTGAAAGTACAAAAAAAAGTATGCATGTCAAACTAGACACACCAATTGTACCCAAGCATGCCTCAAATGATCCGATCTAGGAGCGTAGCTGCCTGTACGGAAAATACGCATTTGCGTACACATTGCTCCCAAATAATAATAAAAGACTAAAAAAAAGATTAAATGTGCAAAAACATCTCACAATGATAGAGGTAATGCGTATTCTTCTTGCGATCACCGAGTACCGCTATTTACACTATGAAAAAAATACACGTACGTAGCATTGCTAACAATATCCAAGCATCTATTGTTTCAAATTGTGAACTTTCTTTCTATAAGTACCGTTATCTGCCACGTTTTCTTTGTTTCTAATTGTTATATGGGGATAGTCGAAACCAATTTTGGAACTTGTTGCTCAACTATTTTGTCTGATTTGCGTGTCTACCATTTTTCCATTTTTACAATTGAAGTTGGCTATAAAATATGCTTGAAATAAGTGCCTCGGAGACTTATTTCAGGTGCGTATATTTTGTTTTATTTTGATATATATCTTTATAATCGTTTATCATTGACTCACTGACATGAAAAATACACATCACATTAGAAACTTTAGCAAAATTAAGCAAGTTTTTGTTTTAAAAGTACATCGCAGCGACGCAATCGTGGTTATACATGTAATAGTGACGTTCACTTATTTTGGAAAAGGGCAACCAGAGAAAACGTCTGCTGGGAAGAACTACCGGCGCACCCCAGGTTAGCTGGAAGACCTCCCCACGAGAAAGATCTCGTCAAGCCTGGTGCTCGAACTCACGCGGCGAGAGACCGAGAAGATTCTATTAAAAAAATAAAATATTTGCAGTTGTCGTTGGTACTTCGCATGTGATTATTATTTATAAGTAACTCAAAAACATGGCGAAGCTGCTGAAGAGATTAAACCAATTAACATATAAAGTCGCCTCCTAATAATATCAAACCATCTTTTCAAACTTCTACTTCAAGAACAAAATTCTCCATAAAGTATTTCTTTCATTATTTTGCTACACGCATGTTATTTAAAACAAAAAGAAGAAGAAAACGTGAGATACTGAATCAGCAGCAGGACCAACAACAAAAATAACTACCGAAACACCGACACCACCAACAACAACAGAAATATACAGATTTTATTAATTGTACTATATTATACAAATGATACATACTGTTATTGTCTCATAATCATTTTAAATGAACTTTTGTAAATAAACGCAAACAACAAAAAAGGAACTAATTACGCTCTAATTAAGAGCCCAGTTCCTTAATCGGAAGAAGAAGAAGAAGAAATAACGAACATTTTGACAATGACTTTAACGTCGTTTATGTTGCTACGTTACTCTTCTTCTGGGCGGAAGTGGCATAAGTGACGTTGCGTTGTTGACGCGACGTCGTGTTCAGCTACAGTGCGACAAAATAAGTATTCGTTAATTGGCCGCCATGTTGGATTAGTCGCGGCAAATGTACATGTGTTTCAGATCGATATAACAATGAACTGTAACAATAAACGAACATTTAAGACGAATTCCTTACCTTAATACTTCGTCATATGATGTTTAAATCTTATCACTTGCATTCTTCTTCTAGAAATCGATGTGTAAAGGTTTTGGTGGAATGCTCATCCAGATTCTCAAAATTTCATCAAACAAATCCTGATCACTGTTTATAAATGACACCTAACATGAAAGCTTACGTATAATATGCAACCAGAGGTTTTCAATTAGGTTCAAATCCGGGGATTGTGCAGGCCATGTAATTGATTCAATGTTATTTCTGACTTTGTAAAGAGCGATGGTACATGCGCTATGCACTAGGGCATTGTCATCCTGGAATAAATATGAGGTATCCGGATAGTGTCTAGCTATCACTGGCCATAGATGATTGTCAAGACCCTGTTCGTATTTATGTGCATTGATATTGCCGTCAACTTTCACTAAAGTGCCTACACCATTCCAACAAATACAACCCCATACCATCACTTTTAATACTTTTGTTCTTACATGATTTTACCAGGTCCGGCCTGTAGCCTTCACCGAGTTTCCTCCAAATCAGTGCACGTTTATCAGTACCTATCACAACCTGACTTTCGTCAGAAAAAATAACTTTATCCCACCTTCCAGAAACAGGCCACCTTCTCTTCTCCCTGCACCACACCAGTCGCTTGGCTCTATTGACTTTAAATACTACAATCTTTACTCTACTCTTTTTGAAAATCCATGTTTCCCTAGATAAATCCGGACAGTTCTTTTGCACGCTGAGTTTATTCTTCCTTCGTTAAATTTACTTGTAAATTCTGATAATGAGTCCCTGCGATTACACTTAACAGTTCTTTCAAGATGGCGATAGTCTCTGTCTGTCACTAATTGTGGTCTACCACATGTGTAAATTTTCAACTGATCCAGTTTTTCCTGAACTTCTTTAAAACTGATGACAATGTACTATCAGATCTCTGCAATTTCCGCGAAATTTCAGCAATAGATAATCCGTCATTCAACATACATACAGCTACATTTCTTAACTCGCAACTATATATATATAAATGAAGGGAATGGATTTTGTCCGGTAGGTATTTTATCCTACACATGCTAGAACTATTGCCACTTGTTTTTATTTCGCTTGGATATAACTTAAATTGTTTTGTTCTATTCTGTGCCAAAATCAGTCTCAAAGCTATGACTTCAATATATTTTTACAAAAAAGTCTCCTGATTATAAAACAACAAAATTCTTGTTCACATCTATTAACCATTATTTTTTTCATGACATGCCAGGTGACAAACAATCGGAACACCTCGGTTAATAACGTCTACATCCCCGCCTTGGAGTGCTGATAAAGCCTGTTAGCGGGACAGTGGACTGCGAATGGGGTTGAGGGCGAACAAGGACCCCCTCGGCCCCCACCGGTAAATCCGGGACTGCCATGTCCTCTCTGTGTGTCTTTCTGTGACCTCTCCCAACCCCAACGCTCTCTCTCTCTCTCTCTCTCTCTCTCTCTCTCTCTCTCTCTCTCTCTCTCTCTCTCTCTCTCTCTCCCTCTCTCTCGGGATTGAGAAGCTTATAGATAGTTTCTACATCAGTAAACATTCCTTATCTTGGCAACCATCGTTGATGGCAACTTCAAGGGATTTTCAGATGAATTGTATAGCTATAGAAATTCATATTTTTCGAATGCAATGTTTTTAAAATTGATAAATGCACAAAGAATTAATACAGAGAAATAAATAAAATTATTGGCTCATCCTTACACAACATGAACAATTTATCTTTTTTTGGTTGTATTTTTTTTACCTTTTAAACTTTAAAACATAATTTTGATATTTAAAAAAACTTCATAAAAGCTGTTAAATTTGATTTAAAATTCATTTAAATAGACTGAAAAATAAAACCCCACAGGTGAGTTTAATACAGCACATATTTCCAGGGTTCGACCTGCATAAGCTTCTGCCTTCAAAGATGGCTGCCTTAAACTTATCTTATCAGTCTTATCAGTGCCGATGACATCACAAAAAACTATCTATTTGTTGGAAATTAAGAAGTCTCCCGTGATCAAGTATGATTCGCGTTATTATATTTAAATGCCTGTTGCAAAACATTTATTTTAAAATCAAGATATATAATACATGATACCGAAAACTCACCAATTTCACCACGTACGATCTAGAAACACAAAAATTTCCAAGGGAGCATGTCCCTGAACACCACATGCGGCTGTGAAAAGACATCATATATGCTACGCTCCCCCGTCCCACCTCTCTCTCTCCCTCTCCCCCCCCCCCCCCTCTCTCTCTCTCTCTCTCTCTGTGTGTATATCTCGCTGTGTCTGTTTGTCTCTCTCCTCTCTCTCTGCCTCTCTGTGTCTCTGTGTCTGTGTGTCTCTCTGTGTGTCTCATTCTTTGTCTCATCTCTGTGTGTCTGTGTCTGTCTCTCTGTCTCTCTCTCTCCTGTCATTTTTCTCCATTTTATTGTTTCAAAATTTCTTGGCTTAGCTTTCTGATAAATTGGTTCTGGCAACATTGATACTTTGCATGAACTTTTATTATTTATTTATTTATTTATTTTATTTATTTATTTATTTATTTATTTATTTATTTATTTATTTATTTATTTATTTATTTATTTTTGCGTACAAACAGTCGCGATTCTGTATCTTTGCATCCGATACATGCCTGTGAAGAGCGTGCCGAAGGCGGAATTACCCGAGGAGTTACGATTGATTTTAGCAGTCGCCCATGTGTCGTAAAATATGGCACATTTTCTTTTTCTGTACAGGTATATCTCATGTAAATAGTCAATTTTCAGCTTATTTATAGAAAAATTTATATTATTTTGTGTGCGTTTAGTGTATCAAAGGTACATTTTTTCTTGTTTTGCTAGTAAATTTGCGACAATCCGCCATTCGACCTGTCGTCTAGCCAAAGATGGCGGCGGCTATGGTCCGCCAGCATACCGGACCACGGTTTAGAAGCGGAAGATTTAGAGGTGATCATCCTTTTTATTTAAACATACAATTTCCCTGGTTGTAAATTAATACCTTTTTTGTGTGCAGAGTTTCACTGCCAGATTTTCTGTTACAGGTCGTCATGGAAGTGGCGAAGAGAACGTCCAACTCGATTTTACAAAAGGTGAGATGTTTCACTGCTTTCTATTTCCTGGAACTGCCCAGGTGTTCATAGGTTTAATTATATGCTAAGTAAGAGTAGGCTCATCGAGTTTTACTTAGGTAAGATAATTTCTATTTTGCCAAACATTGCCGTGTAACCAAATGTCTAAATGTTCTGAAAAGTTTATTTTGCTGACCTTTCGTTATCAACGTTTGTTTTGTAAAATGTGCAACCACACTTTTGTTTTATTTACATGAGATAGTTTGATTTCACATTAAAACATTGAACATAAGAAGCATTGTGATTATTGAATGATTGTTATGGCAGAGATATTTGGATGATATCTAAGTTGTTACAGTGTCTTACATTGGATTATATGCATTACATTTTATTCCTATCAGTGAGCTGTTTAACTACCTTGGCATTTCGCTTTGTGGAATTAATATGAAAGGGAATAATGTTGGGAGTTGGGTATGATTTGTAAAAAGTAAACATAAAAAACTTAGTAATAAGCAGACATTTAGCAAATACTGTATTACAGTAATCTGAAAGTGTTTTTTTATTTTTATTTGTTTACTTAAACTATACTGTCTACAAAAAAGTTCTTCTTCTTCTTCTTAATACTGCACTCCCTCAATATCGAGGATTACGTGCAGGCGCTGGTTAAAAATACAAATGGTGTTTATACACTCAGAGTGACTCTGTTTTATACATAGTGGCATTAAAATAATACATTTACAGGTGCATGGTAAAACTTTATACATACAATTTGTTTAATAAAACAGTAAAACCTCAGGTAATCGCAATGTGTATGTTTTTGTTCCAGACCCTGCAATCAATGTGAAAGAAATACTTTCGTATGTGATAAAGCAACATGCTTTCTCAAAAGCTAAAAAGTTGGGATACTTAAATGCATTTGTAAAACTCATTGACAAATGTGAAGACATCAGCAAGCTGGGTTTTTCTTTGAGAGAAATTCTCATATGGTAAGGTATTATATAATATTTTTTACATTTTTGTAAATAATTACATATGTGAGAAAACTGACATAAAAATAGAATAATGGTAGTCGCTCTAGCAGCCTGCAGCCTGCTCAGAACTGGGATACCTACAGCAGAAAACTGAACTCATGATCAGATTGATAAACAAACAGTAACAGAAATAGACTTAACATTGTTTTTTTTACTTTGTTTATCATTGCTGTAATTTGTTTTGTTTTTCTCTCATAGTATTATTCATTTTTGTGTTTTGAATTAAGGCCACATAACAAATGCCAATTTGCAAAGGAAATATTATATTCAGCTCTTTATTTTAAGCCAATTCTTTTTCTGACATACTGTATCAGTGTGCTAATGAACCACCTGCAAACAAGTTAAATTGAATTAGCTTTGTGTAAAGCTTACATGATCATTGTTTAGTCATTCACCAAATTACATACTAACACATTCATTATTGTTACTGTTTCACTCTACAAACTCGTTATATGCTTAAAACTGTTGTTTGTGGGGTTTTTTTAGTTTTGAACTTTGATTGTTCTCAAACTTTTCTGTTGTTTCAATCCTTGTCCAAATCTAATTTAAATAATTTCAGTCTGAGTGTGAACTTGTTCCATTCACCAAAAGAAGTGCGGGCTGGTACACTAAGAGTGATCAAACACCTGATCAACAATGAGGAGGCAATTCAGACACTGCTGGATCTACATTTTGACTTCTATATTGTCAGGTAATAAAAAGCTCTAGACTGTAGCATGAACATAATTGTTGTCCCAAGGTATTCTCCCAATTAAAAAAATACAACAAGTCAGTGCCTTCCTCAGGAGCAACAGGCAGTGTTTAAAATTAGCGGTAGTCTGATAGCCTTGGCTACCAAATTTTATCTTTGTACTGACTTTCTACAAATACTAGCCCAATTGGGCTATCAATTTTTCAAAATTGATATTGATTTTTTTTTACAAAAAATAGTGTTGACTGATCGCTCATCGCTCTGCATTTTCTTAAAAAAAAGTTATTTATGATCTCAGTTAATGACCACTAAAATGACTTTCAGAAGCAATATCAAGGGAGATAAAGCAAGTTACCTGACAGAAAGTTGTGATTTTAATGCTTGATCATTATTATCTGCAACGCTTATTAAATTGTTGTGTGGTACAAAGCCTGGGGTGAAGAAAAATGCTTTTGCTTGCACTATTCGCATTGTTACATTAAAAATCATAATGTCACATTGATTCTGTATGTTTATACACCCACATCCTATTCAATTTTTGTATGTCAGATCATTACCGTATCTACTCAATTATAAGACTGGAATTTTTCCTTAGAAAATAGCCTTCAAAGTGGGGGGCCAGTCTTATAAGCGTGATCTACATTAACAAATTTCAGCAGGAATTCTTAGTTTTTCATTAAGAAACGTAAGAAAATTGACAGCTTACAGCCACACTTGATGGCATAGATCAAAGAAATTTATATCGTGCCTCCGCGGGAAGCAGAATGTGCATGCCAGACTTGATGGCATAGATCAAAGAAATAAATATCATGCCGCGGCGCGGATCAGGATATTCTAGCGGCTCTCCCTGCCCTCCACACTTGAGAGATTGAGAGAACATACTGCATCACCTACTGGAGGTCTCTAGATTTAACATGTGCCTAAATCTCAATCAGAACAGTGCACTGTCCTTGTTAACGTGCTGCCAGTCAATAATTTCAGGGAGAAATTTAATAGGCAGCTGCTTACAAAAGCACACTTTTCACTCCCTCCGATCGATATCAGCATGACAACAGCTTATCTCAGAGTCAGTCAACATGACCTGTGTAATGAGGCAAGTCTATACAGAAACACCAAGTAAATTACAGCTTGGTGTATCTGGCAGACAGAAGTTAAAAGTTTGTTTTAGCGTTTTCTAATGGATAATTAGCCGCTTGTCATGCAGAACAAAGGAAATGTATGTGGGACAGTTAATTGTTGTTTATTTTAATTTGCACATTAATTGAGCAACATTTTAAACAGCATTGAGAATGAAAAATGTGCAAAAAAAAGTATTAACCCATTACATAGACTGTACAAACCATCAATTCTGTAGAAATTACACTTACATGTTTTTATGGCGTGTACATGATATACTCGGTCAGAGTGTCTTACACAACACAGTACACACAGTCTTATTTGGCAAATGGTCACGGCAGTATACAAATATGTCAGTAATATAACAATTTTCATAAATCTTGGATCAACACATTTAATTCATTATCTTTATTTGCTAATTTTATGATATAAAATAATAAAACCAAGACCTTCAGAAAAAATCCTAGGTGATGATGAAAATGAAAGCATGAGAAATGAGAAATCACAAGCACAATTGATGGCATCAATACAGATCGCCTTTCTTTAAAGCAGAACAATATAAGAATGCTCTGGCCTCAACAGTAGGACAAGAATATGTTTTTATACTAGGGAACAAATTTCCCGCTGAAAAGTATTAATTTAACCATATATTAACTATAGATGCCATGACTTTTGTAATGTTAAAAGAAACAGCCTCCTTTGTATAAACTTGACCAATACTAAACACCATGTTATAGTAGAAGGACTGTATATATTATACTATTGGCAAAGTTGATTAATTTGTAAACACAAGAAAAAACAATAATAAGCACTTACATGTATATTTTCTGATATATGATATATCAAATATCAATCTTTTTTGTATTGAAACACATATCACATTTATGATTCTGACCGATATGGAGCCCTAGTAACAACCTGCCATCATTATTTCTCTGATATTTCATACAAAGCACAAACTACTTACTAGCTGAATGTGTTGATACTTCATGTTGTTATTAAATTTTTATCTTGTTTTTTTTTTTGTGATGGACATTCAGAATTTACAATAAAGAAGAGAAAAAAAAATATATCTTAAGAAATATTATATTACTTTTTATTTTTTAAGACCTAACATTTTAAAGGTTTAGGTTTTTCTTACAGTTAAATCATTTAATTTGTGGATAACCTTTTATGTCATACATTCTGATTATTGACTTATAGACTTACAGGTTTTAAGTTTCAGTAAATAGTTATGCTAACATATTGTGTAATATAAGTCATGGTGTAATAGTGAACCTATGTGATAAGCAAAAATGTATCGTCGGTACAAAAATATTATGTATCGTGATACATATCGTATCGTAAAGGTAGCATATCATTACACCTCTAATGCTAACCAATAAGTATTACATCTATTTAATAGTATATCTACTGGAAAGTACTGTTCAAATAAATATTTACCACAATCATAACTGCTTTTGGAATGTCGTATGATTCAGAATATCAGAAGTTTCTCTCTTAATCAAAGAAAATCATGTCAAATTTATACTGAGTGGACCATCATATTTGACAAATTGTAGTTTGATAAATTACCGAAAAGTGTATATATATTCTGACGGCCATGTTCCAGAGGGTGTATGTGTTTACTTTTCTTTAACAAAAACAGCAAGCAGTGTGTTATTAGTCGAAGTAAATATTTTTAAACATCATTTATGTTTGTATCAGCAAAACCCAAAAGTGCACCAATTTTATGTAAATGTAGTCAAGTAAATTTTGTGGTTTCAATCTATGCATAAATTATCTCGCTCTTAAATTAATGCTTCTGTTACAAGTTTCATTCACGACCACATATGCTGAATATGTATTGGCTGAGGCACTTATTTTGCTCTGACTATTAGGTGGATGATAACTAGGAATTTATTTTGATTTTGAGAGCGGGACAGTTAGGTGTGATAAATTGTGGAGCAAAAAAGTCAAAACAAATACCGAAAGATAATTTCTTCTGAAACAAGTTCTTAGGTAGTAAACAAAGATAGAAATGAGAAATGTATTTTAGTATTCTTTTGGAAAATCAAACAAACCATATGACTAAATGCTAATTTTGGCATTTTCTAGTCATCGCTTCTAGGGCTTTTTCAGGGGTTTTTGGGAAAAAGGCCCCAGCCCAAATTGGGAATTTTTGAAGCCATTAATCAAATCAATTTGAAAATGTCAACATTTATTTTTCTGCATTAAAGCCTATTCTGCCTTGCTTTTGTGTCCCTGAAAGTGTTACAGAGCTCTTTCAGAGTTTGTTCAGAATTCAATACAGATTCTCAATAAATTGGAGAGAACTTTCAGTGACATTTGAAACATTGGATGTTTTGCTCCAGAGAGAATTAATCATTTGCGTACCCTAGGCATCTTTTTTTCTAGTTTTTTTTGTGTAGTATTTACTATTGTGCGACATTTTTCATCACTATATTTGGCGGGTCAGTATAAAAGCCGGTACTGCATGTACCGTTTTTGCTTCAAAACTCATTTCTGTTTTATACGCAGTCAAACAGTTATGGCGAAAATACTTTTGTTTATGAAATAAAAAATAATTCCTGTTAATTTTCAAACCATATATTGACTATAATGTTATCTGGAATGGCGCCGTGACGCGTCTTCAACTTGTGTTATGGTATACGGCTGGGTAAGAGTCTAACTTTTCATCGGTTACATTCATACAATAAATTCACGGTAAGTAGTTTTCACAGATCACCGATCAAAAGTAAAGAAACTATTTCCCTTAATATATACTTGAGTAACATAGTGTGTGGTGTTGAAGATATGACATGTTCCCTTTCTTTTCTGAGAAAAAGGTTAACAATGAAAAACATGTTTTATTTTAGTAATTTCTTAAATTAAAATGGTGATCACTGAAAAATAGAGATAAGGGTAATATTTTTTGTAGTTAAAGCTAGTGTAAGTGGAGACATTGTACCAGTATTAAAGTTTGCTTGCATTTATAATGGTGATAAAAAATGCGACAAATTTAGATGACTCTTTCAAGTAGGTCAATCCGCCAATGTTGTTACAAAAACAGTATTACTATTTACTGATAATTTTCCGGCAAAATTCTTACAGATTAAACAACTTTTAAGACAATTTTTAGTTGCAAAATCAATGTTGAAATGACAGTTCAAATTAAATAAAGAAAGAACAATTGTTATTGCCCTAACATTGGTTTATGTTAGATATTTAGAGATTGGATGAGCCTATTGTTGTATTTGTAAGCAATAATTTGATTGATTAGTTGTGTGGTTTGTTGCTGAAACAGTGAGTTCATAATACATGCAACTCGAACATTCCAAATACTAATTAACAAACAAAGAGATTTCTTATTGACCAGTAGTAGTGATGATTAACCTTTGGAGGTCGGATTTACCTAAGTGTAATATTTGAAAATTTTGCCAGATCAGGGGCTGGGTGCCTAAACAAAATCTTTGGAATACCCTGCATGAGCAAAACGCATGGAAGAGTATTTAATGTCTTTTTTTTTTTTTTAAAGATTTTATTTAAAAAAATCATGAATATCACAAGAAAGTTACTTAAGCCCTCCTATAGTAGTCCTTATAGCCCACTTCCTGGATAGAGTCAGTACTCATGCAATTATCTGATTGCATTGTGAAAAGCAGCACAAAAGGACTCCCATGTCCTGTCATGGGCTTGAACCTGGACAGTCTGATTTAAAGTCCATCACCTTAACCATTAGACCATGACTTAGAACTTCTAACTTGTTTTCATTTTATTTTAAACCCATTTATATTTCTCTGTTTAGGTCACTGGACTTGTGCTTGGATAACGAGATTGAGAGAATCCATGCCCAGAAGTTGATTAGAAAGCTAGTCGCATGTGTGCCCCAGAAGTTAACTAAGTCATTGATATTTCCCCTGGTTGCTATCGGAAATGATGGCACAAGTGAAAGGGACAGAATGGTCAGAGCTTCCCTGGCATGCCTGTGTGAGCTGAGTAAGTTATTTAGGTTCTTTTCATTTGCATACAGGACTCAATCCACTGATAATTAGTCCCTCACTAAAGTGGTGTCACTGTTTGAGTTTAAAAGTTATAAATGTGATAAGGGATTCCTGCTGTCAGGCGGTTTCAGTAATTCTGTATAGAAAGTTGTCTAGAATCTTCCAAATACAATGTATTGCCAATTTTACTGATTATTGCCATAGGTTTTTTCAGTTATTTGCCATATCAAAACAAAGTTATAAAGCTCTTTGGTTAGACCATTAGAAGCAAATTTGCTCTTTGTTTAATTTCTTTTAAAGACATTAAAATATTCTACATTATTTATTTATTTTTTTGGGTTATATTTGTGTAAAAAATACATATTGCAACATTTAAAGTTAACTGACCAAAAATTGTTGAATATATAATTTATAGTGTCTTAATCATGCTGTGAGTTGTTGGTCTTTAACAATATATCTTACTACTCCTGCATGCAAATGAGAGTCGTTAAATGGGTTTTAAACATTCTTTTAGCATACCACAACCCTGATCTTGTGGCCCAGTGTGGAGGAATCAGCATGTTACTGAGGAAGATTCTTGACTGCCATCAATATCCACGTATAAATGAGTCAATAGTGTCGACAATCCTATGTCTCGTCAATCACCCTTCTACCAGGCATTTCATTCGATTTAACACTGATCTTGAGGTGAGATTATTGATGTATTTCAGAATGGTTGCCTATTTTTACTAACCTTTTCATCACATTGATGTCTTTTTCACTAACTGTTTTTACTAACTTTGTTTGCATTTTGAAACTTTTGAAACATCCCAGCAACCAATTAATGGTCATTTTAGTGATTAGTTATTTTGGTGGAGGAAGAACCATCGACACACTGCAGGTCAGCTGGAAGACCTTCACCCCAAACTGGACTTGAACCCACTCAAAAAGAGGCTAAGCAATCAGAGTTGGCGGCACTTCCACTGGACTGTTTTGTAAACAAAGTGTGTGTGTGTGTGTGTCAACAAAGGTTGGTTAGAAAAACTTAATTCTGTATGGTTTTATAATATTTTTTAAAAGTTTGCAAAACAGACTGTCCATTTCAACTTTTTCAACACAAGTCATGGAAATGCAATCTGACTCCACAGCAACGGGAACAGTAGACATACAGTGATAATGATGATGAAAAATGATGATGATTTTACTAAAATATTTTCTTTAAGAGGCAAACATCTACCATCTTTATAAAATTCAGTATTGCCTTGCAATTTCATTTTTGATGCTAGAATAAAAACAGAACATCATTTAATTATTATTATACCCCCACCACAAAATGTGTGTGTGGGGGGGTGCGATAATGGATTCGCTTTGTCCGTCCGTCGGTCGGTCCGTCCGTCCGTCCGTCAGTCTGTCCGTCTCCAATTTCGTGTCCGCTCTATAAATCCTATACCAATTGAAGGATTTTCTTCAAACTTGGCTGAAATGTTCACCTCAACAAGGCGATGTGCAGAACCCATGTTGCCCATGTGTCAGCTCAAGGTCAAGGTCACAATTGAAGGTCAAATATCAAACAATCAAATATTAGACATTATGTCGTGTCCGCTCTGTAAGTCCTACACTAATTGAAAGATTTTCTTTAATCTTGGCTCAAATGTTCACCTCAACAAGGGGATATGCAGAACCCATGTTACTCTTTTGCCGGCTTAAGGTCAAGGTCACACTTGAAGGTCAAAAATTGACTTAGAAAATATTCTTATAATTTTATTATGTATTTGAATATTTCTGAAACTAGAAAAGTTATTTGCTTGAAACTTAAAATATATATGAAGTGTCACAATTAGGATATGCAGGTCAAGTTTCATAACTCTGTATTGCATTTTGACAAAGTTATGCCCCTTTAAGTCTTCAAATTTACATACAATCAAGTATTAGACAATATGTCGTGTCCGCTCTGTAAGTCCTACACTAATTGAAAGATTTTCTTTAATCTTGGCTCAAATGTTCACCTCAACAAGGGGATGTGCAGAACCCATGTTACTCTTTTGCCGGCTTAAGGTCAAGGTCACACTTGAAGGTCAAAAATTGACTTAGAAAATATTCTTATAATTTTATTATGTATTTGAATATTTTTGAAACTAGAAAAGTTATTTGCTTGAAACTTAAAATATATATGAAGTGTCACAATTAGGATATGCAGGTCAAGTTTCATAACTCTGTATTGCATTTTGACAAAGTTATGCCCCTTTTTAAGTCTTTTAATTTACTTATAATCAATACTAGACAATATGTCAGGTCCGCTCTATAAATTCTATACTAATGGAAGGATTTTCTTCAAACTTGATTCAAATGTTCACCCCAACTGGGCAATGTGCAGAACCCATCTTACCCTTGTACCAGCTTTGTCAAGGACATTGGTGGGGGTATGAATCGCATTCAGCGATAGTTCTAGTTTGTTTTTATTTTTTTATAAGCTAAGCATTTGCATTTTTTTTATTCAAGAAAGAGATATCAAAATATATGTTTTTAACACCTTTTTACAGCAACTGATAGCCCCATTCACAGACTGTCACTTTAGCTATACAGGAGAGGCCAGTGACTCATCTGTGTAAGTATACATACAACTACAGATTGTAGGTGCTATTTTGTATTGTTTTCAACAATTTCTTTGTTGTGTCTGTATTGATTTCAACAATGTTTAAACAAAGAAAAATGTATTTTATTGTTTACTTGTTCTAACAGTTAAGGTAATGAGGCAAAAAAAATTTTTAAAGTAATATCCAATCTGTTGAATTAGGCTGCAGATCCACCTCAAATGAAATAATGTTAATATTTGTGGGCCTTGAATATACAAGTGACAGAATGAATAGTTACACATACAGTGCCTTTCACAGGCACGGGGCGATTGAAATCTGAAATCTGGGTTGTTAAAGTGTCTGAATCCATAATCAGAGTTGATTTGTGTTACTGTTGTCTCTGTTTATTCCTAAATGCCACAGGCAATCTACAGCATGTACTGAGCTGTATTGCTGACTAAACAACAGGACATCTGGCATCTAGGCAGTGTCACATCAGCCAATACAATTCATAATACCTAATCATCATGAAAGAGGACCGGTGTAGTTTTATTTCTTGCAAAGATTTATAATTACTTTCCTATTTTATAATTTTCACTGTTCTGCGAGAAATTTTCTCTTCACTAAATGAATGTTGTGGTTTATAAATTATGTACCGGTAATCTTTTTTACATATCTTTGTGTATTAAAAATAAATCCATATTCCATATTCCAACAGAACAAAAACATTACACATGTATGTTCCCTTTGTTACTTAACAACCATTTCTGTCTCTTTTGAAAATCATCAGTGGCATAGATCTATTTTCCTATTTCTTTCAGCTGATGTGTGTTTCATGGAAATATATTTATAAATGTCACACAATTGAATCTTGCATAACATTTAGCGTGGTGGTAACTGAAAACACCATCAAATTAGATTAGATGAAATTTTTGTCTGAAATTTTTTGCTTGTGGGGGGAGGGCGGGTGCCTGAACAAAATCCTGTGGAAGGCCCTGACATAACAGACTGTAGTTTCCACAATACTTTCTGTGATTCACACAATTTATCTCTTGTATTGAAGTATTGTAGTTTCACATTCTTCAAATAGTTTACCATCCCAGAGCATCAGGCTGCAAAGTATGCAGTATGTATTATCTAGCCTGCATGTATTTTAATGTTACAGAGAGGACCGTGAAAGCAGATTTGCTGCCTCCAGAATGGCGGTCATTACTGTAATGAGGTCATGGCCAGGTATGTTTATGTTTACCGTATTTTGCGGAATATAGCCCGCAACTTTTTTTGTCAAGATGGCGGCCTGCGGGGAATATTCCAGTGCGGGGAATCTGTTGACAAATTCAAATTTTGTCAGCTGCCACTAACCTAAGATCAGGGAAATTGAATGCAGGCTTAACTGAACTCCTTAACCTTTTTGCCGCTTAAAAGTGCGACCTTTTAATAATATTCTTTGGAGAGGACATTTAAGGCATACTGGGGTCAGAATTAAGGACCGTCTCACAAAGATTTGCAACCACTTTGGTCTACAAGTGTAAAATAAACAGTTTCATGCATCAGATGGTGGTTCATAATTTACAGCATACTGGGGTCAGAATTAAGGACCATCTTACTTAAATTCGCAACCACTTTCATCTCCAAGCGTAACGTGAACAGTTTCGAGCATCGGATGGTGGTTCATTACTATTTTGCATACATGTATATGCACTCGTTCTTGATGCTTTATGTGACTTTTTTCAGTTATGAACATTAGCGGGGACTTTAGCAGGGACCTTGTGAAAGACGAAAAAAGATTAGTTGTGTAAATTTTAATTATATAGCAAACTAGAACAATATGATAAAGATAAACAACAAAATTTAAAAACTAGACGGGCCGATTTCCGATCTCTTTCGCATAGCTGACTACTTCAAGCTTGAAGCCGGCAGTGTAGCTTTTCCATGAAGGCATTTTGAAGTGATGTTGTTTCCAATTTTGGGCAAAAATATATACCGATACCCAGTATGGTATGTTGTTTGCATTTCTGTTTTAACACATATCATGCCGATAATTACGCTGCACAGTTACATCAATCAATCATCTTCAATTGTCACTTTTGTCGGTAACATAAACTTAACAAACAATAATTTATATTCTTTCTAATGCCACTGCACGGCAATTAAATTTTTGCACGTATCAGCCTATCGTGATTCGATTATTACAATTAATCACTTACTGCGTTAACATCAAAATAACTACCCCTATCGTATTGCACCATCCCATTATCCTTTAAATAGCTCTCACTTTACCGACAAAAGGTCAGCTTTTGTGTTACAGCAGAAGGCGAGAAGGATTATCGATCGATCTATGCATTGTAGTGTTAGGTAACACTGTGTAGATCACGCTGACTTGGTGTGATACCGTTGACACGTGTTTGACCTGGGAATATGGCTTCTTTACACATAAATTATCAGCACAAAGGGTGCGGGGAATATTCCGCTGCGGGTTATGTATTAACAAAATTTTAAAAAACATTAAAAAAGGGCCATGCGGGGTTTATTCCAAGGGGGGTTGTATTCCGCAAAGTACGGTATGTTTAATCCATCTGTACAGTAAATCAGGAATTAGGGATCCTACATATGTCTACTGGATTGACCAAATAAATTTATATCATAGAATCCCCAAAAGGCATCCTAACAGTGTCATCGGCAATTACTATGCAAGTCAGGAATAATACCTAGTTAAATATTGTCATCATCATTTTCCCAGTCAAAATTCCTGGGCTGACCTTTGGGACATCTACCAGGAATTTTTGGTTTTCTAGAATTTCCTGCTCCTGTCTGCTGTATGTTTCTTTTCCATAATGATACATTTATTTTTTTGCAAATCAAATCACAACTGTAGTGGTATCGATTTGTCTTCTACTATTTCAGGTATCGTTAGATTTTGTCGACCAGATGGAACAGGGCTTCAATCCTTGGTTGGCATTCTGTACCTACCATTCAGTGACATCAGGGTATGTATCATTAAAATTAAGTGGTCCAGAATAAGCTTTATTTATTAAGCACAATTTAATCAAAGTATAAGGTGCTGGTTTACATCAAGTGGACAAAGGATTGCATTATATAAGAAACTATACCTTAAGAATTGGTGAGGCCTATAACTAATAAATGATAAAATATGAAATATAATAACAAATTATAATGTAAATAAAAAATAAGATTATTACAAACATATGTATCTATTAATTTGCTCTACTTGTACACTTGAGTAAGAACTTTTATCAAACGTACCACAAAAATTGAATGACATACAGGTAAGTCAATTATTTTAAACATATACTACAGCCTGTCTAAGGATTAAAAAATCCTTTAGAACTTATGTAGTAATTTCTTATCACTTGATTTTCTTACCTTTGATTTAAACCTCTTAAAATTTCATATTATTGATAATTTCTAATCATGTAATGAATTTCTTAACATTTATAAGATCCAAAAATTTGATATATTATTTTTGATAATTATGATCACTTGGTAAGTATTAATCTTTAATAATTAGTTAACCTATAGTCATTTATTATGTATAAATTTTCTATAATTTAATATATTTGTTATCATTGGTAATTTCTTACCTGTTACACAGCAAGCTATAATGGAGCTAGTGTTTGAGCTGTTCCGTCTTCCCCTACCTGATTGGACGGCTGACTTCACTGAGGCACTTATATCTACAGGTAACATTGCATGGCATAGAAACATGATGAGTGTGTATATAGGAGCAAGAGAGACGGTGTGTGATGGTATATTTAAGGCACACGGAATACATTAAAATCAACAGAGAAACACACACACTTCAAAGATAAATAATTAATTTTACTTAACACAATTACTTTAACACATTTTTAGAGCAATAAAATGTCACTTTTTAAATCAAATATATCTAATATACACTTACAATGGTGTATGTAATACAAATATACCAGTATATAATATAGTATTTAATGTTACAGACCCCTCACGCATGGTGGATGACTGGCGGTTGACAGATGGGTTTGTGGCCAATGAAGGAAAAATACTTCTTCAACACACAGCTGCTGTCAGGTAGATTTAACCAGTCTTTCTTAAACTTTGTTTATAATTTTACGAAGTACAAACTTGTCTTTTGACATAAGTTATTTATCTCATAGTTTCTTGTCATTGTTTTTGATCTCTTTTTTTTTTCATATTGTATAAGTTATTATATAGCAATTTTGCTCAATTGGCGATTAATATGTTAGTTCGGAGAGTTTTCGTTTTAAAAAGAATGTTTTTTTGATTGAATTTTAACTTTTAAAATTAGGAAATTGTATTTTCATGTTTATAACTTAAATTCTGTCTCTACATTGTATATTAATGATAGCTCATTAGAACTGTCTAAATGGCTTTAGCAGCAACAGTAAAAGTATTGGTGAGGAATTATGGTATATATTGCAGCTTTTCTGTTACCTAGAAGATCTCTTACTCTTGTTCTTTGATGCCGTTTTAGGCCAAACCTTGTAGACAACCATTTGGCTTTGCTGTTAGCAGCATGGATAGGTGCTGGGATTCTCGATGTAAGTCAATCATTCTACCGGTTCACATATAAATAAGCCATTCAGATTCCTAGTATTTTCTAGCCCTTGTAGGCAAATGGCACTAGATCTATTGATAGAAACACACATGAAAGCCAACTGAACATATTGTAACCCAGCAGCAACTGGCAGATTTGATCTCAAAGGGGCATTCAGAAAGATCTGATAATGAATAAAGATCTATAAAACTACTCTTAGCTGTTAAAGTCTGACTAGCTTATTCCCTTAAAGATATTGTCTACTAGTTTGTATTTATTTTTTGTAACAAATCCCAAATACATAACACAAAGCTGTAAGCTATTTGTCGAGAACTTTCAAGAAGTTACGATATTACATTAATGCAATACTAAGTATAAACATTAAGTGGAGAAAGCCTTTTGCAATCCCACCCACACTATAACTACTTGTTTCTTTCCAACAGGCTAGAGAAATGACATGAAGTTTCATTACAAGTGGAAAACTCTATGTCTATCTTGCAATTTTCTCACATGCTTAAAATTTGGCATTTTCTACCTGTACTTCTTTTTTTAGGTAGCGAGAAAATGATTGGGTCCATCAAGAGTCGCTTTTTTAAAATTATGAAAACTAGCCAACAAATGCAGCTAACTTCTCCAAAGTAAAGCATGCATCCATCTGCTCTTCTTTTGTTACAGCTACTATATAATCTTGCCACCAATATGCATTTTATCTTTATCCATCTGTATGTTGTTATTTTTAATAAAGATGATGATTTTACCATTGTAAAAGTGATAGCGCATTGTCCCATATATTTGATCTATATGGATTTTATTTCCTTGAACACACAGTTACGCAGTGACCTCATGTGTATATAGACCCATTGTGCTTACTTGGCTTAGTCTGTAATTTTAACCTAAAATACGAGCTTACCACACTTAATTGCAATGCTATGCCATTGAAGCTGCATGTTTTTCACAATAAAACCATGCATTACTAAATGCAGCAAGTTTACTCTTCAAGGGGATATAATTTTCAAGAATATCATCAATGTGTAAGCAGAGATTTAAGCCTGTTATCAGAACTTTGTCTAATCCTGATCACACCAGGGCTAGCTGGTGAAAAGTTGTCTTTTTGTATTCTTTCTTATAATTAGAAGTATGTAATCTGAAATGTTGGTAGACAACAAAGCACCCTGGTATCCTAATTTCAAATTGTAAAACTACTTTTACAAAATCTGTACATTATGCTGTATTAATTGACAAAGATTTTGCAGAATGTTATCAAAAGTCACAATAAAGTTGGCTACCTGTATTTTACATTAAAATTGGTGTACCTTATCACTTAAAAAGATTAAGCTGGAGTAAAAACATTATCACATAAATATGCATGGAAAATTATAAATTGTGGAAGAAATATAAGAAAATCATTTTCTGTTTGTAGGCCCTGGTTGAAGTGATCATCTCTTCAGAGGATGAACTGTTTAACAGAGCTGTCATTCTGCTTGGAGAGCTGCTGCACCTTGTAAGTATGCTCTTTAAACTTTTAAATTAGGTTGAACATGTTTTTTTTCCTGTTAAACCCAATTGACTATATAAGGGATGTCTGTTTGCGGACTTTACTCATTAACTCAAACAATTTTTTAATTAAAGACAAATTTATTATCTTGGCCATAAATTTCCTATCTGATAACCGTGAAGTTCTAAAATCATAAAGATATACAATGTAAGTGCATTTTTACATTAGTTTAAACAAAATCACTGCCATCTGGCGCATGCTGTACTGTCTGATGATGTCAATAATGACTTCACGCCAAATCACTCACTATTTTTTCGGTATAATCCCCCTCCTTTCTTATACACTTTCTATGTTGTATTACCCATGTATGTGTCCTATACCATTGACTGTCAAATGTCACTTCTCTGGGTCTTGATCAGCACATTTGCTTTGTTGAGGTGGCCTTGTAGCTGAGACTTAACTTCAGGAAAGAAGAAGAAATCAATGGGCACCAGGTCAGGACTGTAAGATGGGTGTGTCAGTCTTTGAGTGCCGAGAACATAGATCTCAAGCTGCATGCTAGATGCTGTGTGGGCCGTTGTATTGATTTGGTGTAGAATAATATCTTCTGGATTAACATCCGGTCTCTTTTTCCTTAATGCATGTGACTGGTCTCTGCATAGAACCTAGAAATAGACAAGTTATACTGACATAAGAAAACACAAATTTTATGATTTAGCCCTCTGGTAAACATAGATAATGTTTAACATTATGTTATTTATAATTTAAGATATAGAATGTTAATGTGATAATTGTTACTCATAGGTCTGTTTACTTTTGAATAATATGCAGCAATTATGGTCTTGCCCTCTTGAGAAGCATCCCACGCCTACCCATGAAAAACATAAACATGTTTTTACCACCAGAGTACATGACTCAAGCTTTCTTTGGTGATGGAGTGTCGGGCGTCTTCTACATGGATGATTTCCTTTGTTTCAGGACATAATGCCACAACCAGGTTTCATATAACAATGTGATCAAGAAGTGCATCTCCACCAACCTCATTACACTGCTAAAATATAATACATAACATAACACGCGATGAGCCTCTTGGTCATCCAAAAACAGCCTCAGCACCCACCTGGCACTTACTTTACTCATATGTAGATCTTCTCTGAACATCCTATGTAATGTGTCTTTTGAAATTCTTAACTAGAACAAAGAATTCCATACTGTAAATGGTCTGTCTTCATAAATCAGTATTTAACCTTGGCCACCTCTGTTGACTGTTGGAGGCAAACCGCAATGTTCATCATCTTCCAATGACTCATGCCCTTCTTTAGATCGTCTGTGCTACTTAAATGCTAATGATCGATTGCACTTCAATGACTAGACTCCTTAATCATGTTATGAGTCTGTGTAGAAGTTTGCTTGAGCAAAACACAAAACTTACTGCCTGTTACTCCAGGTCGCCAGTTGATGTCAGGATTCATTGTCCACAACATTCCACTCTTGTGATTTGTTCTGTATTGCCACTCAGACAAAAGTTACAAAACAACAACTGATAGGAAATGGCATCATAACATCACATTTACACCACACAAATACACACTTAGACAATGTGGGAAAATTAATTATTTTGTACTTCAATTAGAAATGTTGTTTGTCATGAGGGACAGCAATTCTCCATGCACCAGTAAACATTGCATAGGTTTCTATGGAGTTGTGTCCCGGGTAACATTAGTAGAAGTTCCAAAACAATGTTGGTAAATTTTTATTTTACTATGCACAAACTGTTCTTTGAAGGTCAAACAAACAAATCTACCGACAAATGAAATAGTTAAGGCAAAAGTCTACAAATTTCTGAGACACTCCTTGTTCTCTTCCATAGTAGAACCAGTACCTAGGTAGTGACTAGATGTGGCAATATTTAATAAAGACTCTTGCACAAGGATGAACATCTCTGATGATTATGATCATGATGATGATGATGATAATGATGAATATAGCGAGATAAGCTTGTTTAATTGGGGTAGGCACACAGCTTGGTGTTTTTCATAACAGTGGTCTCGAAATCAATTTATATTAGATTAACACTGTTGAACACCGTACTTTCAGGCCAATCAACTTCTTCCACCTGAGTGCTGCCATCACAGTCATTTTCTGCCCTCTTTGATGGCCCTGGCTTCAAATTTTGACATTTTATCTAGCCAGAGAAAGTAAGTTCACATATGACTAGTATTGCTAGAAATATTGTTTTGTTTTTTTTGGTGTTGATGTTGTTTTCAAAGCTTTTTCTTGATGGATAATGATTCATTTCAGTTTTTATCTGTTGTGCACTGGTGGTTATATTTATCTTTGGTCCTCATAGACATTTATAACCATTATTGTAATTATGTGATGTATGTTATAGGCAAAAAGCAATCCTTAAAGTTCACAAACAAAAAACAAGTATTAATTGTAGAGTTAGTTGTTGTATGTTGCTGTTTCATAAAATGCCAGCATAAATGAACAGGAACTAAAAAACTTGCATAGTATTTTTTGTTCCAATTTCTGCATGCTTTTGATTACAATAAAACTATTATTTTTTCGCAAATAAGTCTTGTCAGTAAGGTTTTGACATGATTATTCATTATTATTTATTTTAACAGTCAAGCCAGCCTGGCAGTAAATTACCTGGAACGTATTCATGCTCAGAAAAAACGCGGCGCCGTCCCATGTAGTCTGTATCTTGACCACCTTATCAAACAGTCCAGCAGCTACAAAAACAGGCCAGTCACACTGAACTCCCAGAAAAACAAGATGCTTGCATACCATGTTCGACAGGTAGGTTAAAATGAAAGTGGAAAATAATTTATAAAGTAGTATGAGTTATAAATTCTGGCATCCAAAATTGTGCCAATAAAATAAAGTTTGTTCAGATTATTTAATCTTGAGAATTTAATTCTTCAAATTACTATGTCACTAAATATATGACTAATTGGAGAATATACACAAATGGTTCTCACTAATATATGTACAAGGGTTGCTTGATAAATTCATGAAATTATGTTAAATACTGTTACGGCTGGCTTAAATACTGAATGCAGAAGCTACCAAAAATTTTTTTTTTTTTGGGGGGTGGGGGGGGGGGTGTTCATGGATCAATAGCAGTCTTCACAAAAAAAGCTAGTTGATCCAGGACTGAGTCCACCAGGAACCTCTTGCGCCAGAAATAAAATGCCTACTCCAGAAGATTTTGCTAACTTGATGGACCAAAATTCAGTTTTTATTAAATTTCATTTATAAAGATTGTAATAGTCCAACAGCTGGCTACCTTTTTGCATTGTGCTAGAGCAACTACCTTTAATTTGTGGCTCCAGGTAATTTTTGAAAGTTCCCTAGGCTACTGTATCAGCAAGTTACAAGGGACTGGCCTGTCACAGTATTCAGCATAACTGATCAAGGCAAAGACACACTGGCATTCAAAAGAACATATATTTTATTTGTAATTTTAATTATTAAAACAAAATACTTAATAGAGTAATGTTTGTATTTGAGTTTTAAAAATGTCTGTAAACAACCCCTGCTTTCCTTCAAATACAAATTAACATCGGCATCATTTGAGATTAACAGAGTATGTTATGGCTCTTGTATCAAAGTGTTTTCTTTTTCTATATAATGCATGCTTCTTGTTGAAGAAAAAAATGATGAAATGCCGTGTTATATTGGTACTTTATTTGAGCATCTCTATAGGTAGCCATAAATTTTATAGACAGCCCAACACAAATTTTAATTTTAATTATTAACACAGAATGCAAAGTCAAAGGGACTGTGTAAACATCCAAGGAAATCCCAGCATAAAATTTTAAGTGAAGTGACATCAAGGCATGATTCTGTCATGTTTTTCTTTATTTGTGTATTGTTTGAGCCATGTAAATCATTATTATTTTGTAAATAAATGCTCATTCACATATGATTTTTTTTTAATTAATATTAACCAAAATGATGCAACCAGTATCAAAACCACATTTTATTTGATGTTTAATAAAGTTTTGAGGTCAAGATGTTATTGATTACTCCAGTATTGTTAGATACAGATGCCTGCCATTTGGTATATCAGTATTGTCATATACTAGTGCCTGCCATTTGGTATGCCAGTATTGTCAGATACTAATGCCTGCCATTTGGTATGCCAGTATCGTTAGATACAAATGCCTGCCATTTGGTATGCCAGTATTGTCAGATACAAATGCCTGCCATTTGGTATGCCAGAATTGTCAGATGCAAATGCCTGCCATTTGGTATGCCAGTATCGTTAGATACAAATGCCTGCCATTTGGTATGCCAGTATTGTCAGATACAAATGCCTGCCATTTGGTATGCCAGTATTGTCAGATACAAATGTCTGCCATTTGGTATGCCAGTAGTGTCAGATACAAATGTCTGCCATTTGGTATGCCAGTATTGTCAGATACAAATGTCTGCCATTTGGTATGCCAGTATTGTCAGATACAAATGCCTGTCATTTGGTATGCCAGTATTGTCAGATACAAATGCCTGCCATTTGGTATATCAGTATTGTCAGATACAAATAATAATTTAATTACATCTAGTTAGGTAGCCTTCCAGTTGTATTTGTGTATGCCATATCTGGATTATTTCCTTCTGAAAGACACAACTTGTGTGGTTTAGTGAAATTTTCCAATCACTTACTACATATTCAAAAATTACTGGTTGTTTCTACCAAGCACAGATTTTTTAAAATGAAAGTTTGATCAGCTACCTCAAAAGGTTTTATGTTAATGTATTAACACAAGTTCATGTGAGTTAAAATCAGGTCAATCTCAAAGTTGTGATTTGTTTTTGGAATGTACTTGTTTCTGATCTATATATTTGAATGTCCATTTAATATTGCATGCCAATTAGTAGAAAAATGGCAATATTTCAATATACAAGTCTTTGATTACTTGTTGGTGTTGTTTTGTTTTTGTTACATCTCACCAAGAAAGTTATAGTCATATTGGCAACATCCAGCTAATTATTGGTGGAGGAAGACTCCAGACTTATGCCTGGGTAGAACCACAGGCACACCACAGAATAGCTAAAAAAAAACACACATGGAAGTTCTCACCGCAAACGGGACTCGAACCCACTGGGTGATGGGCTTAGGAATTACAAGTCAGCAACTCTAACCACTAGGCCACTAGACACCCTCCTTCTTTGGTTACTATAGTTATGGGAAATATAGCTTAAAAGTATTATTATGTGTAAAAGGAATGGTGATAAGGATATTGAGTCTTATCAATTTTTAAACTATTTTCAAGCAGTTTTTTCAATGAAAGTGAACAACATATATTTTATGTTGAATTATTGATACAATGTTTGACTAATTTACTTTGTATTTGGGGTTGTTGTTACATATATGCTTGATATATGTATGAGCTATAAATCCATCATTATCATGTTATTACCCAGCACTAAAAAATGTTGGATGTGCTGTCTATAGACAGCTCTTGGTTTAACTGTTACAATACTTTGTATGTTTTAAAGATGACGGATTTGGTTTCTGTTCTATGTCTATACACTTATACTTCTTTGCCATAATCAAGACAGTATTTACACTTATTGGAAATATATATTTATGAAATATTCTAAAAATGTATGTTTGAAGTTTCTTTACAATCTCTCTGACAGCTTTATGCAATGGGGCATTTATATTAATGTTACATGATATCTGGTTCTTGTTTTCAATTGGAGAAACGTTTTCATTGTGTTATATTTATCGTTTCTTGTAAGTCATTTGTGCAAATAATTATTTTATTAATATGATCCTTTGGAAATATAAAATTATTAGTATTGCCTTAGTGCACTTTAAAGTCTAATTACTACTGTTCATTAGAAGGGAGATTTAATATTGTACTAATAAACCTGTCATACGATTTTCTGCAGGCATTTTAGGAATACATTAAAGTGGCTTCATGATCAAGCATGAATTACTGTTACATTGATGACTCTTTTTGAAACTTCAGTTTTATTTAGATATTCCTTTTCTGCTGACATGAAGTAGGTTATAATTGAAAAAAGTCTTGTATTACCATGTTTGTTGACAAACAATTTGAAATTTATAAAATTTCTTAATTTAGTCACAACTGACGCATAAGGACAGGATACAAAATATTTAGCTACCATTTTTGAGATTATCCTCCCCAGAAATGATGAGTGTTGGAAGAAAATAAAAACAAAACATTCCAGTCAGTATTAGAAATCATCCTTCTTCAAAGAGATGTGTATGGGAAGAAAATTAATATGTTACCTCCATTTTTAGAGAGCCTCCTCTTCTGAGGAGATGTGCATGCAGGTGTTGAAGGATACCCAGGTGTTAGCCACAAAAGACAACAAGAACTGGGACTGGGATCTCATTGAATATGTCCTCAAGGTGAGTGATGGATACCTGTGGTAAGCTGTTTGTCTAGTTTAAAACTATTCTTAATAGTCAGTCTGAAAATAAAAAATAAGTTTTCAACTTATATTAAACCCTTTTCACCACACACTTAGTTGTAGTACTCAGGTTATAACTGCCTTGGTAATTGTGCTGAAATAGTTTTGTGTAACATCTCGTGGTTGATCTCAGATTTGAACCCAGGACCTTAGGGTCAGAGTCAAATGCCTTATATACAAGAGCACAGAATGAGCGACTTATGACTGTGCCTCTTACAGTTCAGTATCTTTTATGTGTGTCTGTTGTTATAACTACTAACCTTGTCTGTCGGTTTTTGTGTTTTTTCGCTTTGTAACAGACTCTTCGGGGATAGAGGTTATGCACAGTGAAACGTCAGCATAAGACCCTTAAAATATGCTTTTCTTTTAAAAAAAAAACAACAACTAGAAGTTGAACAAGACCAGATAGTTAGAAACAATCTCTGTCTTTTTTGTATTTTTGTATCTCTTATAGCAGTTTTAATTGGCAGGAAATTTGTAGATATGTTTGAAGATATTAATTGACAAGACCAAATTTGGAACAAATACCGGTATTCAAGTACAAACACCAAAATATTGACATTTCAGATACTAGGATTTTAAAGTTGAAACACCACAATATTCATGCACACAAACACTTAGATAATGGTCCCTTTCTGCTTCCAGTGGCCTGATGACAAACTTAAGAAGCTAGAAGATCAACTTCATGTTAGGTAAGTTGGCTGACAGAAAGCACAAGGAACAAAATGACTCACCATGTAGAATTTGGCGAGCCTTGAAAAGCTTTATTATCTTTGTAGAATTGCGCTGAATTTCACACAATAGTTAAGTATTTTTTATTTTTAGTGGTATTGGTTTCTTCATTTCACTAGTTCAGTTAATGCTCTTGTAATACAATGTGTATGTTTTCTGGAATTGCTGCATTGTTTCTTTCAGTAATAAATAACAACATTGTTTTTTGTCCTAAGATTAAAACACATAAGTGAGCATTATGTGGGTTTGAAATTTTAACATAAAAAGAAATTCTAAAATACATTTTCTCTGTTACAGGTTTATCAAGCGTCTGGTGTTTTTCTTCAAACCCACGAACCACATGTTTTCACGATGTGAGAGCACAACTGATCAAGGAGAGAAATACGCTGCTGTGGGATGCCAGATTGCTGACTTTCTGCTTAGATGTGAACAGGTCAGTGTATTCCTGATTAACCCTTATCATGCTCATGTTTTAGTACCCCATAGTAATTTCTTAGTTAGATGTTCACAACTTAATGCATTGGTAATGAGACATATTGATATTGAGAAAGCAAAAAGTGAAGTTCCTACTCAGACCATTTAGAGCTAGATGATTTGATAAAATGCTATTTGTCTTAACCTAATTAATTCATGATAAGCAAGTAAGCTTAGAGTTATTTTAACCTTATAGAAGGTATAAAATGTAAAAGTTTGTGGCACACATATAATACATGTTGAGAGAACATAGGCAAGTCCAATATGAGCTGTTTAAGTGCCGCTCTGTTTAGATCCCTACAATACCGGTATGTGCTTCTTATCTCAATTTATTACTAGTTCTGGCTGATGATTTTCGGAGCCATAACAGGATTCATTAAAGCTTGTTAGGTGCAAGAAATTGTCCAATTATTTTTTATTTTTTATCTTGAAAGGTTGCTTTAAAATGTTTCTTTCCTTTGCTGTTTTTTATAGTATAGCTTCTTAAGTGTTTGAAGTCCAATATTTTACAGTAAAAAGTAATAACCTTTTTTATGTTTTTTCTTTATTAATTACCATTTCTTATATTTTATATTTTTGAAGATAATTTTCTACTTTAGTCAAGAATAAGTAATGGTACATGTATATTTGTTGATGTGTTCGGTTTACAGGATGAAGGAGCAAAAATATTGACAGACTACCTGACAGACATTGCTCTCTGCCTTTCTGAGGTAAGATATGTTATTAATATCCACAAAAAATGAAAATGCTTTAATAGGAAATTGATCAAGTGCTAGATTTGAATTTAGTTTAATGTCATACTAAGTTTAAATGTATAATTGAATAGGCTGATGTTACTTCAGTTCTTAGGTGAGCCACAGCCGAAATTATAAGATAGTATAGAATAGTGTGTTAAGTTCAAGTCTTGAATTGATTTGTCCCAAAACAAACATAGTCATGGAATTAAAAAAAATATTTTAGCACTGCCCAGTCTTTTAAAATTTTATATGAGTTTAGTCTAATTAAATGCTCCAACTAGCTCTGAAAGCATTCATATTATACAGTGACATGCACTTACATGCTTATTTTCAAAATCAAGAAGCATTCATACTTTATCCCAAAGGAAAAGTCTAGTCCAATAACATACTCCAGCAGTTAAGATAATTCTTTACTTGCAGCCCAATGTTCTTATTAATGTACTTTAAACAATACCGCTTGAATAGTTTTTTTACTCTGGTCAATCTCAAAGTTTTTTCACTTATGGCAGAGAATGAAGGTTATATGGTATTTCTAATCCCATGTATGATTTCAAACTTTCAAGTTTTCAACTGCTCATTGTTTGAAATCAGTGCTGAGAAAAGCCAGCAGCAAGGTAGATTTGCCCAAGTGGTTCTAATGATTCATTTAATATACAGTTGTTTATGTTGGACTGCAACCTGTGAAAAAAATCAGAGGAATGGGATTCCCCAACGTGATCGCGATGGCCATCTAGGGTTAGACAGTTGTTGGAGAGGCAGTTTTGGTACACATAATGAGTGTTTCATAACAAATTAATGCATAAATCAATGATATTTAAATGGAAATTAACTAATTTGGACATATTATATAAAACTTAAATAGATTTGTGCATTTGATGCAGACTTTTTGCACTGATATTGATGATTTTCTTGTAAAGACTGACAAAATATGTGGATTCATGTTGTTTTTTGACAATTTCAATTGTAATTTTTTAAGTTATGTTCTAAGAGTAAAAGAAATTAGGGGATTATCTTGTGAACATGTTTATTTCTTGTTTCCATTATTACTCCTTTTGGCATTTTGCTGAACATTGTCTGTAATTACAAATGTGCTTTTGTCTGACGCATTTTAGACATTGTTAATAATATCAATGCAGTAAATGAAGATGAAGCATTTTTTACTTTACAAGTCCATAAAAGCGAAATAGCAATTGACTGACAAGTGACAATATCCTCCACATGGATTAAAACATTAAACAAGGACAGCTGGCATACCAGTAAAAAACATGTGTTGGCAGTTTATAACCCTGCTGCAGACCGATCAACTCTTCATAGATTCCCCAATGTTGTTTATTTACTCAGTTTAATAGATTTATCAATAACAAACATGTATACAAGTACTTAAAGGCATTGTCTCATTTTGTATAGGAATGTGATGAACTTGATTGAATGGGATATATTTAAGATGTACTGGTAAAATGTTGTGAAGTAATTTAGTAAAAAAGCAACTACACAATAATCACCATTTCAAAACTAAACTCACACTTCATTAAATGAAGACTAAATAATACCAAATTACTTTCAAAATAATACAATATAATCTCTTGCATACATAAAAGTGTGATGCTTGACTCAAAATGACATTTACTGTTTTTACTTAAACATTCATGCTGCTAATGTTAAAACACCAAAAGGATTTTTAGTTATTTGATTTAAGATGTAAATATACTGATATTCAGTCAATTTCTTAAGAAAAATATTCTTTAAATAAGAACCATGAAGTTTTATATCACGGAAGAGCCCGATTTTTATCAAATACATCTACATTATAATGCAAAAATCATCCTTTTGTTCTATATTTAAATAAATCCAATTGGACGCGTATAAGCAGCTAAAAACACAATGGTGAAATATTTATACATTTCAATGCATATGTCTCCATTTTGGCCAATGTATGTCTAACCTAGGACATGTTGCTATGGTAGGCGTAGCTACAGACTGTCTGAGAAAAGACCAGTTGGTCTACACAGATGATGGTGTCTGTATAGTTTGACTAGGTGTGGTATAATTTCTGTCACAATGAATGTGGTACTAAAGACTGTAAATGGGAGGTTGAGGCTTTCAAACAAACAGTATGTTCCCCTGTGTCTCAGGTGGCCATCCAGCGTGTAGCTCCTGAGTCTGTGATGAGTCCACTGAACATCATCAACACCCTGAGTCACTTCTACTTCCTGTTCATTGGTCGATTCTCTCTAACTGGGCGGGGAGACAGATTTCTTGAGAAAGCAGGCATCTATCAACAGTAAGTTGATATTTAACTTATGCTAACAGAGGTTTTAATCTTTTTAATATTATGTGGGCATTGTCTTGAAAGGTTTTTAAGGTTTACATTTATTTTTGTTTGCATATATAAGTGATGATTTGTCCAAAAGGTTCTCATCCAAAACACTAAATTAGACTTAGTAAGCATCATCTGAAGTGGTACTACTCTGATTTGACTGGACTTTCCATGACCTGGCTTTTCAGGTGATAATAATGTAAGTATTCTCAAGTTCCATGACATTCTATTTTTACATCACAGTCTACTGGACATTGTGTCCAGCGCCCCTCAAGACAGCTATGTGAAGTTGATCACTTCCAGTCTCCACTATGCCAGGGATGGTAACTGTCGGGCTGTCCTGTCTAAAGCACTGTGTGCTTCTGCTGAGGTAGGTTTTGTCCTTATGTTGTTAAATTGTTTAATTTCTCCATTATTAGGATGCATTTGGCTGAGTGGTAGGGTTTGCCAGATTATAGCTGGTCAACCCCTGCATAGGAGAGTTCATATCCTATTTGAACATAAAACTTTAGTTTTAGAGCTGGCCTGGGGATGCCATTCAGTCATCTATATCATTCACCATATTGGGCAACTATAGTTTTGTTCATGCATTGTTTATTAAATATATTACATAAATGAAAGTAGCAATTTTTAACAAAACCTTTAATTGCATCCCCAGCAAACTGTTACAACTGTTATTATTACAACACAAATGTGTACTGTTATTATTACAACACAAATGTCTATAGTCATTGTATTTATTTTTGTATTATAAAAATATAAGGGCATGGTATGTCCACAACATTTACATCGCTTGGAAGCTAATTAAATGACAATGCTGTCTAATTAGTTTGTTTTTTATTCTGTCTAAAGGATCTTATATCAACAAGAAAAAGTTAACCTGTTGCACTTGATTTTGAAGATATAGATTTGACACTTTTATCTATGACAATAGCATCATAACATTATTTTTATTGTAAAATATAACATCATTTTCTGTGACATTTTGATATAAAAAAAATTAAATGTGTTAATTTTTTTATCTGATAAGAAGATTCAAATTTGGCATAACTTTGTGTTATTGAGTCATTTAAAAATAAATCTGGAGTTGATTTCAACAGGATTTTCCACATTGTGTATGTAAACATATAATGTTTTTAATTCCCTTGGGATGCTACATTTTACAGCAGTGTTTAAAATGGCTTTAAGCTGAGGATGTAAGCTAACATTCTAATGTTTGGCATCTTTTTTTAGCATTCACATGTTTGGGATAAATTGCTCTATTATTATTTTTTTCAAAACTTTCACCAACTCTGTTTATTTAAAAGGAATTAACATAATTGAAAAAAATAATGTCCATACAGTTTCAGTGCTTTACAGCTTATTGTTCACAGCTTAAAGGATCCAGTTCCAGTAGGTAGTTTAGGCTGGTGGTCTGGTAATAAGCAGTGCCTTAGTAGAACAATGATTTTTCAAACTTATTACCAGCCAGAAAGGGGGAGGGCAGTGTGGAGCCATGAAGGAGTGGTAGCGACAACTGAAGCAATTTTCTTTCACATGCTAAGCTAGTAGATCATAATCATTATTCAGAGAGGATAGGGGGGTAATTGAGAAATTGTAACTAAAAGTTTGGTTATATTGAAGCTGCCACACGTGGTTGTTATGTAAGGGATGATGTACTTGTTAGGGATTAAGGCACCAGTCACCATGATAAGACTGCTCTCTGGTCATTAGCCATACATGTGTCATAGTAAATGGCAAATTTTGCCATCCCTAACACATTCTAGTCATATATGTTATCCATTCACAAAAACAAACATTTATTGAGTCTGTAAATCAAAGATTGATCTGACAGCGGTAAAAGTATAAATATAGATTAGCTAGCTCCTAGTGGAAACTGTCTGATCAAGATCAGCACTTTTTGCTGCTGAGTTTCTGGCAGTATGTTTTGATAACTCTATACTTAGCTCTTAGCAAATAATTATTAAATAGATTTTGTAGTGCTTATTAATACATGTAGAATGATAACGCTTATTCTATTGACAGTCTGGGAGACTGTACAGCACCAAGATGATGCGAGTGTTGCTGCGGGCAAAGATCCAATCTTTCCACTCATGGGGTATCGAGATGTTGATTGGTCAGTTGTACGACCAGAGTCGCAGTGTTGCCATGACAGCTCTCAGTATTCTTGATGAGGCTTGTGAAATCAAGGTAAATTTCCGAAATCAGGTGTAAGATGGGACGGGGAAATGTATGTGATACTGGTTGCATGACCAAAGTAGAAGTATTGGAAATAAATCTTTAAGTATGATTTTGATAGGTATTTGCATGCAACATATATTTTAACAAACTTACCTCTTTGCTTTAGCAACTTAGGACCTTTCAATGGCAGTTTCTTTTAAAGACAAATGGAAATACAGAAAATGGTGAAAAAATCTGACTTTTATAATGTCTGGCATCTCTCCTGGAGATCTGCATCTCACAATATTGGTATCATTGTATAATTATCACCGAATAGGAGAATCTGGAAGCCCTGGTAAAGATGAAGCCATCATTTCTACATTTGGGAGAGAAAGGTGTGATGATACTGTGTCGCTATATGTCCATCCCTCAAGGCTTCAAGTTCCTCACCGAGGCAAACTATACAATGAATGAACTGAAGAAATGGCACACAGTAAGTATACAGGAAATTTGGTTAAGAAAACAATGATTTCAGAAATCTTGTTAAAAGATTTAACAAACTGAGAAAATTATATATTATTATTAGTATTATTATTAATATTTTTACGTTTACTGAATATATTACAGTAACCATGGAAAGCAGTATCTGTGGATAATCATCATTTTCAGTGATTAGTCTTGTTTAAACTTAGATTTATCTTTTCATATTTATTAATTTTATAGATAGAAAAATGTGGAAAAATAAACAATATTAACTTACATTTGGTTAGGTGTTCTATATTAGAAACATGCCACAAAGGGCTATAGAATGTGCGCAGAATTATTGCAAGATTTTTACTGTAAAATTCAGAATGCACATCCAAACTTTCAAGTTCAGTCTGCTAGAAACATCAAGCTGTAGTTTACTTGGTGTTTCTGTGAAGACTTGCCTCATTTAAGGTTTAAAGGTCGCTGAAACAAGTAATTGTAAAGCTGATATCGATCTAAGTAGTAGTCAGGGTATGAATTTCTGTTTTTATAAGCAGCTGCTGGAAACATTCTTCCTGAAATTATTGATTGCGTACAAGTACACAAGAACGGTACACTAATCTGATCGAAGTTGGGCGCATGTTACCATGTTACAGCTAATTAATTTTGACACAGTGTACATGCACTACCAAAACATATTATGATAACTTCCAACAGGTATGTTAAGTAACTCCCACACAATCTGTAGCCCTTTACCGTAAATGTTTAGGAATTAAAAGAAGATCTGGTGTAGGGCTTTGCTTTTCTTTGATTTTTATATTTAAGCTATTTATATAAGCCTTTTTTATCACTGTTTAACTTTAACAAGTGCATTATCAAGTAAAGAGTGGGATCAAATTTATCCTTTCGTCTTTGCCAGTCCTTCAACACCCGATACGTGGGGGTGGTTGAGGAGATTCTAAATGAAGCCCTGACAACCTATGAGAAGACATATGAAGGATCCTACACCAGGAGATCATCCAGACGGTAAATACTCTTGCCATTCCTTATTCAACTACTATTCTGATATAATTTAATAGAGAGCTATTTCAATTATTGTAGAGTCGAAGTTATGCTCATTTTAAAAGTTTGTGTGCGAGAACTAGCAAGATTATATCTCCCAACTTAGGCATAAATAAAAAAAATGTAATGAAACTTTACATATATCTTACAGTCGATCAAACCTAATGCTATCATTAAGTTTCATAGTTTGAGAGTAGAGGGCATTTTATAAGAAATACAACCTTGATTCAACTAAGTAAATGTTAGTGCAAATACATGCAGATTTACGTTTTGAATGCTAGTATTAAAGAATTTATAAATCATACTTTCAAACACTTTTGAAGAGTTTAAGGGAGTATATCTGTCATTATTTTTATCAGTTATGTTTAAGCAGAGTTTTTCACTTACTGAAAAGCTTATTTATAATATATATTTTCATGTTAACACATGCAGACTTGCCATAACACAAGCCATAGTTGATGTATCATTCCAAGCACCTAAAATGCAGGAAGTCTATGATTGCGAATGCTTACATGTGTTACCATAAAAGGTAGTGCTTTTACATTAATCGTGTATAATTATTACAGGCGACAGAAAAAGGAGGCTTACGTTCCGACACATCTGTATGGCCAGTTAGTTCAGCATAAAGATGGCTTCCAGCTGTTGAGAAAACAGGTAAAATTATTTATTTTTAGTTGATAATTGCCCTTGCCGTAATTAAACACGTAACCTGGGGTATAATTGGGCACTTCTGATATAACAACTGTACCCTGGCTATTATTTTGACTAGCGGATTGAAACCTAGTATTGATATGTATGAAATATGCAGTTATTTTTTTTTTTTCACAAAAAAAAAATTTACGTTGCTATTGATACTTGGGAAACATCGGATAGGTAAAGGGTAATATTGGACTGTCAGATGGTACATCGGACCCCATATTTTAATGATTGGCTCCATGGAACACATTCTTGGTATAACTGAAGTACATGTCAATAACACCCTTGCTAATGCTCAAGCAAATATATGGGTCGTTCCACGACTGGTTGGCCCGGTGTCAAGATAATGTGACTGGGTGTGGTACCATGCCACTTGTTCACTGCATGCTATGCACAGTGAAGGCAGCACTATATCTGCTTCAAGTGGACACTGCCTTCAGATAACTTAAATTCTGTTGGTGGGATGATAAACCCAGTAAACAAACAAACATTTAATTACTACTTATCATTGAGGAAAATGTGGGTAGCTTTATGAATATTGCAATAAAACATTTTATTCAATAGGTCCATAACTTGTGTGCAACATATTCAGTTGAAGTGTCTTTGTTAATTGGCATACATGCATAAATTTCCAGCATATGCTGAGATGTTAAGGAGTGAAAGTCTAGGGAATGTCTAGTTTTATGGCTTAAAGCGTGGTTACAGTTTAGTCACTAGTCACTGTGTATTATAAGATTAGCCCACAAATTTATTGTTTATAGACATAAGCGTATTTCATAACACTTTGATTGAAAATAAAACCCACAAAACCTGACTTGATTATTCTACTCCGCCCACTGTTGCCTTTCGACTGGTATGATCAGCAGCCTCAGTCTGAAAAGGATGCATGTATGAAAGACTGTCTCCATCATTTCAAATCAATTTTCTGAATAATCCCTGTCTTTAATATTGTGTCAATTTATGACTTCAGAATTTTCAAAACTTATTTATTTTATTTGAATACACATTTTATTAAGCATTGAGAATGCATTTCTGAAATGCAGAGCCATTATGAAAATAAATTTTCAAGGCAGCTGTAAAGTAATGTGGGTCAACTTGACTAAACTTTGAACTTAAATATTGTTATTATTATTCAAACTCTATCCAGTTGTCAGTCACACTAAGACACTTAATTGACACTAACCTACTTCACCCATATGTACTCATAGATTACACTACAGACGTATCAACATAAACAGCAATAAAGTGAACAAAAATGTGAGCTGTCTGATAAACTCCTGGATGAAAAGCCAGTTATGTTTTCAACTGGGGTTTGTCGGACAAATTATTGAAAAATCTTGATTATGTTCCTGTATTTTTTTACATTCATAATTTTATGGTAATATGAATGTGAAAAAAATGTTTCAGTAACATGGACAGCTGTATATACATAAAAAGCACATATTATGTCAGTGGATGTTTTGTACTAATTTTGCCACCACTTCGAAATCTCAGCAGGTTCAAAGTTGTTGTGTTAATGCCTGAGGACTTGCATCAACCATTGACAATTGCTGCTGCAAACGGGCGCCACTTATTTTAATTTTTACATATATTGATGAAATGCAGCATAGAAAAACAGAAATAACTTCATTTGTACAATGTGTAGCATACGCAAAAAGAAGATTGATTTCTGAAGTGTCTGATAAACTCCTAGTGTCCGTAACAACTCAGGTTACTCTAATGGATGCTCCCAAAGTATTTCCCCAATTCAGTCTCCTCCTAATCTGAAAAATAAAACACTTTTTAACTCTTAGCATACCAAGCAATTGATTAGAAATAGGTGTGATCAGGATCTAACACATTACAACTGTCTCTAGCACTGTAGCAATGTACCTTTGCCTGTAGATGAAAGAAGATGACTAAGAATTAGTATGGGCTGTTAGCAAAATGTAGCATGGTTAGGATAAGTGCTATTTGTATAACAATATTATTAAATGTTGCATAACTATTTCTTGCAGACCTGCATAGAAGATTATTTCCACTGTATAAGATGCCAAGAGCTTAAGACGGATGAGGATGTTCTAAAACTGAAGACTGCAATGTGGGCTGTGGTAAGAGAACATCTGTTTGAATTTTGGGTCAAATCTTTTTGACAGATCAATGTGTATTTTGTTTGTTTTACATTGTTTTATCATCCATATATCACTCTTTAGAAACACATCCATTGCATAAAAAGTTGTTAAACAATATAAACCCAGCAGGAAAAGGGCTGAATTGTGTGTTGAAGGAACTTGTGCTCACGTGGTTTAGGTTGTTTTTATAACAATCACTTTGAATTGACTACAAAAGGTCAAGTCTTATTTGGGGTACTTATTATGACTAGAACTTGTAGTGCAGTCGCTAGAGCTCCAGGTACAAAAGTTGTTAAAATGGTTGTCGTAAGGCTTCCTTGTAAACTTAAGGGTAGTTCCATGACTGGTTTGCCCACTCAGGAATATGTGACAGGGTGTGGTATCATGTCAGATGTTCACAAAATGCTATATAGAGTTAAGGCAGCACTATATCTGCTTAAAAAACTCTGTCTCCAAATAAGTAAAAAACTGTTAGTGGGACATTAACCCAGCATACAAGCAAAACTTTTTTATGCAAAAAAGTAATTCATATGACTTTTGGTATGTCAATAAATCTACAGAGACGTTTCCATGTGTGCTTTTCACCAATAAAAGCTTGGAAATTGCCTTATTGAAAATATTTTATTATGGTGTCAGAGAGTTTTTTGTTTGTCATTTAACATTCTAATTATGATCTTCTAATGATTTTTTATTTGTAAGAGTAACATATTGCATATTGTTTTTATTTCAAGTACATTGAAGTGACCAGTTATGATCATTATAACGATGTTAGGCTATTTGGTGGAGACCCTAGACTAATAAAGTCTGGATAGAACGTGCACACAGCAGGTCAGCTGGAAGTCCTTCCTACATTAAGTCCTTCGGCCCCACACAGGGAGAGACTAAGCAGTCAGTGGAGTTACAAATCGGCAACTGCTATTACATACTAAGTTAGTTGCAATGTTTGCATTTCAGGGCCATATTGGTATGTCATCATGGGGGATATCTTGGCTGCAAGAAGAGAAGATCGTGATTGAGATTATACGTCTGGCAGAGGAGAGTGCAATCTACTCTCTCAGAGGGTAGGTCTTCTTTGTTTGGTAACATTATGTAAATACACATTTTTTTAAAGGCCTTTTTAGCTTGTGTGCCTACACAGCTTATCTGTCAAGCTTTAAAGACCTCCTATCTAAGAAGGCGAGTTTTTTTTAAGCTTCTAAGACAATAAAAAAGTTAATAACACAAAACTGTTAAGCTATAAATACCATCCAGCTGACTGAACTGTGTGTTGATGAGCATAACTCATCTGTTAAGGTCACTCAGCTATCAAGACAACCTAGCTATTAATACCATCTACTATAAGACCACTCTTCTATAAAGATCATCTTTAAGACAATCCATTTATTAAGACAATACACTTTATGACCCCACATCTATCAAGACCATCTAACTTTAAGATCATTCATTTATCCAGACCATCTTGCTTAAAGAGCATCCATCTATTAAGACCATCTAACTATTAAGACAATTCAGCTGTAAGGCCATCCATCTATCAAGTTATTGAATGGTAGAGCTAATTAACCAGTCTCGTGGGGGTATTTCGCCATCCTCCCCTACAGCTGAAAGGGGTCTTATACATCCATCAAGGTTGCTCTGAAGTACTGGTGAGAGGTAGGTTGGGGGTTGGTGTTAACAACACAATAAACACGTTATTTATGTACATACTCTTATAGAACTTAAAATATTTGTTGCACTTTTACTGCTTATAGCAACCATGTAATTTTTATTATAGTAAGAAAATAAATACACTGAAAAATAGTAAATAAAAATACAAGAACAGGTATGAAGGGTTAAGATTTATATTATATGATTTAACACTTTTTGCAACAATATTAAAGTATATCTGAAGCAAAAGATTACAACATATGTTCACCAGACTTAAACAACAAGTTAGTATTATGAATTTGATTACAGTTGCTGTAATTTAATACTAGACTGTTTTATTGTACTGCTTATTATTAACATGCATTTCCATTGACCATTACTCAAGGTCACAATTGCTTAAGTTATGGTCTTTTTTTAAATGTTACATATGTCAAAGAACACTTATTGTTGATAAAAAAATCCTGTTAATAATCAGTATTCATTAATATCTTTTCTTGTTATTACTGCTTATAACAAAGCTTTACAATCTACAAAACTAATAAAATACTGTTCAACTTGATATCTTTATTGTTGTTTATTTAATCCTAAATTAGTGTTTTTGTCAGAAAATCGCTGCTGAAAACAATTTCAATAAATACAATGGCATTTTCAATAGGTACAATCTCATTATCAAAGTCTTATATGGCTGAAATATAAGTATTTGACAAATGCTTTCAAACCGACATTTCTCGCATATTTCTGCCAAAAGATATTGAGCATAGTTAAATGTGAAATAATTCTTGCAGATTTTCGAAATTGGAACATTATCCATCACATTCATTTCGCATATCATCACTTGCTTGTGACCAAGACTTTAATTTATTATGAGTTGCACTTGGCTTAATTGCAGTGACATGTCTTTATCAGCCATGTATGGTTGCGTTTAAATCGCCACTTCAGTGTGCTATTCGGTTCAATAAATTAACAAGACATACTAGAAAAGTTGAAAAGTTTCCAGCTGCAAAGACCATCAAGCTATGTAAACAATATAGACAGTCTATGTGCAAACAAAATTAACTTTTGAACAATAATGTTTCTTCTATTATAATAAGTTTTTATTTTTAGGCAATTTTAGTAATGAACAATTCATTTAGTATAAATTACTCATTATATATTTGGCATGGTACATTATAAGTGAATTATCAAGTTATTTTAACAGTATTTTATTTTTAAAAAATAAATTTATTACAGAACTGCCTTTTACATCCTTGGAATGATGTCTAGTACAAGAGAAGGTAGTGAGGTTTTGTCTCAGTACGGCTGGGAGTCACGATGGAACACTCGTACTGAGCGTTGGCCAGTAGTTGAGGACCGACTGTCTTTATTAGAGGACAGTATGTCAGACACTCCCTCATTGGTCAGTCCACATGGAGGAGGGGCTAGGTTTGAAATGAACAGTCCTGGGGTGCTAGATTATATAATAGAGGAGCAGTTCAATCTCGCTAACACCAGTGGAAAGAGGAGGGAAAATAATGCAGGTGGAGATTTTAGCATAGGTGATGATGATGACGATGATGGTGCTGATAGTGAATCTGGGATAAATATAGACATTGGTGTAAAATCTGGATTAACATCATTCAAACATCCCAGGAGTAAGACTCTTTCACTAAATATAAGCGATGCCAAAAAATTTCAGACATTACCCCCAAGGTCTTTCAGAAGTGCCTCTTTACACTTTCCAAAAGAGAAGTTAAAAGCTCGAAGTACAGAGCATATATCAAAGAGTGTGAGTGGTGGTAGTAGTGTATTAGCACCTGTCGAAAGAAGCCATTCCATGAAATGGGAGGTGATATCTAGAACTCGACAAGATTCCTCAGTTAACAGTTCATCATCTGTGATACATAATCAAAATTCTAGTGCTCATGGTGACCGTAATGCACCAGTGATAGATGTGAATAGGGACAGTGAGGTTAAGTTGGAAATTAAAGACACTCAACACACAGTTTCTGGAATTGTTATAACAGATGAAGATTCTACAAAAATTGAAACTAACATTGAGAAAGAAAATCAACCATCTGTTCATAGAGATAGTAGAGCTGAAATAACTGTGTCAGAAAAAGAACATCCTTCAGTTCAGGAAGGAGAAGTATTAAAAATAACTGAACCGGTAAATGAAAGGTCGAGGGAAGTTTTCCCTGAAAGTGAAAAAACAAATAAACCTTCAAAAGCACAGTCAGAAAACATTGAAACACAACAGAGTGAAATTGAATCAAGAAATAATAGATTGACAGATTTTTGCGATACAAGTCAACAGGACAAGGAGATCACAGATACACATCAAAATTCAATTTGTGAAACTTCTAATCAACCTAGTTTTAAAAAGGTACCCACAGTTCAAATTCACATAACTGGTACTTCTTCAGTTGACTTGGGTGCCATGGAAGAGCAAGTTGATGTTTCTCAAGATTCGGGTGTGGAAATGGTAAATCTTTCAAATCAACAACAACCAACTGAACAAATGCCAAAGAGTTTCGAAAAAACAGAAAGTAAAGAAGGATCTTTGAGGAAAGCTGGAAATAGTATAAAAGGTGAGAGAAGTAGTAGCAGTGAGAGCTCAACTAGAACAACAAAAAGCAGAACAAATAGTTTTAACACAGACTCAGTTACAAGTGGTGTTGGATCTTATGACTCTGGCCATCACGGTGTCATAGAGATGCCTTCTTTAAGTCCGATTGCCAGTCAGGCTTCGCTGGACCTTTCAGAAGTTCAGCTTCGACCCAAAGTAAAAAAAGAGCTTAAGGATTTCATTCATCCATCAACAGCATTACGCCGTCTCTCCAACTTGACCAGAATACCAAGCCTAAAACGGCAAACAAGCCCTGGTTATCTTGGCTCGTCAAGATATTTTGATTTCTCAGATTCTGCAATATTATACACCACAGCTAGAGATGCCATTGGTTATGCCACTTTACGGTCTCTTATGAAGAATAGGACCTTAAGTTCGGATGTGGAGTCAGATTATGGGCTTAATAGTCTGTATGATATGGGAAGTATGACGAGCTTGAATAGGCGCCCAAGCATTGACAGATCAGAGGTTTCCGCGGCTAGACCCACAAGGTAGGGATGATAATTGATTGTTAATTGATAATTAATTTCTTGTCTTATAGACTGAATAAGTTGCAACATGATTTTAAATCTAATTAGACTTATTTTTTTCAATAACTTGACATGCCACTTTTTGTTTAGAACCATTTTTTTTGTCTTTATCTTTTTTTATATCCCACAACCAAGTAAAGCATGCACCTGGCACACTGAAAAGTTACTTAAGAACCAATGAATATAATTTAACTGCTTCTCGGCCCATCCCAAGGTAGTTCAATAATACAAGTGTTATTACTCAGTTGATCCTGCCAAGAAACATCGCTTCAGTGCATGAGATTTTCACACTTTACCACTTATGCCATTGCAGGTTCACTTACAGTAACTGTAAGGAAGTCAATAATTGCAACGATTTGTTTGATGCAAACAACCTAACACTGGATCATAAATAGTATACTTTAATTGTTAGTCAATTGTCTTCTGTGGCTAGTGTTTTTCACTTGGTTATTGTTATTTTTAAAATTGAATTAAACATAAATAAGTTGTTGATATCACCTTTGTTTAGAAGAAAGCATTCAGTATAAATTATTCAAAAATAAAGAAAAATGTGTCAAGGAAAACCAATAAATAAACTGTTTATAATATTTTATTTTTGGAAGTTCTATTTCATTTAGTTTGAATAAAATGAACAAACTGAAAATCTGCTTAATTTTATTGTAGTGTTATGTGTTTGTACTTAATTAATTAACTACATCAATGTAACTCATATTATTTGCAAATAATAAACTAAACCATCATACATTGCAATCATATAAAGATGAAAATTAACATATATAAAGTACAATATGTGATATAAATTTAGTATAATGAAATATTATATTACTCACAATAAAGCAAGTGACATTATTTTGTAATTGTATGAACTCACTAAGTAGGCTGGCCCTCCTAGCAAGGTTTTACTGTAAGGTATAATACATATTGTATATGTATGTTATGTATGTATTGTAATAGATGTATGTTTAAGTAAATAACATAACTTTATAATTTTTGACTATATTTTTGGGGAATTAAAAATTACTTGACAATGTAATATTAAATTTGAAAAATATCAACACAGTAGTGTGTATATATATACACACAATTCTAAATCAGTATTTCATTTTAAAAAATCAAACAGTTTTTTATGTTTAAATGAATTAAGTACATAAAAAGTAGCCTTTTAATTGTTGCAGAAAGCTTAAATTCGCTAAAAATAAAAATAAATTAACTTTATTAATAAACCTATTACCACACCTCCCTTTTTCAGCCTGATGCGTAACTTCAGTGGTATCTCACTAAGTGAGATGGACAGCTCGAGCTCGGTCCCGTCCCCCAAGGCCAGCCTCTATCAGCAGAGGCCCCACACAGGAGCTGCAGAGTTCATGGGTATAGCCTTACCTGTGGATACCAATATGATATTTGAGGTGAGTTTGTTGCGGGTTGAAACTACAACTGTCTCAGTATGGCTTGAATCAAAGTTTGTTGGTGTAACATAAATAAACATGTAAATCACTCAAGTGTACAGCTTATTAAGGGTCTTGATTGGTTCGTGGTCGGATTGATGTCAAATTGTGGATGGCTGATTATTGCAAAGAGTATCGCTTGGATGTTAATCAAGCAATAATATGTCAGTTAGGTACATGTCATTACCAATACATAAGTGACCATTATGAACTGTGATTGGCTCATATCAGGATTACCTGACTGATGATAAATTGATAAAATACCAACCAATATATTTTAAGACTGTTGGAAAATTGTAAACTCGTGACGTGATCTAATGAATTGTGTTAAGTAAAATAGTGACAAACAATTAAAAAGTCTGTAGATTTAAAAAAAAAATCGAGAGAACGTAGGAAAAACACAGGGCAGAAAATTGCGGTGACAGAAAATAGAAGATGTGTTGGTATTGTAGAGGAATAATGAATTATTAAGTAGAACGACAATAACAGAAAGTAATTACAAGTGATGTTGGCTGGACAGAGATCTCATTGTGTTTTCCAAAAATAAAAGAAGTTCTGGTATCCTGTAATAAAAAAGAATAGCCTTATACAATGTTTTGCATTTATTACACACGATCCTGACCAAAGCTGGATAGAGACATTCTTTAAGTAAATAGTTTAGCTGATTGCTCAAGCATTCTTATTTTTTTTATTGAATCCAGGTACATGAAGGTGAAGATAAGCGATCAGAATCCATTCTTGGTGCAGGAATTTCTCGACAATCCTCAGTCATCGCTGATTCCATGGACAACTGGTCTGAGAGGTCGGACAGTGGGCATGACAGTCTCAGACAGGATTTCACAGGTAAACACAGCACAGCTGAACACATATTCTTATTTTGGTCTCTTATGTTTCTGTATATTGCGTTCAGGCTGCAGCAAATACACTCATTTGGGTAGGACTACCATTAATAGTGAGTCTACACAGATATTCCTTTTGGGACTTGCTACAATTTTGGCTATTGTCTGTGCTCTCACCGTGCTCTCACTACTTGCACATGCACAGTGCTCTTATTGTTCTGATGTCATGTTAAGAACAAAGTGTATATACAAGTCTTCATCTGTTGTCTGTTTGCTTTTAAAACAGTCGAAATCATGCCCTGCAGGAAGGGGTGAAAAAGCGATATGGGCCTGAAAAGATAAATGCCCGCTTCAAGTGTACATCAGCCATGGGAAAATTCTTCTTTTTGCATATTGTATTCATTTGTACTATCTTGTTTGTTTTGTCGTGCCAATAAACATGTAAAAGGCACCTTGGGAGCATAATAATTGCCTTGTCAGCTCTGTACTGTCATAGTAAGAGTGCATTTAAATAAACAACACTATGTAAGTGTACTAGATGTGCCATATAAGATCATTAGAGAGACGCAGTGACACCTCGGAGACCACTGTACAATCTCTGGGCCACTGACAACCACAGCGATCAGTCTGTGACCTCTGTGCTCGCAGAATTCCTATGGAGTTGTCGAACTGCGCTGCTATGGCAACATTATGGTGGTACTGTGGTCCTATTTGAATTTATATTTAAAGTACATGCTGGCTCTTGGCATTCTCTTGTCTGCTGGGGATACCACTGGATTGCTGCTGTGATCATACAGCATCAAACATAGCATTCTGCATTGTTATTTCTTGTTGTTGAATTTGCTCCTCATGATTTTCGACAGCATCTTATCAAATCAGGTTTTGTCAGCCTGTTTTTGGTCACTGTACTAATAACAATATTTCGGTAAGATTTTTAAGGAAATTTTGTCTACATACTTTTATATAACCTTTTTCAGGGAGGGTATCTCGATCTCGTACACTGTCTTCAACGGACTTCAACCAAACACCATTGTCAAGTGAGCACAACTTGGAACTGTGTCTGCAGTGTATGACCATTCGCAGACAAGATCTCCCAGCCATCACAGAAGCTGGTGGGTACTGCGATAGTATTATATGCCCACTGTATAATCCCATTAGTTTAACATGACTAACAGAATAGTTTTTTAACACTGCACGGTTTTATTTCTTTTGTAATCTTTACAAAGACACTTACCATTATTTTATATTTGAAAAAAATCAGAAAAATCAAGGAATTACACAGTAAGACTAATAAGTTCAGATGTTACCACCATAACAATGTTTTAAATATAATTTTTAGTATATTCAGATATTTTTCAAGCCTATAGGTAACCATTTTCTATTGACACATTAGCATCACAGATATCTTTTTGCCATCTTTTTACTGCAGATGGTATTACTGAAGGCAAGCCAGAGACGGTCAATAAGAGTGTGCGGACCTCATCAATCCGGGATAGATCCAGCAGTATGAACGATCCAGTCACAGAATCATCAGGAAGTCAGACTAGTACCACTTCTGATTCTTGTAGGTTTTGTGTTATCTGCTGCAGTAATTAATTAACTATTTACAATTATATACTAATTAAAATGATACTTATTTGACTAATTTGCTAGCAATTACCTACAAAGCTTGCAAATTCAAATAAATGGGCAAAGACTTTGTTGCCAATTCAAAAGGTTTTTTGTCAGTAAAAGAACATGAATCTGGTGGTAAAGTTTAATAATTTATTTCCAGTATTTCTTATTGACCTATTTTGATTCTTAATAATTCACTGGCATTGATGAAGATAAAAAGGCTAAGTGCTGGAGACTCAGAAGGAAAAAGCACAAACTGCATATAAAACTTTATGTCCTGAGTAGATCAACTGATGTCTGTCAGCCAGCATCTGATTCTTGTAAGGACTGTTCATATAGTTTTTGTTTTATTTACGGATGGCAAAGTTTACGAAAAAGTAACTGATACACTTTTTCAAATGTTTGACAAAATAACCTGATCAATGTCACTTCTTAGTTTTCCTATTTAGAATCTCCTGGTGTAGATGTGCACCTCTTGTTGACTTTGGCATATCCTGCAAGGCTGTTGTCACATAACTTTGTGCAATAAAACATTTATGAAAATAATTAAAAAAAAGATAAATTAATAGTTAAGTTCAGTAGTGTGGTGATAGGAAAATACATTAAGTTGATAGTCTTGACATTTATTTGACATAATCAATAACATCATGCAAATGAACGTGTATAACTTTGTTGGATTAGGATTTTTTCTTCCTCAATAAATGGTAAATATTGGACTCTTTCACATACATTCTGAGAAATACATACATTATTCTGAGATGGGACACTCATATACTGTCAAGGTACACGTGAATAAATCAATCTCAAAGGAAGGTGAACGTTTTGATTAGGAGAAAGTTGAAGCTATGGCACACATGTCAATGTTTTTACCGCTTATTAAACCTAGAGTGTACACTCTGACACACTGAACTGTCATTCACTTGATAATTACAGGTTAACTGGGAAGGGATGGAGACGTCATTTCACCTAGCAATTTAGATAGACACTTGCAATAAAATGAAAAATCATAAACTTTATCTAACAAATTCTGTATATCAGTATTATGAGCAATTACAGATTTCTAAACCGGTTAACCTTAGCATGATTGGTTAACCAATTAATCAGTTAACTGTTGCCATCCTTATTTCAACAATACAATTCATGTCACAATTTATTGTTTGCTTTACTAGCTGTCTCCAAGAAGTTGACGTTGGAAACAACTGCTGGACGAACTCTGGTCCGTAAGGAGATGATAAGGTTTGTGATCAACCTTAGTAGCTCTGTGGGTGTCAAGGGTGCCGAACAGGGCCTTCTCAGGTATGTAGGTCAAAAATGTACTCTGAATAAATAAATGCATATTAAAATATTTTTATTGTCTATGTAAATTAAATATAATACATCATCTCACATGCCCTAACTAATTTGAATTTAACCCATGTGATAAAAAGGCCCACACAATATATTGTTTGTGATCATAATTTTTCCATTTTCCCAGCCTGAAACAGAAGTTTCCAAAAGCATTCCAGGACCTTTGTTTCTTCTCTGAGGTATCACAGCTGCTAGGCACATGTTCCTTCCGTCTCACTGCTCGGCGCTTTATTCAGGAGTTGTTTGACGATGTTAACATCACAAGGGTGAGATTTGCTAAAGAATTGTTATTGCTTCCATTATGTGTTTGTATACAAGATTTGTAATAGTTTAAAGTTCCAGCTTCACTTCTTGTTGATTTTTTTACCCAGTCACATGTTTAGTATCTGGATTTCCTCAAAATGACCAATAATTTGTCTGTTTGATGTGATTTATGAACACCTATGACAAATATATGGCAAGATTTCATCGCACATAAATAACAATTTCCACTGAAATGATTGACAATGAAATTGTAAAAGATTTTGACAGAAATAATAGAAGCAAATGGCTATCTGTTTTGTTTATAATTATCACTTATATTAAGCTGTTTGCTTACCCCTTTTTTTCCCCTCTGTATTTTAGATTGTTGATGAAGCAAGAGCTATTCTTGGAGTCGATGAGATAACAGACAAGAATGTCATGGATACAAGCCTTCCAGAAGATTTTGATGGCTTTGAGACCTTTACAGAGAGATGAGATCTTTACTTCTGATCTTCCTTCTCTTCTTCCCATTCCACAGCTCTAGAGAAATCTGATTTCTGTGGGGCCACATATCCCATAATTTTTAACTTAACCCCAATAGTGTGGGTACTCATTATAATTGACCCTTCCTCAGCTATTTGACAGACAAGCATTTTCCCAAAGTAGATATGACTTCCCCAAATGTTTGGGATGGCCAGTCCAAGGTTAGACAGTTGTAAGCGTGAATAAGTCATTACACATAAATAATGATTCAAAACAAGCTAATGCTATAATCAGCGATATTTAAATAAGCTAATTGGAAATGTTATATATGTAGGGTAAGTAGATCTGTGTATTTGATGCACACCCACTGCTCTTATGTTGTTGATTTTCTTGTATAGAGAAGAAAATAAACACAATGGACATTTTTTCAGAGACAGTTGCTATTGTGTTTTCTGACAATTTTATGTGTACTTTTAAAAATAATAAGAGATGATTCAAATTTACCCAAAATTTAGTAACACTTTATTAAATATTCATAGCAAGACCATGAAAAATACACCCAAACGATGTGGAATACATCAACATTCATATATTTATTTAAGATGTACCAGTATTTTATTCAGTTTATACACATATTTCTCTTTAAGAATCACAAAGTTTAATTCACAGAGAAACTGGATTTTTATCAAATATCCTCTAAAACACAACTGCGGGAATTGTCATTTCATACTATTTGTAAGTCGATCTGATTTGAAATGTTGAAGCAGCTAAAATGTAATTGCAAAATACACATATATTGCATATGTTTCAATGTAAATGATGCCATTTTGGTGATTGTTTGTCTAACCTGGTACAGTGAGGGTCAGTCACTGATTTAGCTGTGACAGTCTGAGGAGGGACCGTCATATCGAAACAACACTAACAAGTACTAGGTATAACAAGTTTGGAGAAAGGATAAGGGAGTAAGCAGAAACTCTAATTCTCTTGAGCTCTGTCAGCAGATTTACAAAGATTGTGCTAAGTGTAAGAACTTTGCTTGCTTAGAGATGATAAACTCTACATGCTACAGCAAATTGTATAGGACCAGAACAGCAAGGCCCCAATCTAGAACCTGTCTGATTAGGATATACACTGTTTGCTGCTGAGTCTCCTCTACTATGTGTAGACATGTGGGCAATGTATATGTATGAGGAAGACTACAACAAGTTAATATGACTCATTAACAAAATGTAACCCAACACTTCAACCAGATTTGTTTCTCATATATCATTATATATATTTATATAAAAAAATTCTTTAATGTATATATATATATATATATATATATATATATATATATATATATATATATATATAAAATAATTTTGTAATATATATATATAATACTTCTGGACAAGACAGTGTACAGTACCATGTGTGTTCAGAAATAAGGTGTGAATCAGAAATGTTTGCTTCAGTTTGCTAACATTTTCAATTATTCATGTTTGTATATCTTTCATGACTTGCTGACAACTACTGTAGTTTTGTTGATGTTTTTTTTGCAGTGTAGCACAATATTCCTTCAATATTCTAGCAGTGATATAGGTTCACTTACATAGAATAAGGAAATCAGATATTGCAAATATTTCGTGTATTCTGACAAATGTGTTGTTGTTATCATGCATTTGAAGGCTTATACAAGAAGACATTTAGTCTTGCATTTTTTCTTGTATTTATTACACAGGTGAATTTATTTTCATTTCAGGCAAAGTAGAATGTTATCAGGAAAATTAGTCTATACTTCATTAATTTTTTAATATTTTTCATTTTACATTTTGTATTCATAGATAATTAACCTTTAGATATACCTAATTTATAGTAAAATGTTGTTAAGCTGCTCATTTTTTAGCATTCAAATATACAGGTAGAGTCATTGATCAATAGATTATTATTGTTATTGTAAAACCTTACTTTTTCTAATATTTTATTATTAAGATAGAAGTTTTACAGTTATTAGAATATTTTATGTTACATTCTTTTATTATTTTATGAGCAAAGAAGAGTTCATACAAAATATCCAGAATGCAACATCAAGCTGATACAATCTTTCTATGTACCACATATGGATATCAATCCTACACCATTGTTACCTCATCATTTTTAACAAATAGTTTAATTTTTTTGCAAAATGTTACCTCAAAACTATGACTTTTTTTCTTTTAGTAGAATTTAACCTCAAAACCTTAGCATTACTTTTAGTTGGCTTAAATGTATTTTTATATTGTGTTTTTTTGGGGCATAGTCAGTGTGATGGTATTGATAAGCATGTAAATTCTTTTAAATATCAATTCAATCATCTAACTGACTGCCACTTTGAAAAATATTTTCTTAAAAAGTACCAAAAAAAAATGTTTGACAAAAGATTACGTTCAAAAAGTATCATTTGGGTTCATTACTTGAATTTTCAATTTTTAATTGCCTGTAAGTTTATGTGTGAAGTGATTTTGACAAATATAATCGAAAAGTTTGCCTTGTGACAAATTTAAGTAATTGAGTTTGTGTGACGTGGAACCTCGGCACTATATACAAATTATTTCATATTCAATATATGTGTTTAGCAGAAGGAAACACCATCATACTATGGCCACAATTTCTGTTTTTTCTCCATCTCCTTTTACTTACTTTCATTGTTCATCCTTATTGCTGACTACTATTCATAGTTGTCACAAATTCACCAAATGAAAGTAGAACAAGTCTACTACATGCCTCTATTGAAGAGATGCCAAAACCAGGTTCAAATTGCTCTTGAAAAAATGTTTGACTACTTCAACTTTGTTCTTTCATATTTTTATGTGTTAAAAGTATATGACATAATATTTTGAATAACCTTCTTTCTAAAAACAAATGCCATTTTATGCCTTTTTTTTTTGGTCAAGAATAATGTCCATAACTTAAGAACGAAACAGCGAATTTTGTCCTTTAAGCCACACATCAGCAAAAGTGTTAACTTTCCAATTCATTATTATGTTCATTGTAGCAAAAGAAAGTTGCTATTATAAAAGATAATCAGTGTGATGGATCAATCTGTTATTGTTATACTTATGTTTCTTTTTCTATCTTTTTTTTTTTGTTCATTTTATGTGCAATATATTGTTTGATTAAAGCTATTTTTGTTCATTATATATAGGTCAAACATTCTGTTGTAAGACATTTGGCTGTTCATAGCATTACATTATTTTCAGTATAATTTGTAAGCGGCATTGTCTATATAAAAAGGCCCTATATTCACAAAAGAAGTGTACACTGCTCCCATAAGGTTCTGTCTGCCAGTTGGTTCATGTGCTAATAAAAGAAAATAGAGAAAACAAACAGCACACAAACTTTTCCAACTTAAATTACTGCTTTCAGTTCAGTAAACTTTATGCCTTGAGCAATTTAATGGACAGAATATTGACCTTAAAAAAAATATGTACATGTCTTCCTGGAACAAAGTCTACTGAAGTTAGTTATGGAGTCACCCAGATATGTACCAGTAGTGCTTTGGTCAGTTATTTAAAAAAGTATTCTGATGACAACAAGTGAAACTAAAGATTGATATTTATCAACAGTGGACACATAGTACCTGTGTGGTGTGGATGGTCAAGTGGATATGTGCTCAGCTCTCATGCTTCATGTCCCACATGCTACTATTCTTTTCTCTTTTTTTTTAAATATTAAAAATATGATTTCATTTTATTTATTTTTGCAAAATAAATGTTGTTTTGTGAAGTTTGGGAAAAGTTAAAAAAACTGAAAAAGAAACTTGCAGCAGACAGGACCTTTAACTGGGTAAGACAAAACATGTAGTTGTCATGAAAAGTTTATTTTTTGTACTTACAAAACACTGTGATGTTTGAGATCCTTCAGCGGAAGATCATGAGTTTAATTAGAATTGTTTGATTAGCTAGTTCTATAAAAAAATATAAGAATATGCCAAACTCACATACTTTTTTTTCCTTATCATCCTTTGTTACTATTCTTGAAGTTTGAAATCAAACTTCTGTTACCATATATTTAATTGCAGATGTACATGTATAATCAAGTATTAATATCAATCCACAATATGCTCTAGTAGCAACATTACATTCTAATTAATTTGATAATATGTTAGCAAATGATTCATTGTAACAAAATTATAGACATTGGACATTTTCATCTTAAAAATCCACTTTTCATAAAATGATGTTAGGTAGATTTGCTCCTGAATCAGTCCTATTAGATTTGACAAAAATGTTGTTTTTATGTGTGTGTTTTTTTTAATTTAACTTCATTTTTATTGTTTTGAAAGTATGCACTAATTTGAATTACAGAAGAAAATGTGATCAGATAATTGTCATAAATTGTGTGGAAATGAACTCCTTACTTACTGAAAATAAAGAGTATCATTTTGATTGGTTGATTATTATGATGCAGGATGTTTAATTTGTAATAATCAGTTTATGAATGTTCTTGTGAAAGCCAACGATTTTTCACAGATATAGGAAACTTATTGTGTTGATAAATCTATGAGTTGAAATGTTTTGTATTTTGTTGTTGCCAATATCAGGGTGTGCTTGTTTGCAACATAATTATTGGAATATATTGAACGTTTACATGTATGTACTTTGTAACTAAGCTTAATTGCACTGTAATAGAGGTGTACATTTTATAATGTTTTTAATGTGTTGTTTTAAATCTTTTTTATATTAAAAATGCCCTTGCTTCTTCCCCCTGTTAACTCCTATCCTGCTAAGCAGGAATTATGATTGGAGTAAAAAGTGTAGATCTAGTTCTCCCAGCTCTTGCTGACAGCTGTCAGATCAGGATCTGCTTTGTTCCAGCTCTTGCTGACAGCTGTCAGATCAGGATCTGCTTTGTTCCAGGTCTTGCTGACAGCAATATTATCAGGATCTGCACAATTCCAGATCTCTCCAACTCTCGCTGACAGCTGTGATATCAGGAATTGCACTATCCCAGGTCTTGCTGACAGCTGTGGTATCAGGACCTGCACTATTTCAGGTCTTGCTGACAGCTGTGGTATCAGGACCTGCACTATTCCAGCTCTTGCTGACAGCTGTGGTATCAGGACCTGCACTATTCTATGTCTTGCTGACAGCTGTGGTATCAGAACCTGCACTATTTCAGGTCTTGCTGACAGCTGTGGTATCAGGACCTGCACTATTTCAGGTCTTGCTGACAGCTGTGGTATCAGGACCTGCACTATTTCAGGTCTTGCTGCCAGCTGTGGTATCAGGACCTGCACTATTTCAGGTCTTGCTGACAGCTGTGGTATCAGGACCTGCACTATTTCAGGTCTTGCTGACAGCTGTGGCATCAGGACCTGCACTATTCCAGGTCTTGCTGACAGCTGTGGTATCAGGACCTGCACTATTCCAGGTCTTGCTGACAGCTGTGGTATCAGGACCTGCACTATTCCAGCTCTTGCTGACAGCTGTGGTATCAGGACCTGCACTATTCTATGACTTGCTGACAGCTGTGGTATCAGGACCTGCACTATTTCAGGTCTTGCTGACAGCTGTGGCATCAGGACCTGCACTATCCCAGGTCTTGCTGACAGCTGTGGTATCAGGACCTGCACTATTTCAGGTATTGCTGCCAGCTGTGGTATCAGGACCTGCACTATTTCAGGTCTTGCTGACAGCTGTGGTATCAGGACCTGCACTATTTCAGGTCTTGATGACAGCTGTGGTATCAGGGCCTGCACTATTTCAGGTCTTGATGACAGCTGTGGTATCAGGACCTGCACTATTCCAGGTCTTGCTGACAGCTGTGGTATCAGGACCTGTACTATTCCAGGTCTTGCTGACAGCTGTGGTATCAGGACCTGCACTATTCCAGGTCTTGCTGACAGCTGTGGTATCAGGACCTGCACTATTCCAGGTCTTGCTGACAGCTGTGGTATCAGGACCTGCACTATTCCAGGTCTTGCTGACAGCTGTGGTATCAGGACCTGCACTATTCCAGGTCTTGCTGACAGCTGTGGTATCAGGACCTGCACTATTTCAGGTCTTGCTGACAGCTGTGGTATCAGGATCTGCACTATTCCAGGTTTTGCTGACAGCTGTGGTATCAGGATCTGCACTATTCCAGCTCTTGCTGACAGCTGTGGTATCAGGATCTGCACTATTTGCTGTTAAGTTTTAAGTCAAGGCATTGTTGCATCTAGATGCATTAAGATGAGTATGATTGAATATTTGTTATTTTTAGCATGGTTAGGGTCAAGGATATGTGTCCTACTTGCATTTACAGTTCCCTTTCTGTTTTCATGGGAACCCTTGGTGCATGTGTTAGTTGACCTCAGTGATATATCATCATAGTTCTTTATAGTTTTTCTTTTCTTTCTTTTTTACCTATGTGTTGCATATATCTGAACAGATACCTGTATTATTATCATGATGACTACAATGATTGATTCATATAACCTGTGAGAAATAAATTATTAATAAAAAATACAGAGAACTAAATGATGTCAGTTTTATTAAAACACATTGTGATTCCATTTATAAAAATACATGTTTCAAGCTATTCTTTACTTCTTGATCTGGTGGTAGTAGTTGTAGTAGTAGTTGTTGTCCTAGTTATAACTGTAGAAGTAGTGAGAGTAGTAGAAATGGTAGTAATACTAGTGAAAGTAGTAGCCATTGTAGTAGATTCGGTATTAACAGTTATAGTAAAAGTAGAAGTAAAAGTAGCAGAATCGGCAGTTTTAGCAGCTGCTACTACTTCGATTACTTTTTTACCCACACCACTTCAAGCTTTTACTACTGCCGGGCGCCCGTGGCGAAGTGGTAGAGTTGCCGATTTGTAACTCCTTTGATTGCTTACCCTCTCACCGCGTGGGTTCGAGTCCCGATCGGGGCAAAGGAATTAATATAGGAAGGTCTTCCAGCTGTCCTGCGGTGCGCCGGTGGTTCTACCTTGACATTTGTCTGGGGTTTCTCCATCAAAATAGGTGGACGTCGCTATAATGACCATAATTGGTCCCTGCGATGTATTTCAAAAACATAAACAAAACACACTACTGCTACTACACCATTTGCTACTGATAACAGTAATACAGGTTTTTTTTATATGTAACACCAACCCACAAGACCATATAGATTGCTATCCATATTATCAGATAACGAAGGCACCCTAACCTGAATAAAAAAAAAATAAAAAAAGGTTATGAATGCTATATCAGAACACACAATCTTCATATCATGTCGGCCTCTTAACAGCACTATCATATGGAAGCATTCGCTGTTATCACCGTCCCTTGTCTTATTTACAATGTAAACACAACAGACAAGAAAGGATCTTTTTTCTATGCATCCTACTTGAATCGTCTGTTTACATATCATTTTACCGCCACTCGTCTATTTGTCGTCTAACTGTAGGTTAATAGCGAAGGTTATGCGTTGATACTATATAGCCTCTTCACGGGGGACGTTTCAAGTGATAATTATTTCAAAATATTTGGAAAGATCGCGAATGCGGTTTCAGGCACGTATACGAAAAGAACATTGCTGGAAGGGCTCGGATTGTTTGGTTTATTACAAAATGAAATAGCAGCGCACCTTGTAAACGCCGTCTATATGCGCAAGTGCAGTAGATTTCTATGTAAGAAATTGTACAAACATACATTTATTTCTTAAAAGAGCTGCATATTGAAGGAACTATATTGTTCGTATCATACTTAAAAAACATTACACATACGGTTACAGTCGAATTCCTGGGCGAAGGTGCATGCAACAAACGATCGACAATTTAAGAGACATTAATTTTAAGCACACCTGATTCTCTATAATTAAAATATGATAATGATAACATGGTATAGAAAGCCTAAATAAATACAAAAGTGATTCGAAAGACTGCAATGACCTAAGTATATATTGTATTTATTTATGCTTTCTAATACAATGATAAACGCATTATAATGAAATGAACTTTTATTTTTATAAATGATTTTAAAAATGTTAAAAAAAGAGAAAGACTTGTTAAAAATAGCCAGATACAGCAAAGGTGCAATTAACAAAGAACATTTTTTATTGTCTTATATGTCCGCTATATGTGACACTAATGACACTATTATAATATGCGTTTCAAGAAATAAACACATTGTCCGAAAGCAGTGCTCATTTTGACTATATCTTTTTTAACACGAACATCAGCTGTATCATTGCATTTAAGGAGGAATGTAAATGGCTATAATGCGCGCAATGTTAAAAATCCTTCCAAAACGGCAACATAATACAATATTGGTTGTGAATCCCGTCGTTCTTTTAGTCTGGGACTGTCTGGTAAGAACATACAGAGAAAGATATTGTTTATTTTGGAGTCTTTTGTGATTGCGTTGTAAACAAAACATCACAATTACTCACGGGGTCTTTTCTTTCTATCTTCTTTTTATCTGCGGTTCATTGACATTTCTTCTCAAGACCAAACTAAATAAATGACAGGCAATTAACGTCAAACTATGCGCTTGAAGTGTCAAGTTCGTACAGCATTGATTTTCATGAATGTATTATAATCACTATTACTATCATCATTTATCTTATATTAATATTTTTATTGCTGTTGTAATTAGTGGTTGTAGCAGTAGCAAGCTCATTAGGAAAATGGTACATGGGTTATGTTTACGGATACACATAAATTAATTACAATACGGTATTTTTTCAATACATATAAATATCTTGCAACCTTGTGTATAGAGACAAATGTTCTTGTGAATTAATTTATTAATAACACAATGTTTATCTACATCATTTCGGCAATGAAACTTAAAAGCTTTAAATCAATTACATACAAATAATAATAATAATAATAATAATAATAATAATAATAATAATAATAATAATAATAATAATAATAATAATAATATTATTATTATTATTATTATTATTATTATTATTATTATTATTATCATCATCATCATCATCATTATTATTATAATTATTATATATGGAAAGACTTAAGGTAACAAATCCCTCCAGTGAATATATTTCCCAACGAAATATACCCATTATACAGTAACACGATCCTGTGTCTACATTATCGATTGCCATTTACGCTATTATTATAAGTTTTGGCAGCATTCTTATGTGACAACAGGTCTTGTATTTGAAATGTCACAAAGCAGATATGATTACATAGTCGATGATTTAATCCATCAGCATGTGATCAGCTCATTCAATCCTCCTGGAAGTCTGTTCGTGGACTGACCCACACCCAATACACTCTGTAATTGGCAGCTCTTCGCCTGCATTGCAAAGGCTTGGGCAAACATGTAGATCCAGGTCGTGTACACTTGTACCATAAGGATCCGTACGTAGATCCGGGTCGTGTACAACTGTGTCATAAAGATCCGTACGTAGATCCGGGTCGTGTACAACTGTGTCATAAGGGTCCGTACGTAGATCCGGGTCGTGTACAACTGTGTCATAAGGATCCGTACGTAGATCCGGTCGTGTACAACTGTGTCATAAGGGTCCGTACGTAGACCCGGGTCGTGTACAACTGTGTCATAAAGATCCGTACGTAGATCCGGGTCGTGTACAACTGTGTCATAAGGGTCCGTACGTAGATCCGGGTCGTATACAACTGTGTCATAAGGATCCGTACGTAGATCCGGGTCGTGTACAACTGTGTCATAAGGATCCGTACGTAGATCCGGGTCGTGTACAACTGTGTCATACGGATCCGTACGTAGATCCAGGTCGTGAACACTTGTATCATAAGGATCCGTACGTAGATCCGGGTCGTGTACAACTGTGTCATAAAGATCCGTACGTAGATCTTGGTCGTGTACAACTGTGTCATACGGATCCGTACGTAGATCCAAGTCGTGTACAACTGTCTCATAAGGGTCCGTACGTAGATCCAAGTCGTGTACAACTGTGTCATAAGGGTCCGTACGTAGATCCAAGTCGTGTACAACTGCATCATAATGATCCGTACGTAGATTCGGGTCGTGTACAACTGTGTCATAAGGGTCCGTACGTAGATCCAAGTCGTGTACAACTGTGTCATAATGATCCGTACGTAGATCCTGGTCGTGTACATCTGTGTCATACGGATCCGTACGTAGATCCAAGTCGTGTACAACTGCATCATAATGATCCGTACGTAGATCCGGGTCGTGTACAACTGTGTCATAAAGATCCGTACGTAGATCCAAGTCGTGTACAACTGTGTCATAAGGGTCCGTACGTAGATCCAAGTCGTGTACAACTGTGTCATAAGGGTCCGTACGTAGATCCAAGTCGTGTACAACTGTGTCATAATGATCCGTACGTAGATCCGGGTCGTGTACATCTGTGCCATAAGAGTCCGTACGTAGATCCGGGTCGTGTACATCTGTGCCATAAGGGTCCGTACGTAGATCCGGGTCGTATACAACTGTGTCATAAGGGTCCGTACGTAGATCCAAGTCGTGTACAACTGTATCATAAATATCCGTACGTAGATCCAGGTCGTGTACAACTGTAACATAAGGGTCCGTACGTAGATCCGGGTCGTGTACAACTGCATCATAAAGATCCGTACGTAGATCCGGGACGTGTACAATTGTGTCATAAAGATCCGTACGTAGATCCAAGTCGTGTAAAACTGTATCATAAGGGTCCGTACGTAGATCCGGGTCTTGTATAACTGTGTCATAAGGGTCTGTACGTAGATCCAGGTCGTGTACAACTGCATCATAAAGATCCGTACGTAGATCCGGGTCGTGTACAGCTGTGTCATAAAGATCCGTACGTAGATCCAAGTCGTGTACAACTGTGTCATAAAGATCCGTACGTAGATCCGGGTCGTGTACAACTGTATCATAAAGATCCGTACATAGATACAGCTCGTGTACAACTGTATCATAAGTGTCCGTACGTAGATCTTGGTCGTGTACAGTTGTGTCATAAGGATCCGTACATAGATCCAGCTCGTGTTCAACTGTATCATAAGAGTCCGTACGTAGATCTTGGTCGTGTACAGCTGTGTCATAAGGGTCCGTACGTAGATCCGGGTCGTGTACAACTGTATCATAAGAGTCCGTACGTAGATCTTGGTCGTGTGCAACTGTGTCATAAGGGTCCATACGTAGATCTTGGTCGTGTACAACTGTGTCATACGGATCCGTACGTAGATCCTGGTCGTGTACAACTGTGTCATACGGATCCGTACGTAGATCCTGGTCGTGAACAACTGTGTCATACGGATCCGTACTTCTTGCTGAAGAATAAATCTTCTCAAACAAGTTGTGAGCAAGTAACTTAGAAATTGGAGAGAAAAAATATTAACAACTGAGAAATGTTAATGAAAGAAAATGAAGGAACAGATGCCCCTAGAGTTATGACCATGCATAATATTTAGATGTATGCTAAATAGATGCATTGACAGTTAACTATAGGCCTACTTTAATTGTTGTCTGGAAGAATTGCATTCGATTATCAAATGAGTTATTATGTTTGATATTAACATTTAATTAATATGGTATATGGCATCACTTCGGTGACCCATATCTATGACTAAAATTAAAAAAAACAAAAAAACAACAACAACAACAAACACACACACACATAACATCACGTAGCAATTTCGATACATTCCTCATTTTCTCATTTTATCTGGGTTTTTATTTCATTTAATACTTTTGTTCTATAATTAAAAAAAATATGTATCGATCGAAACTGCAAATAAAAACCAGTTGAATATATGCATTAAAGCTACCTTTCTTTCCCAATGTTTGACTACACAGGTACCCAAACCTTGCTTTTGACTAACATGGTGTTACATCTTTTCAAATGTTGTCAATCCACTTTAAAAACTATTTGAATACATACTGTACGATGGATACCATTATGGACATGGTATTCCGACTAATGGTGGGCAATTTAGCGCTTAACTGTTGGCCTGCATGTGTCGCATTGATCATACATACAAGCAGGTAATGTAGACCCAGATGACTGATGTAAGCTGTCTTATAAGGATCTACACTGTAATATTCTATATGTCTTATAGCCGTTGATTGCAGTTAATTAAATATCTATGACATAAGTACGAGTAGTATTTTAAGCAAATTAAGCACGATAAGGGCTGAATGCTATTAGAATACTCACTGTACGATGGACACCATTATTGCAATGGCAGTCCGATTTAGCGCTAAACGGTGAATAGCTGTTAGCTCATTGTCAGCGATGTTATCGTGTGCTTGAACAAGACGATGTGCGAAGATAGAACAGGGGCTTTCAAAGACCCCAGAACCGATGATTATCATTTATTGTGATAGCACATAGGCAGAAAGACCTGCTCGTCTTATGAATACTAAACGAGAGGAAGTTTTAAGTATCCGAGAGGTAATGTTAGGGCTAGTAAACGAGGCCGTAGAAGTTGGCGTGTATGTGTGTTAAATATTATGTATTGATTGGATATAAAACGGGCTTTAATGATAGAAGATGGATCCTAAATTTTGAAAAACATTCGGAACGTAATTTCTAATATACGAGCGGCAGATGAGTAAATACTATAGAGGCAATGGTAAATGAATAATGTGGGGTTGTGTGTTGGATTAAGTGTATACTTGTGCGATATTTTCATCGAAAACGGTTAACATAATCGTTCTGGATAAAATAAAAAAATAAAAAATGTGAATGGATCTAAGAAAAAAAGGATGTAGTACACAGAGCTAGTAACTTACACACTTGCGGCTTTAAAGAGTCGAATGTATTCTTAGATTATTAGTTTATAGAAATTGGTAATTGTGTTTTTAATTTAATATTGAATATATTGTTGAAAATAAAACAAAATATCAAATATAACGTTTCATAATTGACTACTCTATGAATGGTAGTTTTAAAATCTCCAAGTGTATGTTAATATAAGTATGTAAGTAAAGGATATTACATACAATACTTGTGAAAGATAATCGGATATGATGCTGTGTTTAATATAGATTATTTTTATCCCGTTTTAGGCAATAGATTTATGTATCGTAAATTTTTGGGAAAAACGTTTTTTTACTAAAACGTCTATTTTTATAATCCACATTAACAATGATAGATTTGCCTACTATAAATCGGTTAGCCTTTAGACAAATTTCCCGAACCTTTTGATATTCAGCGTTATTATACGTTATATATAGGTTGTCCATTTTTTGTATAAGTATTTGTCGATTATGTGCGTCCGATAAACCGGTGAATAGCATTGTTCACTAAAAGCATCGCATTTCAACCCAAACTAATTAATTTTTTATACAAAGAACTGTGTAAGTAATGAATTCGACCATAGAATGAAGATATTAATATTGCTCTTATCTGAATCAGGATGACAGATCTATATAATGTGGTGCATCGGTTCAGCATGTTTAATAATGCACTGAACGTGCATGTTATAGACGAGCTCGAAATCTACTGTGCGTCTTTATAATTATTTCACAGGTCTTCATCTTGATTTTCATAGGCTGGCTAAATGCAGATATATTAATCTACCATACGCTCTAATACTAGACAATATTCTGTAAGTGATGAAGCAATTATTTCAAAAGGCTTAACAAAATGTATTTTTAAATTATTTAAAAATGATGGTAAGATATTTTCAAAACATTACAACATATGACTAGTTTACGTCATCTTTTATTATAATGCTCTTGGTGATTTTTGAAGGTAGTCGATGTCTTAATAGCAAATCAAATGAATATAAGCAAGTACTTTTGGTATTTTCAAGCACATTCAAACCTGTAGTCTTCATGACATTAAACATAAACTCAAACGCTCTCTCAAGACAGTATAACAGTGTATTGACGGAATGGCATATTTAATAAATGTAAAATACACTCAAATTCTTTAATCCCAGGAACTATTTCCGTCCGTGAATTTATTGACGGAATGCCATATTAAAATGTATATGAAGAAATATTTCAAATTCTTAAAAGGCAGGTACTAATTTCCATTCGTGTATCTATTGACAGAATACCATATTTAATAAATGTCTTGTTTATTATGAAATCACTCACATCTTTTAATGACATGAACTAATTTTCGTTCGTCAACTAATTGACGGAATGCCATATTTAATAAATGTAGAATTCAATCAAATTTTTTCATGCTAGTAACTACTGCTTTTCGTTCGTGTATTCGTGTTAGTTCAAATTGCTTGCTACCCTTTTCAACATACATCAAGCCAATTTTCACCAAGTACCTGTATTTTAAGGTCGTGTTTAAATAACGGCTTTGTAGAGCAGTGGCAATATGTCGTTTTATCGTCAAAGAACTGTTTTCTTTTGTATTTAAACCGTGCGATAATTCAGAAAATCACCCTGTAATCTTCTGTCAGAATGTACACAATGAGTGATCGACCAAATTATAAGCGGCCCACTTCCCTGCCAATATTTTTGGCATGTCTTTGTATTTTGCCCGAAAGTTTTGCGTGGCATTCTAGACTTGTTGTCCATATTGGGATCTCGTCATCAGGATTTGTATTATAGACGCAAAGCTTGCCATTTTCTCAAAGATCTTATAACCACATGTTTTAGTAGTTATTATTTTAAATATCATCATCATTATCATCATCATCATCATCATCATCATCATCATCATCATCATCATCATCATCATCATCAATGAACATTAATAATATTCGTCGCGTTCCCATCATCACAACAACAGCATAGCTAAAAGCAGCAGCAGTAATAGCAGCAACCGTCACCACAGTCAGCTTCTTGCACAATCACCATTGTCATCAGGAACAACAAAGGTATGCAAAATATACCTACAGAAATGAAACATCTTGTAAAGACATACAATATCATACAGCTAAAATATGATCTATAGATTGTTGTCATCCCTTTCACGGACATGCTAAAAGTAACCAGATTTTAACTTTATTTGAGATGCATGTCATACATTGGTAAAGGAGGTACTGATGACAACCAGCAACAAATAGAGCAGCCCATGGTCATACACCTACCGGGCAACATAAAGTGCAGCCCATGGCTATACACTTCCCGGGCAACAAATAGTGCAGCCCATAATCATACAGCTCCCGGGCAAAAAAAGAGCAGCCCATGATCATACACCTCGCGGGCAACAAAAAATAGTGCAGCCCATGGTCATTCAGCTCCCGGGCAACAAATAGTGCAGCCCATGATCATACAGCTCCCGGGCAATAAATAGTGCAGCCCATGATCATACACCTCCCGAGCAACAAATAGTGCTGCCCATGGTCATACAGCTCCCGGGCAACAAATAGTGCAGCCCATGATCATACACCTCCCGGGCAACAAATAGTGCAGCCCATGATCATACAGCCCCCGGGCAACAAATAGTGCTGCCCATGGTCATACAGCCCCCGGGCAACATATAGTGCAGCCCATGATCATACAGCTCCCGAGCAATAAATAGTGCAGCCCATGATCATACAGCTCCCGGGCAACAAATAGTGCTGCCCATGATCATACAGCCCCCGGGCAACAAATAGTGCAGCCCATGATCATACAGCTCCCGGGCAACAAATAGTGCAGCCCATGATCATACAGCTCCCGGGCAACAAATAGTGCAGCCCATGGTCATACAGCTCCCGGGCAACAAATAGTGCAGCCCATGATCATACAGCTCCCGGGCAACATAGTGCTGCCCATGATCATACAGCCCCCGGGCAACAAATAGTGCAGCCCATGATCATACAGCTCCCGGGCAACAAATAGTGCAGCCCATGGTCATACAGCTCCCGGGCAACAAATAGTGCAGTCCATGGTCATATAGCTCCCGGGCAACAAATAGTGCAGCCCATGATCATACAGCTCCCGGGCAACAAATAGTGCAGCCCATGGTCATACAGCTCCCGGGCAACAAATAGTGCAGCTCATGATCATACACCTCCCGGGCAATAAATAGTGCAGCCCATGGTCATACAGCTCCCGGGCAACAAATAGTGCAGCCCATGATCATACAGCTCGCGTGGGAGGTTGGCTGATCTTACTCTACACCGTTTTAAGCTGTTCGTTTCTGATCAAGTCGTGCTGGGTTAAAGCAATTCATTGATGTAGTATGGTAGTAGTATGGACACTTATTATAATTGATTGTTGCCACGCATTTGCTCAACTACAAACAATACTGATTTCATACATCTTTTTCAATTAGCAATAAAAAAAATATAACATAATAAAGTTAGACGTGGAATTTTCAACACAGTTATTTAATATATTTATAAAATCTGATGTTCATTTATAGTCACGCAATAAACGCTGCATTTGAAAAGTAAGTTTTTGATTGGTAGATGTTGACTTTTCTCTAATTAATTCTGGAAATAATGATAGCGGGGTTAGAATTTAACTCTTCATTCTTGTTGATTTATAGTTTCTTAGTAAGTTTTGTTTCCGGAATTGGCTTTTGTAATCTTTATTCTCGCTTTTTTCAACGATCTTTTGCAGTGGCACACTGATGTTTTATGGAAGATGCGAACAAGTGAAGTTTTTATTGTTACTAAGAACAAAACTTAATAGGCAGTTGCAACACTTAACAGTATGTATAATGTGTGATTCCATATTCCATCAATGTTTCTCAGTAGAATGAAAGAAAAATATGCTGAATGGAAGCAGCTAAATTTTGCAACCCGTTTCTGGCTTAAAGATTCGGCGTGGGACAAATCGATGTAATAAATGATATCAGAAATAAGAAAAGCACCAATAATAAGTTAATAAACAAAACATCAACAAGATGAACAGCAAAAGTACCCGCAACAAGCAAGCGCTTACGAAACAGCAGCAACAAGAACAACATGGTGTAAAACTTCTTCACCTGAATTAGCAAACCTGATATGGTGAAATGATGAATGGACACGTGATCGAAACTACATAAAATGTTGGTTGAAGTTTATATTATTAAAAAAAGTGACATTCGTGGATCTCATATTACGAATATGAGCAGAACTTTACAAAGGAATAGAATATAATTAAGAGGTGAAGCCACACCTTAACTACACGCAGGCTTCATCCACTGTGGGGTCAATACCGGCCAGTGTAGGGCTATATCCGCGATGACACGATTTGGTTATCCTCCCAGTACAGCCCCTTCAAGGGACGGTTCAAGGACGGGAGCTGCACCAGCTCCTCTTACCCCCAGAAATGGAGCAATACATACAGCACAAAAGTAAGTACTAGATGGATTAGTTATATGTTGATGCGTTAGTTTATTATTTCCACCATCGAGTATAATCGTTAAAGGTTTTCACGTGAAATTGATTTGAAAAAGAAGAAGAAGAAGAAGAAGAAAAAAACAACAGAAAAACTTCACAAATCGTCCCAACATAATATATTGAAACAACAGAGTATTATTATAAACAATGTTGATAATACGACTGTTATTATGTCCGTGGGTTTGTATGTCTTCTATATGTTTGATAGCCAATATATATGAGTGTGTGCGTAAATTAACTAGGAAAGCATTTTTTCTCTCTATTTCAGTCTTAATTTTTGCGGGGTGTGAAATAAACCAAGCCTTATTTTCTTTTGTTTGGTAACATGTTCTAGATCTTTGACTTTATTAAAATAACATGTCAACGAAAGTGCACTTCTGAAATCTTGTTCGCACACAAAAATAAAACAAAACCATTTTCACAAATCTCCGTCGGTCCATATAAAAACCAATTAAATGAGGCAAAATACAACAACAATGACTTAAAATCCTTCTATGACGTAAAACCAGCCAATAATAATGCATGTTATCTCTCTTCCTTCGATTTTTGGGTAGCAAAAATCTCGCAATTGCACCAAATAATTCTTCACAAGGTAAAACACGACCGAAGAGGGGGCAAGTTGTTAAGTTGAAGTTAAATCTCCCAGCATGTGTTATCCTGAATAGTGACGCTCCAGAGGCAAGTATTGCCTGTCTTACATGCTGGAATGTGGCCACATATTGATTATTTGATGACTTTTCACGACGATTTACCGGATCTGGGTATTTTCGATAAATCTTAAATACACAAACGGCCAGATAACGCCTCTCCTCAATATTGCGAGCGACAAATGATGTCGCCCACAAGGCTAGTTTCTGTTTAGTTTACCTAAAACTAATAGAAAACAGTTTCATGTTGTTAACATTACTTTTAAAATTCTAGCATTGCACTAATTATGATCACAAATCAAAAACCATTTTTGTGGAAGAAGGGCAGGTATATTGCTCTCGTTTTAATGTTTTGTATTGTTGTTCGGAATAAGGCAATTTTGTCCAAACAAAAGTCTTCACATTTTTGGTGAGGTGATGCCCGTTAAAAGTTTTTTTAGCGACAAGTTCTACTATTGAAAATTGTCGTGAGCATTTGCATATACATGTTTTATCCTTTATTCTTTCATTTGCCACCCGTGGTCTTTAAATTAGTAAAAGTAATTCCCCCAAATAAATATCTCTGACATTTATCATTATTGACGTATAAGTTTTGATAGTTGAGCTTGAAGAGTACTGATGTTGGAGGGACGTTTCGCCTTTTCATAAAACACAAACAACAACAACAAAAACAGGCTCTCGTATAAGCGCATTGATTCTTCCTATCACCTATACATTATCAAGTGACCTATATGGTGTCGCCCAAATGTTTGCTACCCAGCTGTGAATAAGCCTAATCTCTGAATGATGCAAACGTACCGAACTGTCATTCCAAACAAAGACAGTGACGTCGGCTGATTTTAGTCACCTCTTTACTTTGACACTTCACAACTAATCAATTTGGGGAATTTGTGCTTCCGCATTGTAAAATAGGTCTGTGTATCAATAAAAATATTTATTTTACTTTATTTTCGGAAATAAACGTGTAAAAATAGCATGCAAAATGTCTTATACACATGTATCACCGTCTTTGTTATTGTCAAAATAGTTCGTGCCTCTAACCCCCTGAGCACTGGCGTAGACACATAGTAAAAACCTCGTTGATATCGATGAGCTCTCTCGTACAAAACTCGTTCGTATCGATGAGCACACTATTACACTGTCGGTTCATTAGTTTTTTGTGTGCAATGAAAGAGAAAGATAAATGCGTAGGTGGATGAGGTCAAAACTCCACTAGACTACACATAATTCAAAATACATTATTTATTTAACTTCAAAGTGATTTAACATTTACCCACTTCAAATTACGCGAACAAAGTTTAAGTTCACATGTATTATTATAATAACATGTTACTTGTTAAAAGTTTGTTTTTTTTTTTTTATAGTTTATACCAATAAGTCGGGATTTCCCGTTTCCAGATTCCGATTGTATAAGCTGCACCATTCAAAATAAGCACGTGTTTCCTGATTCCTGATGATTACACATGCATAACATAAGGCTGGATCTTTGAGAAAAAGATGTTTACTGGATCAAATTGTATCAATATGTGTTTTACCAAGGACAAAAAAGAATTTGTTTCCTAATTCTGATATTTTAACACGTTAAAAATGTAAAGTTGGAGATTGCGAAAAAGCATATTTTTTTCAAATTCTAAACTCTTGTATAACTTAAAGCGCAAAATTTAAAAGTAACCCGAAACATCTTAAAGGCTAAGTTTGAATGTTATTGGGAATACGAGCCTTGATTTTGAGCTAACTATTATTTTTTTTTTTAATTCTTGTTGGTTTGTAAAAAAAATACAGCTTTCAGTGCTTCTTTGCTGTTTTATGTTTTGAAAAAAAAGCTGATTGGGTTGAAACGTCAATGAAGAGTTGAAAGAGACTGTTCTATTAGATTCCATATCGGATTCATATCTACGGAGGATGGCATATAGTTGTTCAGTTTGGGTTAAATGAAAAATGTATACCGTGATATAAGGTAGCAATCTCTCGATAGCAGATAACATGGAGCGACCTTTTACGTCTCCTCCTTTGACCATTTTGTACTTTAAGAATAATAATTACTTCGTGTAGTTCGCTGACCGTTAATATATTCATGCAACTGGTGGAAAGCGAATAATCGACAAAAGCAATTTGACACTACAAACCTACCCTTTGTTAATTGCTTTCCCGCAGGCCATATAATAAATAATGGGACTAAGTAAATATAGTTGACTCATATTCAAAGACACAGTAATATATGTACATATAATGGACACTTTTGTTACAGTTAAGTTCGTGAATGTTGTTAAGATCAATCAAACCGAAATATTCTTCACTATCAACAAAGACAGTCCAATTATATTCATTTTGAAAGAAAAATTATCGCGTTTTCAATTTCGTTACTTAACAGCGAATGGTAAAATTGTTCTCTAACTTAATATCTATTATATCCAATAAAAGCTGGGGAATGCATTAACTGGACCGTGGAACCTGTAGCTAAACCATTTTTTGCCTTTTTATATCAATTTAATCTGACTGGCGATAGTTTAACACCATAGCATTACAACTTTTTTGCATTAAGTATTTACAATAAAGCAACATTCAAATATATTAATAAACAGTGATATGTGAATATAGGTGTTTAGAAAATAAATCATGGCAGAACTATGATTGAGCTACTGGGTATTTCTAATTTTTAATGACACATGTAGACATTTCCCATTATTGAGTATCTTGTTGGTGAATTCTTTCATTTTGAGAATACATTGAATGTTAAATTTCTTGATTGTAGTACAGTACGCTATAACAAAATTAAGCAGAAATAAGGTCAAAACTTGCATATACGTACATGTTTTTGTTGTGACTAACTACTTCGTTATTAATTTAAGGTAATTATATAGTTCCAAAGTAATTTTGCTAAGTAGTCAGACGTTTGTACGCAATATCATTTCATTCTTTTTTTAAATTAATAACACGTTATACGCGTTTATTCCTCCAATTCCGCAATGAAGATTAAAGCTGTCTTGGTATAAAACAACTCCCAGTATAAGTTCTTGATATGAGCCTGATGTTAACGTTTGAAACTAAGCTTTACAATAAATTGTTTCTGAACGGAACTTATGTCGATTAATGTCAATTAAATACATGTAGTTATTTTAAAATGAAATATTAGAGGTTCGAGCTCAGCTAAGGGTTGTCAGAGCCTGTAATAAAATGTCTTTTATCCTTATGGCAAAAAGATAAGATAATATTATAAAAATAAAACTTTAATATACTATATAACATAACAGTATATGCAATGCTCTAAAGGATAAACATTAATAGAACACAAGGAAATTTCAATCCCGAATCAATATTCATATATAAAACATCTCTCTCAACGTATGACGACAAACAAGAGCGCACAATTCAGTTACACAAATACACTCATTAATATCATACTGCCCTCAGTTCAATGCTAAAGGCTCGTTTTGAACATAAGATGTATAGGTTTTTACATTAGAACAAACATACTTACAAAGTGTACTCCAAAAATCCAAATGGTTCTTTATTTCCACAAACACTTTCTGCCTGTAATTGATTTGTTATGGGAAAGCATGCATACTCACCAATGAAGATAAAGTGCCCTTGACGGCTTACCCTCTGTGTAAATAATAAAGATCTTGGTAAAATCGAGCGTTCTTATAAATTAACATGAATAAACTTTCGATTATGATTCATTTGATTTCATTTGACATAGCGAAAGTTAAGGTTAAAATCGAACATAGAGCTATAAAGAGAATAGAAAGCGATGAAAGAACACGGGCCCATTCTGTTTTAATGACATGCTGTGATCCCTGAATCATGTAATGGATAAATTATTGCCTTAACGCCGGGGGATTTGATTTAAATGTCGTGGCTTTTTCTCTTCTTTATCAGGGGGGAAGTTTAGGTAGTGGGGATGGTAGGACACATAAACAAGTGGTTTAGACAGAAGTTAAGTGTTTGGATTTGAATATTTCGGATAATTGTATGATAACGCGACTGGATTGGAAAATAGTGTCGTCGTGGCTAGAGGATTGACTTGCTAAGGGATATGTTGGGGATATGTAAAATTGTTAAATGTTTCTTAAACGTGTAGTGTAACTTTGCTAAACCGTGCATCAAGGATTTAAAAAAAACACACTAAAATTCTGGGGGAAAATGAAACTCTGTGTATTAATGGTTAATGCATAACAAGGATGTAATTTACTGGGCAAATTAATAAAGTAAATGTTTTTGGTCGTTTATTTTGGATTGAAAAAGGAATAACAGCATGCCTTTCCATAGAAAGTACATTGTATATACAACATGTCTAACTTAATGTTGCTTTAAAATGTTTATTGAATATTCACGTGATACAACATTATACTTGACATAAAAGAAGAACGTGTTAAATGATCGTCTGTTTTTCTTTACCTGTTAATGAATGGGGCAATTATAATATAAACCATGAATTTAAAGTACCACTAGAAATTTGACACACTTAACACAACATATAAAATGCAATATTCACAATAGTTAATGAGTTAATGATGGGATAGCCTGATACACACGATCAATGTCTACATCACAATGATTTGAGGGTTTAACTACGAGAAATATGTGTTACATATATTATACAGGTGCAATTTACGGATTGATGATACAAACATGACGTGACTGGATGTTGTAGTTTGTCACGTGTTTACGGAATGTTGTCACATAAAATACTTCACTGTGTCGGTTATATTGTATCAAAAGAAATGTTGTAGTGTGTAATGGGGAATATATTGGATTGATAATAAAATGGATTTTAAACTGTGACTATCTGCTAGAGTATCGCTATCTATAATATACATGTAGTCGATCATTCGACGTCTGGCAGTTTACACAATGCCTCTTCGAAAGTCGAAAACCTGCACTGAGTTTACAAGAACAAAAAGGTAATAATTACTTACTAGACCTTTTCATTATTAAATTATATGGTACCATTATGCTTCTAACTAAGCTGTGTTCAAGTGCCACATTGGCCTAGTTTTGAAAACTGTGAAACACTAGTTTTAGGAATATTCTTAAGATGCATAATAATTTCTTATTTGTCAGTTTAATCACTTATAAATGTAAATACGTACAGGTTGCTGATATGCTTGTTATGTTTTTCTATATGAAAAACAAAAAACAATAGTTATTTCGGTCCTAATCATTTTAAAATATTTTATATTTTATAACTAGTGTTAGTGTGGCTAAAAGATTTACTTGCTATTAGTTATGTTGGGGATATTTTAAATTATTAAATGTGTCTCCAACGTGTAGTGTAGTGTAATTTTGATTAAACTGCATCAGGAATGTGACAGCTTAGATTGTTTCAAGCAGGAAGCATTTAAGCTAGCAGGTGGTGCTTGTGTATTCTAACCTGTGAATAGATACTAAATCAGTAGAACAGAAGTTGCTAAAGTTTTAGGCGTGATTTGACGCCAAACGTAAATATGTATGTATAAATATATTTATTGATATTATCTGTTAATTGTTTTCTAGTATTTGTATATGTGTTGATCTGACTATGTAAATACAATTGCATTCAAATGCATGTCCATGTACACGTTTTTGACGATGTTACACTGATTATAATTGGCGCCGCTTTGAAGAGAGGGGTTCAGAGCGGTGCCTGTTATAAAATGCATTTTTATGGCGACGATAGTGCAGGTGGCAAAAGCAGACATCACAGCTGTTCTGTGGGACCTTTATTTGAGAAAAGAACTGAGTATTCCGTTTTTTAACATTTTAGCTTTCAACAATAATGTGTAGCTTGAAATAAAAAAAAATGTAACTGACAGTTATAGGAATTCTCAGCTGTTTGGCGAAGTATTGTTTAAACAAAAGAAACTAAGTATACCGATGTTAGCAATGCAGCTTATTAATACGGATGTAACAGAGAACGAGGAAAACAAATACCGTATTTCCCATCAGAGTTATGGTTCGTTAATGTCAAATTATGTAATTAATCGACAGTGTAGTAGAGTGTTTTGTTCCCACGGGAGACATCTTCTTGTTTTAAAGTGCATGCTCTCAAAGGCGCCTTGGATGTCACATATCCTAGTTTTTTCTTATAGAGTTCTCTAGCGCATCACTCAATACGCTAGTATTATAGTATTTCATAGTTACGAGAATATTCGTATACATTTCCGAATAGGTTGTCTATGATCGCATCAATTCTCAAATGTTGATGGAACAATGATTTGGTTTAGGTAAAGTTTGGTATGTATCGGTGTATTGACATCTTTAGTGTTTTTTGTATCTGTAAATAAATTGATCGTAAATTACACACATTCTTTAGAAATTTATCAAAGATAAACACATTCATTGACCGTTGTTGTAGGTTTTTACTTTCGTGCAAAATAACCATGTACACATTTATTATCTTTGTTCACATAAACAATCTTTGATATGACATTCAGTGGAATTTGGTGACTTTTTAATTCGACTATTTTGTATAATTTATACCGTTTATTTAATTAGTTGGTAGATTGGTTACATTTTGTTAACCACTCCGATAGGTGCGTGGAAGTCCACGACCAATTAGATCACCCCTGTCCACAACGTACATACATATGCATTTATTATATCATATATGTTGTAAATACAAATAAATAAAAAAGTTTATGACTAATAAAGACAAACTTAATATTGAGTGTCCTCAGAAACGAATAGTGAAACACAAACTTTTTCTGTTAATTGAGGCATAAAGCCAATCGCCAACACACATATATTGTAGGTCGTAGTGTATCCTCGTTCAGTGTCTCAATTATAAAATGAACGACTTTAATAACACTCAGCTTTCCATAATTTTAATACCAGTGACACTTGCCAATGCAATTTACTCGTATTATTTGCAATCATTCCCTCACATTTTATAATAACCATGTGCCATGCTTATCAATCTGAAACGTACATACACAATCAAATGACAACCTTCTCTCTTCAATATCCTATACCTGTTCCCGCAACAGTTAGCCGATGCGATAAGAAATACTTTACCAACCTGGTGAAGAGAAAATTGCAAAAAAAAATATTTTTGAAAAAACAATTATAGTTTTATGTACGCATGTTGCATCTGGAAAAAATAAACAGTTCAACCATAGTTTAATTAAAGATGTAGAAGTTTTCTTCAGTTTGTCATATTCTTTCAATTTCAGTGAAGTTACGTATCCTGTATCAGTAAATATTTAATACAGACATTGCAGGTCATACCTGACTGTCGGGCCCCATATAAACATCTTTATAAATATTTCACACACATGCAAAGAAGGGTGTATACATAACCATTAAATATATATATATATATATATATATATATATATATATATATATATATATATATATATATATATATATATATATATATATATATATATATATATATATAAGGATAAAAATAGTTTACGTTGGCCCTAAATGTTTTTATTTCATGAATAATACAAGATATATTTGAAGTTTTTAGGTTTTCATATATACGCCCATTTCTTCATAAATTGTTTAATCACAAAAGAAGCTTTGTTTACATTGTTTTATTGTCATTTTTGATTTGTGGCTTCAACATTTGAGGGCATGTGTACTTTTATCTTGTACCGTTGCCCTCTTCAGCATGTGTCAGCTGTGCATAGGTCAAGACAGCTAAACAATTGCGAAGTTATGTCATGGTCTTTTTAGATTCGACTTACCGTGTATATTTTATTAGTGGAAAATATAGAAAAGTCACGCAAAATTGTATTGCAAGTTATGAAAACTGTTATTAGAAAAACAAAATGTATGTCATGCATCAATCAAAATATTAAAAAATCTGATTTTATCTGTTTGAATCTTCTTTGAACAAGACTTAATGGTAGAAGAAGTATTGAATAATATTAACAGGAACAAACTTAACTAATAACAGATAAACAGTTCATCACCTAAAAATTAAACTATACAGTCATAAAAATAAAACATTGTGTGCATACAACGAAATGTCAGTTCCGAATCAATATTAATAAAACATTTCTCAATATAGACGACAAGCAAGTGCAGGCCATTTAGTTAAACAAACACACTCATTAATATTATTCTGCCGTCAGCTCAATGGGCAAGGCTCAATATAACATCGGATGCATAGGTTTTTACATGAGAACAAACATGCTTACTTGAAAAAATCCAAATGGTTCTTTATTTCCACAAACACTTTCTGCCTTTAATTGAATTGTTCTGGGAAAGCATGCATACTCACCAATGAAGATGAAGTGCCTTTGACGGCTTACCCTTTGTGTAAATAATAAAGATCTTGGTAAATCGAGCGTTCTAATAAATTATCATGAATAGGCGTTCGATTATGATTCATTTGATTTCATCTGACATAGTGTAAGTTAGGGTTAAAATCGAACCCAGAGCAATAAAGAGAATATAAAGCGATGAAAGAACACAGGTCTATCCAGTTTTAATGACATGCTGTGATCCCTAAATCATTTAAAGGATAACTTATTGCCTAAACACCGGAGGATTCGATTAAAAGATTTTGGCTGTTTGTGTTGTTTCTTTATCAGAGGGAAGTTTTGGTAGTGGGGATGGAAGGACGCATAAATAAGCAGTCGAGACAGAAGTTAATTGTAAATGATTTTCTGGTTAATGAAATGATAAATCATTAATTCGATACAACTTGATCGGCAAAATAGTGTTAGTGTGCCAAGATTTATCATCGCTAGAAGTATCAAGCAAATGTTTTCTGCCGACTAATCTTGCTTCAAATGTGTTTTAAATGTACAAGAAACTAATACTCAACTCCAAATTGGTCTGTGCTAAAAGAGTGTGTCTTCAAACGATGACGAACTGATCTTTACCATTGTCCGAAAGTTTTCACCGTGTTTAAAATCAAATTAATCGGTAAAGATTATTAAATTCTTTCACCAGTAAATGGATGTATCAACGATAAATTTATCAATGTATTTAAACTGACGCATGAAATACGAAACACTAAGCATAGCATTTTTTTATTTATTATAATTAATAAATTGATCATGGCAATTTAGCAATATTTATTGTTCGTAGAGATCAATGAATACATCATGGGAATCCTGCAAACTTAAATACTAGAAATGCACGTAAGCGTGTTGAAAGAACACCAAATAATATGCAGGAACAATCTATGCATAGGATGTCGTTTGTACTCGAAACAGACAGCAATGATGCCGAAGTGAAGTGATTGGATGAAGTATGCTGTCACGAAATGGTGACAGTTAGTATTCTGTCACAATATGGCGACGTGTAGAATCATGTCACGAGATAGCGACATGTATATTCTGTCACGAGATGGCGACATATAGCATCCTGCCACGAGATAGCGACATGCGACATGCAGTATTCTGTCACGAGATAGCGACATGTATATCCTGTCACGAGATGGCGACATGTAGTATTCTGTCACGATATGGAGACATGTAGTATCCTGTCACGAGATGGCGACATGTAGTTTTCTGTCACGATATGGAGACATGTAGCATCCTGTCACGAGATAGCGACATGTAGCATCCTGTCACGAGATGGCGACATGTAGTATCCTGTCACGAGATAGCGACATGTAGTATCCTGTCACAAGATGGAGATATGTAGTATTCTGTCACAAGATGGCGACATGTAGTATCCTGTCACGAGATAGCGACATATAGTATCCTGTCACGAGATAGCGACATGAAGTATCCTGTCACAAGATGGCGACATGTAGTATCCTGTCACGAGATGGCGACATGTAGTATCCTGTCACGAGATAGCGACATGTAGTATCCTGTCACGAGATGGCGACATGTAGTATTCTGTCACAAGATGGCGACATGTAGTATCCTGTCACGAGATAGCGACATATAGTATCCTGTCACGAGATGACGACATGTAGTATCCTGTCACGAGAGGGCGACATGTAGTATCCTGTCACGAGATAGCGACATGTAGTATCCTGTCACAAGATGGAGATATGTAGTATACTGTTACGAGATGGCGATATTTAGTATCCTGTCACAAGATGGAGATATGTAGTATACTGTCACGAGATGGCGACATGTAGTATCCTGTCACGAGATAGCGACATGTAGTATCCTGTCACGAGATGGCGACATATAGAATTCTGTCACAAGATGGAGACATGTAGTATACTGTCACAAGATGGCGACATGTAGAATCCTGTCACAAGATGGAGATATGTAGTATACTGTCACGAGATGGCGACATGCAGAATTCTGTCACGAGATGGCGACATATAGTATTCTGTCACGAGATGGCGACATATAGTATTCTGTCACGAGATGGCGACATGTAGTATTCTGTCACAAGATGGCAACATGTAGTATTCTGTCACAAGATGGCGACATGTAGTATCCTGTCACGAGATGGCGACATGTAGTATCCTGTCACGAGAGGGCGACATGTAGTATCCTGTCACGAGATAGCGACATGTAGTATCCTGTCACAAGATGGAGATATGTAGTATACTGTTACGAGATGGCGATATTTAGTATCCTGTCACAAGATGGAGATATGTAGTATACTGTCACGAGATGGCGACATGTAGTATCCTGTCACGAGATAGCGACATGTAGTATCCTGTCACGAGATGGCGACATATAGAATTCTGTCACAAGATGGAGACATGTAGTATACTGTCACAAGATGGCGACATGTAGAATCCTGTCACAAGATGGAGATATGTAGTATGCTGTCACGAGATGGCGACATGCAGAATTCTGTCACGAGATGGCGACATATAGTATTCTGTCACGAGATGGCGACATATAGTATTCTGTCACGAGATGGCGACATGTAGTATTATGTCACAAGATGGCAACATGTAGTATTCTGTCACAAGATGGCGACATGTAGTATTCTGTCACAAGATGGCGACATATAGTATCCTGTCACGAGATGGCGACATGTAGTATTCTGTCACGAGATGGCGACATGTAGTATCCTGTAACGAGATGGCGACATATAGTATCCTGTCACAAGATGGCGACATGCAGTATCCTGTCACAAGATGGCAACATGTAGTATCCTGTCATGAGATGGCAACATGTAGTATCATGTAACGAGATGGCGACATGTAGTATTCTGTCACGAGATGGCGACATGTAGTATCCTGTCACGAGATGGCAACATGTAGTATTATGTCACGAGATGGCGACATGTAGTATTCTGTCACGAGATGGCGACATGTAGTATTCTGTCACAAGATGGCGACATATAGTATCCTGTCACAAGATGGCGACATGCAGTATCCTGTCACAAGATGGCGGCATGTAGTATCCTGTCACAACATAGCGACATGTAGTATTCTGTCACGAGATGGCGACATGTAGTATTCTGTCACGAGATGGCAACATGTAGTATCCTGTAACGAGATGGGGACATGTAGTACACTGTCACAAGATGGCGACATGTAGTATCCTGTCACGAGATGGCAGCATGTAGTATCCTGTAACGAGATGGCGACATGTAGTATTCTGTCACGAGATGGCGACATGTAGTATCCTGTCACAAGATGGCGACATATAGTATCCTGTCACAAGATGGCGACATGCAGTATCCTGTCACAAGATGGCGACATGTAGTATCCTGTCACAACATAGCGACATGTAGTATTCTGTCACGAGATGGCGACATGTAGTATCCTGTAACGAGATGGCGACATGTAGTATTCTGTCACGAGATGGCGACATGTAGTATCCTGTCACAAGATGGCGACATGTAGTATCCTGTCACGAGATGGCGACATGTAGTATCCTGTCACAAGATGGCGACATGTAGTATCCTGTCACAAGATGGCGACATGTAGTATCCTGTCACGAGATGGCGACATGTAGTATCCTGTAACGAGATGGCGACATGTAGTACACTGTAACGAGATGGCGACATGTAGTACACTGTAACGAGATGGCGACATGTAGTACACTGTAAGGAGATGGCGACATGTAGTATCCTGTAACGAGATGGCGACATGTTGTATCCTGTAACGAGATGGCGACATGTAGTATCCTGTAACGAGATGGCGACATGTAGTACACTGTAACGAGATGGCGACATGTAGTACACTGTAACGAGATGGCGACATGTAGTACACTGTAACGAGATGGCGACATGTAGTACACTGTAACGAGATGGCGACATGTAGTACACTGTAACGAGATGGCGACATGTAGTATCATGTCACAAGATGGCGACATGTAGTATCCTGTAACGAGATGGCGACATGTAGTACACTGTAACGAGATGGCGACATGTAGTACACTGTAACGAGATGGCGACATGTAGTACAAGGTAACGAGATGGCGACATGTAGTATCCTGTAACGAGATGGCGACATGTTGTATCCTGTAACGAGATGGCGACATGTAGTATCCTGTCACAAGATGGCAACATGTAGTATTCTGTCACGAGATGGCGACATGCAGTATTCTGTCACGAGATGCGACATCTAGTATCCTGTCACAAGATGGCGACATGTAGTATCCTGTCACAAGATGGCAACATGTAGTATCCTGTCACGAGATGGAGACATGTAGTATCCTGTAACGAGATGGCGACATGTAGTATTCTGTCACAAGATGGCGACATGTAGTATCCTGTCACAAGATGGCGACATATAGTATCCTGTCACAAGATGGCGACATATAGTATCCTGTCACAAGATGGCGACATGTAGTATCCTGTCACAAGATAGCGACATCTAGTATTCTGTCGCAAGATTGCGACATGTAGTATCCTGTCACAAAATAGCGACATGTAGTATTTTGTCACAAGATGGCGACATGTAGTATTTTGTCACAAGATGGCGACATGTTGTATTTTGTCACAAGATGGCGACATGTAGTATTTTGTCACAAGATGGCGACATGTAGTATTTTGTCACAAGATGGCGACATGTAGTATCCTGTCACAAGATAGCGACATCTAGTATCCTGTCACGAGATGGCGATATCTAGTATCCTGTCGCAAGATGGCAACATGTAGTATCCTGTCACAAGATGGCGACATGTAGTATCCTGTAACGAGATGGCGACATGTAGTATCCTGTCACAAGATGGCGACATGTAGTATCCTGTAACGAGATGGCGACATGTTGTATCCTGTAACGAGATGGCGACATGTAGTATCCTGTCACAATATAGCGACATCTAGTATTCTGTCACGAGATGGCGACATGCAGTATTCTGTCACGAGATGGCGACATCTAGTATTCTGTCACGAGATGGCGACATGTAGTATTCTGTCACGAGATGGCGACATGTAGTATCCTGTAACGAGATTACGACATGTAGTATCCTGTCACGAGATGGCAACATGTAGTATCCTGTAACGAGATGGCGACATGTAGTATTCTGTCACGAGATGGCGACATGTAGTATCCTGTCACAAGATGGCGACATATAGTATCCTGTCACAAGATGGCGACATGTAGTATCCTGTCACAAGATGGCGACATGTAGTATCCTGTCACAAAATAGCGACATCTAGTATTCTGTCGCAAGATTGCGACATGTAGTATCCTGTCACAAAATAGCGACATGTAGTATTTTGTCACAAGATAGCGACATGTAGTATTTTGTCACAAGATGGCGACATGTTGTATTTTGTCACAAGATGGCGACATGTAGTATTTTGTCACAAGATGGCGACATGTAGTATTTTGTCACAAGATGGCGACATGTAGTATTTTGTCACAAGATGGCGACATGTAGTATTTTGTCACAAGATGGCGACATGTAGCATTTTGTCACAAGATGGCGACATGTAGTATTTTGTCACAAGATGGCGACATGTAGTATTTTGTCACAAGATGGCGACATGTAGTATTTTGTCACAAGATGGCGACAAGTAGTATCCTGTCACAATATAGCGACATCTAGTATCATGTCACGAGATGGCGACATCTAGTATCCTGTCGCAAGATGGCAACATGTAGTATCCTGTCACAAGATGGCGACATGTAGTATCCTGTCACGGGATGGAGTCATTTAGTATCCTGTCACGAGATGGAGACATTTAGTATCCTGACACGAGATGGAGACATTGAGTATCCTGTCACGAGATGGAGACATGTAGTTTCCTGTCACGAGATGGAGACGTGTAGTATCCTGTCACGAGATGGCGACATGTAGTATCTTGCCACAAGATGGCGACATGTAGTATCCTGTCATGAAATGGCGACATGTAGTACACTGTCACGAGATGGAGACATGTTGTATCCTGTCTCAAGATGGCGACATGTTGTATCCTGTCACGAGATGGCGACATGTTGTATCCTGTCACGAGATGGCGACATGTTGTATCCTGCCACAAGATGGCGACATGTAGTATCATGTGATGAAATGGCGACATGTAGTACACTGTCACGAGATCGAGACATGTTGTATCCTGTCACGAGATGGCGACATGTTGTATCCTGTCACGAGATGGAGACATGTTGTATCCTGTCACAAGATGGCGACATGTAGTATCCTGTCACGAGATGGCGACATGTTGTATCCTGCCACAAGATGGCGACATGTAGTATCCTGTCATGAAATGGCGACATGTAGTACACTGTCACGAGATGGAGACATGTTGTATCCTGTCACAAGATGGCGACATGTTGTATCCTGTCACAAGATGGAGACATGTTGTATCCTGTCACGAGATGGCGACATGTAGTACACTGTCACGAGATGGAGACATGTTGTATCCTGTCACGAGATAGCGACATGTAGTACACTGTCACGAGATGGAGACATGTAGTATCCTGTCACAAGATGGCGACATGTAGTATCCTGTCACGAGATGGCGACATCTAGTATTCTGTCACGAGATGGCGACATGTAGTATTCTGTCACGAGATGGCGACATGTAGTATCCTGTAACGAGATTACGACATGTAGTATCCTGTCACGAGATGGCAACATGTAGTATCCTGTAACGAGATGGCGACATGTAGTATTCTGTCACGAGATGGCGACATGTAGTATCCTGTCACAAGATGGCGACATATAGTATCCTGTCACAAGATGGCGACATGTAGTATCCTGTCACAAGATGGCGACATGTAGTATCCTGTCACAAAATAGCGACATCTAGTATTCTGTCGCAAGATTGCGACATGTAGTATCCTGTCACAAAATAGCGACATGTAGTATTTTGTCACAAGATAGCGACATGTAGTATTTTGTCACAAGATGGCGACATGTTGTATTTTGTCACAAGATGGCGACATGTAGTATTTTGTCACAAGATGGCGACATGTAGTATTTTGTCACAAGATGGCGACATGTAGTATTTTGTCACAAGATGGCGACATGTAGTATTTTGTCACAAGATGGCGACATGTAGTATTTTGTCACAAGATGGCGACATGTAGCATTTTGTCACAAGATGGCGACATGTAGTATTTTGTCACAAGATGGCGACATGTAGTATTTTGTCACAAGATGGCGACATGTAGTATTTTGTCACAAGATGGCGACAAGTAGTATCCTGTCACAATATAGCGACATCTAGTATCATGTCACGAGATGGCGACATCTAGTATCCTGTCGCAAGATGGCAACATGTAGTATCCTGTCACAAGATGGCGACATGTAGTATCCTGTCACGGGATGGAGTCATTTAGTATCCTGTCACGAGATGGAGACATTTAGTATCCTGACACGAGATGGAGACATTGAGTATCCTGTCACGAGATGGAGACATGTAGTTTCCTGTCACGAGATGGAGACGTGTAGTATCCTGTCACGAGATGGCGACATGTAGTATCTTGCCACAAGATGGCGACATGTAGTATCCTGTCATGAAATGGCGACATGTAGTACACTGTCACGAGATGGAGACATGTTGTATCCTGTCTCAAGATGGCGACATGTTGTATCCTGTCACGAGATGGCGACATGTTGTATCCTGTCACGAGATGGCGACATGTTGTATCCTGCCACAAGATGGCGACATGTAGTATCATGTGATGAAATGGCGACATGTAGTACACTGTCACGAGATCGAGACATGTTGTATCCTGTCACGAGATGGCGACATGTTGTATCCTGTCACAAGATGGCGACATGTAGTATCCTGTCACGAGATGGCGACATGTTGTATCCTGCCACAAGATGGCGACATGTAGTATCCTGTCATGAAATGGCGACATGTAGTACACTGTCACGAGATGGAGACATGTTGTATCCTGTCACAAGATGGCGACATGTTGTATCCTGTCACAAGATGGAGACATGTTGTATCCTGTCACGAGATGGCGACATGTAGTACACTGTCACGAGATGGAGACATGTTGTATCCTGTCACGAGATAGCGACATGTAGTACACTGTCACGAGATGGAGACATGTAGTATCCTGTCACAAGATGGCGACATGTAGTATCCTGTCACAAGATGGCGACATGTAGTACACTGTCACGAGATGGCGACATGTAGAACATGTCACAAGATGGCGACATGTTGTATCCTGTCACGAGATGGCGACATGTTGTATCCTGTCACGAGATGGCGACATGTAGTACACTGTCACAAGATGGCGACATGTAGTATCCTGTCATGAAATGGCGACATGTAGTATCCTGTCACGAGATGGCGACATGTAGTACACTGTCACAAGATGGCGACATGTAGTATCATGTCACAAGATGGCGACATGTTGTATCCTGTCAGGAGATGGCGACATGTTGTATCCTGTCACGAGATGGCAACATGTAGTACACTGTCACAAGATGGCGACATGTAGTATCCTGTCATGAAATGGCGACATGTAGTATCCTGTCACGAGATGGCGACATGTAGTAGACTGTCACAAGATGGCGACATGTAGTATCCTGTCATGAAATGGCGACATGTAGTACACTGTCACAAGATGGCGACATGCAGTATCCTGTCATGAAATGGCGACATGTAGTATCCTGTCACGAGATGGCGACATGTAGTACACTGTCACAAGATGGCGACATGTAGTATCCTGTCATGAAATGGCGACATGTAGTACACTGTCACAAGATGGCGACATGCAGTATCCTGTCATGAAATGGCGACATGTAGTATCCTGTCACGAGATGGCGACATGTAGTACACTGTCACAAGATGGCGACATGTAGTATCCTGTCACGAGATGGCAACATGTAGTACACTGTCACAAGATGGCGACATGTAGTATCCTGTCATGAAATGGCGACATGTAGTATCCTGTCACGAGATGGAGACATGTAGTACACTGTCACAAATGGCGAGATGTAGTATCCTGTCATGAAATGGCGACATGTTGTATCCTGTCACAAGATGGCGACATGTAGTATCCTGTCACGAGATGGCGACATGTAGTACACTGTCACGAGATGGCGACATGTAGTACACTGTCACAAGATGGCGACATGTAGTATCCTGTCATGAAATGGCGACATGTAGTATCCTGTCACGAGATGGCGACATGTAGTACACTGTCACAAGATGGCGACATGTAGTATCCTGTCATGAAATGGCGACATGTAGTATCCTGTCACGAGATGGAGACATGTAGTACACTGTCACAAGATGGCGACATGTAGTATCCTGTCATGAAATGGCGACATTTTGTATCCTGTCATGAAATGGCGACATTTTGTATCCTGTCACAAGATGGCGACATGTAGTATCCTGTCACGAGATGGCGGCATGTAGTACACTGTCACGAGATGGCGACATGTAGTACACTGTCACAAGATGGCGACATGTAGTACACTGTCACGAGATGGCGACATGTAGTACACTGTCACGAGATGGCGACATGTAGTACACTGTCACGAGATGGCGACATGTAGTATCCTGTCATGAAATGGAGACATGTTGTATCCTGTCACGAGATGGCGACATGTTGTATCATGTCACAAGATGGCTACATGTAGTATCCTGTCACGAGATGGCGACATGTTGTATCCTGTCACGAGATGGCGACATGTTGTATCCTGTCACGAGATGGCGACATGTTGTATCATGTCACGAGATGGCGACATGTTGTATCATGTCACAAGATGGCGAGATGTTGTATCATGTCACGAGATGGCGACATGTTGTATCATGTCACGTGATGGCGACATGTAGTACACTGTCACGAGATGGCGACATGTAGTACACTGTCACAAGATGGCGACATGTAGTATACTGTCATGAGATGGAGATATGTAGTAACCTGTCACGAGATGGCAACATGTAGTATCCTGTCATGAGATGGCGACATGTAGTATCCTGTCACGAGATGGCGACATGCTGTATTCTGTCACAAGATAGCGACATGTAGTATTCTGTCACAAGATAGCGACATGTAGTATTCTGTCACAAGATGGCGACATGTAGTATTCTGTCACAAGATAGCGACATGTAGTATTCTGTCACGAGATGGCGACATGTAGTATTCTGTAACGAGATGGCGACATGTAGTTTTCTGTCACAAGATGGCGACATGTAGTATTCTGTCACTAGATGGCGACATATAGTATCCTGTCACAAGATGGCGACATGTAGTATTCTGTCACAAGATAGCGACATGTAGTATTCTGTCACAAGATGGCGACATATAGTATCCTGTCACAAGATGGCGACATGTAGTATTCTGTCACAAGATAGCGACATGTAGTATCCTGTCACAAGATAGCAACATGTAGTATCCTGTCATGAGATGGCGACATGTAGTATCCTGTCACGAGATGGCGACATATTGTATTCTGTCACAAGATAGCGACATGTAGTATTCTGTCACAAGATGGCGACATGTAGTATCCTGTCATGAAATGGCGACATGTAGTATCCTGTCACGAGATGGCGACATGTAGTACACTGTCACAAGATGGCGACATGTAGTATCCTGTCATGAAATGGCGACATGTAGTACACTGTCACAAGATGGCGACATGTAGTATCCTGTCATGAAATGGCGACATGTAGTATCCTGTCACGAGATGGCGACATGTAGTACACTGTCACAAGATGGCGACATGTAGTATCCTGTCACGAGATGGCAACATGTAGTACACTGTCACAAGATGGCGACATGTAGTATCCTGTCATGAAATGGCGACATGTAGTATCCTGTCACGAGATGGAGACATGTAGTACACTGTCACAAATGGCGAGATGTAGTATCCTGTCATGAAATGGCGACATGTTGTATCCTGTCACAAGATGGCGACATGTAGTATCCTGTCACGAGATGGCGACATGTAGTACACTGTCACGAGATGGCGACATGTAGTACACTGTCACAAGATGGCGACATGTAGTATCCTGTCATGAAATGGCGACATGTAGTATCCTGTCACGGGATGGCGACATGTAGTACACTGTCACAAGATGGCGACATGTAGTATCCTGTCATGAAATGGCGACATGTAGTATCCTGTCACGAGATGGAGACATGTAGTACACTGTCACAAGATGGCGACATGTAGTATCCTGTCATGAAATGGCGACATTATGTATCCTGTCACAAGATGGCGACATGTAGTATCCTGTCACGAGATGGCGGCATGTAGTACACTGTCACGAGATGGCGACATGTAGTACACTGTCACAAGATGGCGACATGTAGTACACTGTCACGAGATGGCGACATGTAGTACACTGTCACGAGATGGCGACATGTAGTACACTGTCACGAGATGGCGACATGTAGTATCCTGTCATGAAATGGAGACATGTTGTATCCTGTCACGAGATGGCGACATGTTGTATCATGTCACAAGATGGCTACATGTTGTATCCTGTCACGAGATGGCGACATGTTGTATCCTGTCACGAGATGGCGACATGTTGTATCCTGTCACGAGGTGGCGACATGTTGTATCCTGTCACGAGATGGCGACATGTTGTATCATGTCACGAGATGGCGACATGTTGTATCATGTCACAAGATGGCGACATGTTGTATCATGTCACGAGATGGCGACATGTTGTATCATGTCACGAGATGGCGACATGTAGTACACTGTCACGAGATGGCGACATGTAGTACACTGTCACAAGATGGCGACATGTAGTATACTGTCATGAGATGGAGATATGTAGTAACCTGTCACGAGATGGCAACATGTAGTATCCTGTCATGAGATGGCGACATGTAGTATCCTGTCACGAGATGGCGACATGCTGTATTCTGTCACAAGATAGCGACATGTAGTATTCTGTCACAAGATAGCGACATGTAGTATTCTGTCACAAGATGGCGACATGTAGTATTCTGTCACAAGATAACGACATGTAGTATTCTGTCACGAGATGGCGACATGTAGTATCCTGTAACGAGATGGCGACATGTAGTATTCTGTCACAAGATGGCGACATGTAGTATTCTGTCACTAGATGGCGACATATAGTATCCTGTCACAAGATGGCGACATGTAGTATTCTGTCACAAGATAGCGACATGTAGTATTCTGTCACAAGATGGCGACATATAGTATCCTGTCACAAGATGGCGACATGTAGTATTCTGTCACAAGATAGCGACATGTAGTATCCTGTCACAAGATAGCAACATGTAGTATCCTGTCATGAGATGGCGACATGTAGTATCCTGTCACAAGATAGCGACATGTAGTATCCTGTCACAAGATAGCGACATGTAGTATTCTGTCACAAGATGGCGACATATAGTATCCTGTCACAAGATGGCGACATGTAATATTCTGTCACAAGATAGCGACATGTAGTATCCTGTCACAAGATAGCAACATGTAGTATCCTGTCATGAGATGGCGACATGTAGTATCCTGTCACGAGATGGCGACATGTTGTATTCTGTCACAAGATAGCGACATGTAGTATTCTGTCACAAGATAGCGTTATGTAGTATTCTGTCACAAGATGGCGACATGTAGTATTCTGTCACAAGATGGCGACATGTAGTATTCTGTCACAAGATAGCGACGTGTAGTATCCTGTCACGAGATGGCGACATGTAGTATCCTGTCACGAGATGGCGACATGTTGTATTCTGTCATGAGATGGCGACATGTAGTATTCTGTCACAAGATGGCGACATGTAGTATTCTGTCACAAGATAGCGACATGTTGTATCCTGTCACGAGATGGCGACATGTAGTATCCTGTCACGAGATGGCGACATGTTGTATTCTGTCATGAGATGGCGACATGTAGTATCCTGTCACGAGATGGCGACATGTTGTATCCTGTCATGAGATGGCGACATGTAGTATCCTGTCATGAGATGGCGACATGTAGTATCCTGTCACGAGATGGCGACATGTTGTATTCTGTCACAAGATAGCGACATGTAGTATTCTGTCACAAGATGGCGACATGTAGTATTCTGTCACAAGATGGCGACATGTAGTATTCTGTCACAAGATAGCGACATGTTGTATCCTGTCACGAGATGGCGACATGTTGTATTCTGTCACGAGATAGCGACATGTAGTATTCTGACACGAGATAGCGACATGTAGTATCATGTCATGAGATGCCATTACTGTAAAAGCAGCACTACACATGTAATACTCTATATCTAGAACCGCAGTAGTGTGGAAAGCACTGATTCTTGTGGACAGAACTGGGAGGAAATAAAATATAAACTGTGGCAATTTGCTATTACATAATTATCGATATTACCGCTGCTTGAAGATGCCTTTTCCAAAACGCGCATAAAGTTTACAAGAAATAAAAGCTAATAACTAATGATTTATTGGCTTGTTTTCATTATATATTATATTGTACTATTATGCTCCTCATTAAGATAGACTCAAGTACCGAATTGACGTAGTTTTGAAAACGGTGAAACACTAGTTCTAATCATATTCTTTGGTGCATACTCGTTTATAAGTAGACAGTGTAACCACATTTAAATGTGCACGCGTATAGGTTGCTGAAATGCTTGTTACATGCATGTGTCTCTTTATAAAACACAACAGGTGTAACATCGGTTCTTATCATTTTCTTTGGCATTAAGAGGATTAAGCCTCTGTCTATGATTAACAAAAAAAATGAGAAGCAATCTCAAGCCTTTTATAAGCGATATATTCGATAGATGTGTCTTTGCTGCCAATCTGAGGTCACGATAGTATTGCTAATGACCTTTAATGCAATAAACTACCGTTGACAGAAGAACATACGAAACGATTGGTAGTTAGGTCTAACTTAATGCTCGAAGAAAACACACCTTACTTCAAAAATAAAAAATAAAACATAAATAGAGTCCTGGTGTATTTTCATAAATTATTGATATAAAATATTAAAATGTGTACAGATCCCTTTTAAAGTAATAAAGTTAATTTTATGATTGCAAGATATTCTGAGAATTTAATACATGTTACTTGCTGTGTTTCTGTCTTTGAGCAATACTTTTATACATTACAAAAATTGTCACATTACATATTCCTTATACCCACATAAAAATGGGTCTTTTATGTTAAGTTTAATTTGTTAAAGGCCATTTCCAACAGTCTTAGTTGTAATATTTTACCTCCTATTCCAAAATAAATACGCAGGTACATGCAAACAGGCTAACCGAGCACATGTTACCCATTATAATGCTGCGTTTTATTAATGACCCGTACAATTTCTAAGTCATTAGTCATCATGGTGCCGAGACATTTTGTATGAAACTCAAAAGCAAAAATCTGTGCACGCCCTGGTCAGACAGCTCCCAGCAGGAAACGGCATTATCTGGATCAACATCATTTACATAAGTCTGATTTATTAAGAGTTAACATCTTGCATTTAACTTGGTAATCGCTTAAAGACCAAAGCGTCGATTCTGTCGCTTTTTAAACTTGATATCGACACGAATTATACATTATTGTAAAAGAATTGGCTTGGGTTATTTGGGTAGGTTTAGTAAATTTGGCATCCGAGGGACATTTAGGTCAATTAATATGATTTGTAAACAAGATGATTGTAAACATACTCTAGAAGGGAATATATCTAGGATTGGCATATTCATTTATTTCTTTTAGGAGTCTACTTTCATACAACATAATCATATAGAAGGATATCATTTTAATTGCACGCAAAAATATGATGTACTAGATGATGGAATTTGACATTAAATATTTGTTTTTCAATAGGTAAATGAGAAAACGTCATATAAGAATTACCACAGATATTTACATCTAAACTACCTCTAGACCAGGGCAAACTGGATAGATAGAGTGACAAAAAACACAGACACAAGGCATAACACACACACGCGCGCACGCACGCACGCATGCACACACAACCAGTAGTTACCGCCTTGAAACAGTTTTATTTAATTATTTGATAATCTTATTTTTACCTCTTTTAGCGATGTTTGAGAGTTTGAAACCACTCATATCCACAACGTACATACATATGCATGCCTCTGGCAGTTTCGTCCATTATATGTACGACTTCCAATATATCTAAATTAATTTAATAAGTTTTATTCCGATCGTGCTGGTAACAATGAAAACCCCGTTTCTTAAACCTTAAATACAAATGCCACATGTCAATGCTATACCCCTGTATTACTCACAATCATTTCTCCACATATCATAATATCCAAGTACAAAATTAATTAAGCATACTGGACAGTACACACAATCAACTGACAAGGTCCTATACCTTACAAGTGATCAATTACACAATAGTTATAGTTATGTTGTTAATTACGGTGTTTATCTTTCTTTTGTGTGCTTCCTGATTCAACACGACTAGATTTCTAAATAAACAATAAAAGGGGAATGTAAAAAAAAACATTTTTTTCTACAAAATTTGTGTCTCCGTTTTATTGTTTTTACCCATCTGTCGCATAGAGCATATATGGACAACAAATCGAATAATTGTAGATCGTCATCAATTGTCACTTCATTATTATTTTTAAATGGGTTTAGATCCGTTTTGGCCTTTAGGTATACATTTAGGACGATTATATTATTATGACCACGTTCACAAATCGTTATAAGTTTACAAATGTAATCCCTTACACTTACATACGTTTGTAGTTCCTGTATATAGTATGGTTAGTTTAACTAGTATAACTAACGCACGTTCTTCTATACATACATGTTTATACAGATAGTTTTTTCTTATTAAAAAATACAATATGATGAGTATCTCTATTGCCATAATGCCACAGTCAGACATAATTATACGAGTCCTATTCCTGATGTTTATGTGTATATCATATAAAACTATACACTCTACCAGAATGAACATGCAAAGTACATATAAGATGAAAGCATGAAGAATAGATAATGTAAACGCAATCTTGTCAATTAAATGAATATATTCAAAAGGAACCCACCAAAATCTTTCAGTCATGGGACTTGCATACAAACAAGTAAATATTTCTTTCTCTAAGCAAAAGGTTGAGTAACGCACGTTCCCCTTATTGATTTTGTACATTAAATGAATAAAATGGTCTCCAGACATCAAAGTACTTTTACTATATATAGAATTAAACGGAGATTGCGCATTCCAGTCAGCTGACATGTGGTGTGCCCGTGGTTCTACCTAAACATTTATCTTTGATCTTTCGCCACCAATAATCACCAAAATGGCTACTACTTATATGACAATATAACTGTGTCAGTGCAATGTGTAACAAGCAGACCCCAACTTATCACCCGAGTTGTAAAGTTATACAGAATATGTTATATTTCACAGCCATGTTTCACTAACGAGAACAAACAGTAAGGGAGTCAGTGCTTTTAGTAATTCCAAATGGCCGAGATTATTGCAAACAAATGATGGCATTGCTTTTCAAACTAAAATATGTATGGTTTAACAAAACATGGACATGTTAGGCGCGATGTAATTTAAGCTTCAACGATATATAGTTCTTATTCTAAAATTAACCTAATGACTATAGATACGTGTATATACAATTTCTGACTTTTTATACCACCATACTCTCTGACTTTAATGTTGAATATAGGTCCATTTCATTTAAAATTATTTTTATGTCCCAGTTTATGTCATTCAAATATGGCGAAAGACTTTACATTCGTGAATTTCTACAAATGGCGTTTTCATCTGTTAACGAATTAATCATTGTTTGAAGACTTAATCTGGATTAACCGGGGATAAAGAGGCGGTTTTTAATAAGGACACAGTCATACAACTTCACACGGACCTACTCTAAACACGTATGTCAGCAAAAGGTCAATGCTGAAACCCTCTAATTTTGCCCTTGTCGACCATGGTTGTCTAATTCAATAAGATAATCCGCGTTCTTTGTGGACCCCTAATGGCTGTTAGTTTGGAGCGGTGGAAGTTTCTATGCTTTAATTATTCCAGAGGACATTAAAAATACCTACCACTTCACATTTAAAGGAGATACATTTGTGGACATATATACAAAAGATTGTGGTAGTCGTAAATAGTTTTCCCAATAAGGAAGTCAAAGCATTTGAAAATGTCTCGCGTTCGTAAAATAACAGAGGCATGCGTTTCTTTACTCACAAATAGAATGTTGGTGGAATTATCACAGTGATTTTGCAGTAACTATCAAAAGTTTGGACAGTTGGGTATTGCTGGGAGATTGTTGGCGGAATTAGTTTGTAGTTTTGTAATTTAAAGATAGATACGAACGGTCTTATTCTCAATATACTAATTATGTCAATGACAGCGTAATCCAATATTCAGTTGCTATGGCAACCTCTAGCGGAAGCGGAGAAACTTCACGAAAAACGTTCTTTCCGCTTATAGTGGTTCCACAAAAAATACAGCGTGTGAGGAAATATCATTCGTACACCCGTGAACCAACGTTTGTTACTAGGGAAAATACATTCCTTCCACCCGTTATTAAGCCATCTGGAACGTACAATAAAGAAATTACTAAACCTAAATATTTTCGCAGGAAACCGGACAAGAAATGGCCGCTACAAGGGTGGGAGACGAACTATTGCGAGGAAGACGATGGTGAGCACATTTTACAGATATACAGTCAGTTAAAACCTCAAGGTCAGATTGTTTATAATTACCATGGTCATGTATTTTTGTTTTATAAAACCGCAACTAGAACGGTAAGTATACTTTTGAGTTATGGTACATTTAACGTCTGGTTAGTTTAGTTTGTAGTACTATCGTGTTGTTATGGTGAACTTCTTATCACCTTTTTGTCGCATGCACAATATTCCGCTTAATTGCACACAACTGTCAAGCAACCCAATAGTGTTGTTTTTAATCAATATTTTCCCAACATTGCTAAAACGAATAGGCTGTCACTTAATGGAAAGGACTTAAACTGAACATGGTTTTTAATGCGCGACCCTTTTTGTTTAAGTTGCTATACATGACTACATTTAGCATGGTAATTCG